>CM043016.1:71868587-72217887 GCA_023690525.1 Holotrichia oblita | reverse complement strand
TACGTTGTAGTTCATTCACGGATGTGGCAGTAAGTCAACGCGATAGCAATCAACATGTAAGAGTATAGACTACAGTACTATTTAGAATTATTCTTATATAAACATACCTACTATCCGTTTCGACACATTTTAATTTAATTTAATAGTGAATTCGATACAGTTACTTTAAATGATTTATCTAATTTATACTTATTTTAAATGTCTACAAATTGATAAAGGTTCCAATCATAGATGAAATATAATATAGATGCGTCAGATAACATATGTCAATCATAACCATGTTTTGCGCCATCTACTGAGTACGTTCGCATTATTATGCGAAAGCGCGACGCTTAAATATACCAAAGCGTACGATGCATTTTATTTCAATTTATATTTAATGAATTAATACAAAACATAAACAACAAATATGTATATATAAGTTATATTGTATTTTTATGAATAAGGTAAATTACAAAAGGATAACATATTTGATAGAAATAAGGGTCGATTTCATAATAAAACCTAATGCCGTATTATTATTTAAAGTCACTATTAAATACAAATTGACTTTCATAAAAAAATAGTGTTATGCGATCATTAATTGATATATTCCTAAGTCCTTTCTGATGTACCGTTAAACTACCATACTCATTACTTAACCGAGAATAAACCGAATGAAGGACATTATTATGAAATCGGACCGTAAGTACATAAGAATTCTGTATACAATAGAATTTTTCTATACAATAGAAAAAGAAACAGAAATTTAAGTTAATGATGAGTAATTATATTATTTATAAGCCATTTAGCCCCCTGCTGCAATTTGTTTATAATATGAATAAAAGTCGGAGTTGATGCTTTTACTGCTGTGGCCGGTTTAAATACAGAGAAATACGAAAATTTTATGGTAAGTATTTCAGATCCGGTTCCATAAGAAGACTTTCATGGCTATAGGTTGAGACCATACATTTTCACTACATATATTGTTATGTTATAATTTGGCAAATTCTCAGCTGGAACTTCTTCAAAAATTCTCCGAAAAATGATTGTAAGTGAAACCTTTTTTCATTAGTATGAAGCAATATCGTAGAATACTACCAAAATAGGACGCCCATAGAAATAATATTCAAATCATACTAAAACGACATAATATTAATAACTCAATTCAAAACTACCTTAGTCCACTGATAAAAATAGGTGAAAAGCGCACGATCGCTGAAATGTTAAAATTTTTGCCGCAACAACAAAACGCATAATGAGAATTAGGCCGAAAGCTTACTTGGAATATTTAAAACTGAATATGCAGTAGACAACAATCTATTATTAGACCCACATTGATCATTAGCAAAATGATTTCTACAAACTCGTCGATTTTAATATACATTTTCTGGTGGCAAATTACATCATTCATCATTACAGTACTTGATCCATTTTTTAAACATCCATATTTTTCGCTGGATTAGGAAAACAGTGTCTGCTACCATATTTTACTACAAAACCATTTTTATAACGCAGAGTGGACCTTCCATATTAGTTAATTATTAAATTATGATAATATGCTAGAACACTAAAATAATTAACATGCAACTAAATACAAAGTGAAACAATAAAACCAAAGTAATTAAATATTGTGTTTGAAGAAAGAAAAGAACTCGAAATAATCAATAATATTGAACACAACGCTTAAACCAATTATACATTGACAATAATTTGACAAATGTCAATTAAATCAAAATTAAACAAATTAACATTTGAACAGCATTATTGCATTGCAGCGCCTCTGATGGGGACGTTCGCATTAAAAATATTGGTAGTAGTCATGGTAATCTAGTGAAACCGGCCGGTTCCAATACAAAACTATCTCATCAATAGTAAAAAAGTTTGTAGAAGAGGAACACATCATCCGAAAAAACACCAAAAAACTTTTTACTAAAACACCGACTGGTGACAATAAAACCCTAAAAAAGCTAAAGTTTTATTTTGGCCTTGATAATGGCAGCTTAGCTGTCGAAACGCGTCGGTGTTTTAGTAAAAAGGTTTTTGGTGTTTTGTATAGGTTGAAGTGTTTAGTGTTCTACTTCTGCACCAAGAGATCCAGTGAAGAACTTTATAGAAGGGGATACTCAACTATACCGAAACACTTAAATATTTTTGAAATCGTATAAATTTTCAAAAAACATTTTAAATCAAAAGTTTGTTGGCTTTAGCAAGCTATCATTAAAATATATTTCTAATCTAGATGTCGCTCCTGTTATTACGAAGCTTGCATTCAACTAGCTTTTTTGAAATGAGACACAGTATATTTTTATATTTTTGAAATCCTCATGATTTTGAAGTACTCCTGTGTATGGAATTAGATGTTAATCTTGCACAATTCTTAAGATATTTACTCTTCTTTGTAATTTTGACCAAAACGTGTGCCCGGAAAACATTTTTCTTTGGACTGATATTGAAGTAGAAACTTGATTTTTTGCATGGTTATTAATAAAATATAGGCAAAATGAAGTTATGAAGACTTTCTCAGCTAGAATTTTTTGTGATTTCTACCAAAAAGCTATTTCACCTTAAATTAGACCAATACGAAGACAATACCTACATTGATGAAATTAAACTACCTTTTAGCCAAATAAATCAACTGATAAAATACAATCACTTCACTTTGTTAATCATTATTATTGGAAAAGGTAATAAAACGAGATCGTTTATAGATGTAAGCAAGTTTTTGTTCATTTTTGCATTATATTATTTTAGGTTTATTTCTCAAATTGTCAATAATGCTCTACATGCTGGTGGCAGCGCGATTACTGAGATGATTGTTTGCAAATAATACAAACTCTCAGTTTTTATAAAAGACATGATAACATTTATTTTTTCGACATTGAGATTTATTTCAATAAATAAAACGTTACCATTAAAAAACTATTCTTTTCTGTTTCATTTGTCAAACTTTAAATCGACTGTTTGAACATCTTACATTTCGTAAACTTCATTTTGCTTAAATTTGGCCCACATTTTGCACAATTTGCAGAAAAATTAAGCTACTTCTACGGACACATCCAGCTGGTAGAAATTATAATTGCCCACACAAAGGTACTTTACGAGGATTTCAAAGAACTAGAAATATGTAAGGTATCTCATTTCAGAAAAGTAACATTTCTTTGAAATATTTTTTGAAACTTTCGGTGGGTTTCGAAAATTTCCAGAATTTGACGGATATGTGAGTCACACACAGTCCCTTTCACGACCAGGCACTAGAAAATAGAGTTGGGTAATTATTCAACTCACTGAGCAATACATTCTGCACGCGTTATTAAAATTCTCATTCTTCAACTCGTCCCACAGCAAATCTATTGGTTTGCGGTTGTGGTGTCCAAATCATAATTTAGTTTGTCCTTGTTCGATAAGATAATTTTTGCATATCTGGTCGTATGCTTTGGAGCATTGTCTTCGATAAACACATTTCGACCAATTAATTGTAAATCAGAGGCAATAGTATGATATTGTTTCTTCATTCTACCCGAATTTCATGCATGTTTCTAAATAGCAAAAGCTCAAAACTAGAACTTCTACAAAGATTTTTCTTCATTAACCGAACAGCTAGAACGTCGACTAGTCAGCCTACAGAACATTATCTTATTATTCTAATGTGGTTATATTTACTGTAGTGTAGTATAGGTATACCTTTGTGTAAGTTGTAGCTATATTGTTTACCTAAAATCCACAAACCTGGCAAGTCGGTAAGGCCAATTGTTTCGGCAATTGACGCACCGACTTATAAGGTTTCCAAATGGCTGACCAATGAATTTAATAATTTGCCAATACAGCAACCTAGTTTTGCAATAAAAAATTCGTTAGCATTTATTAAAGAAATTCAAAATATTCAGTTGCTGGAGGGTGAAATATTGATTTCATTTGATGTTAGTTCTCTCTTTCCTAGTGTACCGATTCCAGACACCTTGACATACCTCGAGGACTTGTTGCTTCAAAATAGTTTGAGTCAATAATGTGTCCAGGAATATATTCGCTTAACTGACATCTGTATGAAACAGAACATTTTTCAATTCAACGGGAGTTTTTATGAACAGCTGGAAGGAACGGCAATGGGTAACTCCTTGTCGCCCTTTTTGGCTAACCTTTTCATGAGCTGTTTTGAAAAGGACTTAGAATCTGAGAGCGAATACTTTCCTAGGGTTTGGTTGAGGTATGTGGATGATATTTTCGCTATATTTGACACTAGAAAATGTAATATTGACGATTTTGTCAATAGATTAAATAATCCGGTTCGAAACCATAAAGTTCACTTGTGAAAGAGAAGAAAACGGTCAGCTAGCCTTTCTAGATACTTTAGTAATTAGAAATAACAATAGATTAGAGTTTGACGTGTATAGAAAGAGAACCAGTACACTTCGCTACATTCCTTCAGATTCCCATCATTGTGTTCAACACTAAATGGCAAGCCTGAATTTTTTGATCCACAGACTTCTCACTTTTCCCTTGAACAAGGCGAGGTATGAGAAAGCGCTTAAAATTATAAAAGATGCGGCTAAGTGTAGTAGTTTCCAGCCTCAGCATATCTATAAGTTAATTAGGAAGTTTAATTATAAGAAAACTGTGAAAGAATCTACGACTTTTCGAGAGGATGTTAAAGCTTCACCCGTTGTGACCCTCCCTTACGCTCCCTTTATCACTAAAGGTTTGAGTAAAATCTTCAAAGAGCTAGATCTCAGAATAGTTTACAGTTCTGGGACTAGTTTACGAAGTCTCATCGGTAACCCTAAAGATAAAATACAACCTCTAGAAAAGTCAGGTATTTACGAAATCAATTGTAAAGATTGTAATCAAAAATATATTGGGCAAACCAGGAGAGCAGTCTCAACTAGATTCAAAGAGCATATGACTCATCTTAGATTTAATAGAATTGAGAAATCGAGCGTTGCCCAACACATTTTTGAAACAGATCACAACATCGATCATACGAATGTTAAATTAATTAGACAAATAGACAATTGTAAGTTTCTAAATGTTTTCGAAAGTTTAGAAATATATAAAAATAAGTCATGTGTAATGAACTGTGACAATGGACCTATACCGTATTCGTCATTGTTTTCGTTAATCGGAAATTAATGATGCGTATCGGATTGACCGTGCATAACATTTAGGTTACCTGTTTTTGTAGATTTTATTTTAATTTAGTTTTATTATCGCCTTGATAATCACAGCTTTGCTGTTGAAACGCGTCGGTGTTTTAGTTAAAACTTGTTTGGTGTTCAGTGGGTTAAAGTGTTTAGTGTTCTACTTCTGCACCAAGAGATCCAGTGAAGAATTTCGCATTATGCCCAACAGTAAAAAAAATACAAAAAAGCATGAAGCATACATATGTAATTGATATGGATAGAAATCCAGTTATTTTGCTTCTACTATTACGGAACAAGTTACTGATGTGAATCATTTTATGGCCAAAAAATATTTTTTACTCGGAAAACATCAACAACCCTGTATAGTACTATCAAAATCAAAAAAGCTCTACCTCCTTCAATGCAATAATGCTGTGACTTCACTAGATAATTCTCTAGAACTAAAATCCGCTAATTTCCCCATTTACACCTTAAATGTAGCAGACTTGCTATTCGTCAATCTCGGGAAAGTTAATAAACAATTATTAAGATAATGAGAGCCACCGACATATAGGATTTATCAAAATCGAAACAAAACGAAATCAAGATTGAAATTCTTGAATGTGAACGTTAAACACGCGCAAGCCTCTCTCTTCCCCAATGCATAAAACAATTAAAACATCGACGACTCCATGTAGATAAACACTAGCTGGAATGCTATTAATCACCGCGGCGCGGCGCGCGCGGTCTTAGCTTAGACTTAATTTGCATTGAATACGGTTATAGTGGAGATTTCAATTACCAAACCATTATAGGTTATCAATTCTGCTGCCGGTTGTTGCTGTTGTCGTAGACGTTGTTGTTTGCTGTTTTTAGAATAGCGTCGTGGTAACTCGGCATATTAGAATTCATCTACGGTGTTTTGTCTTTTTTTTTCTTTAGCCGTGTGCATACACATGTTTGTCGCATTCACCTTAGCCAATGTCTCGCGAGTACGTTACTGGTAATAAAATTACAGCTTAGATATTTACGCTTGGCTCTAACAATAAACTAACACCATCAGATAAGATTACTACGGTCGCTACTGAATATGGTACTTTAACTAGGTGGTATTCAAATTTATAGTGACAGAAATTTACGGTTCGCAGATGAATACTATTTTTCACCTCTAAATATCTACAGATGTTCGACATATTTGAAGATCCTTTATCTATTTTTAACACAATTAATATACTTCCGTGAATAATTATGTTAGTGAAAACATAGGAATACAATTATATTCATATGCATTAGGTCTGAATCGGATCATGGTCATAATAGGCTTATTATTCACTTAATGAATTTCGCCATCGGTTTTAAGACATCGATCCCAATCTGGATCCAAAGATGTACATATGTATATTGTCAACCAAAATGTTTTATTTAGAACATATACTAAAGGAAAGAACGCCAAGGAAAGAAAAAACAAATTAGGGGCATAAATTAGTTTATTCCAACTCGAAAACAGGCTTCACTGTTTCCTGAAGAACATAAAAACGTCTTTATGCTCTTTTTGGCGAGCCATACTGAAATTAGGATTCTAACAGAAAATTTTTAGCGGACTGGTTCAATACTTGATATTTGCAGACCACTATAATATACTGTTTATTCAGCTGAAAGTATCGCTAATATAAATAGAAATGTGGTAGAGAGTGTGAAAATGTTATCGATCACAAAACTGTGAATTTTGCAATCATTTATTAAGAAAGTTTTGACGCAAAGCGTTGTCTATACAGGATGTTTTAAAACATCGTTTAAAAATTTTAAGGGCATTTAGTACAATCGAAAATAAGGTAAAGTCATAATAAAAATAAGTCCGTTAACTATTTACGAGATAACAACGAGTGTTCCTAGTAGTACATGAAATAGTTAACGATAGCATATCCCAGTAAACAGGTGCTTATCTGCTGTTTAATTTGACATTTTGTCCAATTTGTAACAATTACAATGGTAGCGTATTCTAATGCTGAAATGACAGATATGGCGTTCATGTACGGTTGTGCCAATGGGAATTCTTTACAAACACGTCGCCTCTATGCTGAAACGTTTCCTGATCGCCAACTGCCTTCGCATGTGATATTTCAGACGGTGTTTCAACGACTAAGAGAAACTGGTTCGTTTGAGAAGCGGTTTTATGATACTGGACGGCAGAGAATAGCATGTACTCCACATATAGAAGATCAAATTTTGAATATTATCATATTAATCCCGAAACTAGTGTTAGAAGAATTTTGACTCACTTGGTGTAAGCAACAATCTTGTTTAGGAGAACTCTTCATGAGCAACTCCTATACCCTTACCATATCCAACGGGTACAAGCCCTTACTGCTACGGATTATCAAGCGAGAAGGAGTTTCTGTGAGTGGTTTTTGCGAACAGCTGCTGATCGGTCAGATTTCGCTGATAACATCCTTTTCACTGATGAAGCTGGTTTTACTAAAAATAGAATATTTAATTTCCACAACAATCACGTTTGCT
Source organism: Holotrichia oblita (assembly GCA_023690525.1). Lineage (NCBI taxonomy): Eukaryota > Metazoa > Arthropoda > Insecta > Coleoptera > Scarabaeidae > Holotrichia > Holotrichia oblita. The sequence continues at coordinate 72,210,274 of CM043016.1, read as the reverse complement.
GTTACGAGAATCCTAACGTTACCGTTGAAGCTAGATATCGGCAACGTTTCTCTCTAAACATCTGGTTAGGCATGATAGGGGACCGGTTGTTAGGACCGATTGTTTTGCCACAACGCTTAACAGGTCCTGCATACCTGGAGTTCTTGGAAAATACTTCACCTGAACTTTTGGAAGATTTACCTATAACTATGAGACTGAAGCTCTGGTTTATGCAAGACGGAGCCCGACCGCACTTTACGCGCACTGTTAGGGAACATCTTAATAAATTTCCTGGGAGATGGATTGGGCGAGGAAGTCCCATTGCTTGGCCTCCAAGATCTCCCGATCTAACCCCGTTGGACTTTAGTATCTGGGGTTATTTGAAAAGTTTAGTGAACGCAACACCGTAAACGATCTTCCTGAGTTGCGCCTACGAATAGAACGCAGTTGCCAAATAATTCGAGAAAAACCCTTGTTTTTAGAAAGAGTGCGCGTTTCCTTTGAAAGAAGATGTAGATCTTGTGTCGAAATGGAAGGACGACATTTTGAACATCTTCTTTAGTTATAATATAAATTTTATGTTAAAATACCGCTAAAGCAAATTTATTCTGCAATTGCGATAAAATCGCTGTTATCTAATAAACGCTAAATTTGCGGACATATGTTTATTAAGACTATTAACCTTATTTTTGATCGTACTACATGTCCTTAAAATCTTTAAGCGATGTTTCAAAACACCCTGTATAGGTAGGTAGAAAATTCAACCAGTCTGCAGATCACAATTGCAATTTAAATCAAAACTGTCACATTAGGGGGAACCCACATTTTTAAGAGATTGTGGCTGGTAACACTAACCTATACGCAAGGTAATAATTTAATTAAACGGCGATCGACAATCGTGCGAAAAATAGCAGAAGTTCTTCATACATTTGTGTACAGTACAATAAATTTCATTTTTGAAGGCTAAAGAAGCTAAATATAGTTTCTTCAGTCGTACTTCGAAGTTGGTGAAAATGATCCAAGAGTAAGTATTATATGTATAGTCAAAGTTGCACTTGAAATAAAAATATTTTCAGGCAGCAAAATCTTCAATTATGAGTCCTCCAAAAAATCCATGTAATAGTAAAATTTAAGTTTTCAGTCCGAGTTTTGAGGCACTTCCCTGAGAAACAGTATTTAGCGGCATTTGTTTGTTTTATATTGATATACAGGTTGAATGACAAGTCCCTATGCATGGATCAACAATTTTATTTTCTCGAAAGTTTTTTAATAAAACAAGTAATAATCAGAGGATGTCAAATCGGGCAGGTGTTTCAGTAACGTCTCACTCCACCCAGTGTAACATTTACTGTATAGGCTGGCCAATTCGCTTATAGAAATTTGACTTTACGACGCATTCTAGCCGAAATCTTGGCTTTGGCCACATTAAGAAGGTTCATGTAGTATGTTTTGTAAATAGATTTACCCGATTTGAGATAGTCAATATACACAAAGCCATATAACAAAGTAGCTACGATCTTTGTGAATGTTATTTTGGCACGCTCGACTTGGAGGGATGGCTGACCAGTAAGCTGACATTCCGAAACTAAATTTCGGGTATTTAGTAGTTTTGTCTGGTCTAGACTGTCTAATAAATCATCCCATTCGGCACCATACTTGTCTAAAATTGATTGAGCATTAACTCTTCATTAACTCTTTTCTTCTTTTACTTGTTAGACAGCAACTTGGGCACCCACTTTGTCAAGATCTTTCTGAACTGAAGACGCGTTTTGATAATGTGTTGTAGGCATCCTTTTAACTCACTGAGTTCGGCGGAAAGTAGAGCCAGTGATGTTTTAGGGTTCCTCACCAGATAATCGGTAATAGCTTTTAACAATCTCGGATTAACCGGATTTGGAGGTCGTTCCTTTTTTCGTATGCATGGCGGTTTCTGTACCACCTTCTTTGAAATAATGATATTAAAGTGATTTAGTTAATAACAAATTATCAGTGTAATTGCGTGGTATGTTAGCTGAAGAACTTGAAAGTAAAATTTTAGGAATGATTATAATATAGCATGCTATTGTCGAGATATATAGACTACATCTAGTAAGAAATTAAAAATGAAGATATTGAAGCGAAAATTTGAATTTAAACGTTTATGAAAATCGCACAACCGAAAATTAATTAGTTAGATTAACGTCAAATTCAGGGATTCGTAAATTCGTGGTTGTAACTTGTGTAGAATTAAACAATAATATCGTATTAAACCACACAAATGAAAATAAGAAATTGTTACAAAATTTGGAAATTGGAAAATTGGCTGTAGATGATTTTGACACTACAATGCTACGGCATTGGACGATGCATTTTTTATCACCACACCTTGGAAGATGTTACTACTAGTTTAAAACAATTCTAAAACCTTTTGATGCTATCTATACAAAGTCTGAATGCTAAAACAAGGTGGGTTACCTTCCGCTTTCTTGATATGTTGGACAGCCATCTATCGTTAGTTTTTACAAATCTGATTACGCAGTATTTTTTATTTTTTATAACGGTTTTATTCAATTATACACGTCCGTCCAAACTGTGCATATACACTACTGTTCAACAATGAATGTAACTGTAGATTTGCTATTCCACTATGTTTTAACTTTATCGTTTAATAAAAGTCGCACCTATTTTCACTTTCAGTTTAATATTTGTGTAGTTCGATACGATACCATTAAGTTAGTTTAATGTGACATCTTTCTGCTCGTGGGATTTGCATAAACGTGTAAATTCTATTTGAATCCATTTACATTAGATTTAACGCAAATGAAACTGTGTTGTTTTGGAAATTAGCACCAGATAAGATACCGTGATTTAAAGCAGACGCTTATACATGTCCAAAGAGAGAATTACGATAGTAATAAAGGCAAATTTACTGAAAATTATTGGTGATAGAAAAACTCCAACGTCCAAAATGTTGTGTTAAAAATATAAAATGACTGCACATAAATTATAAGTGCAGTAACAAAGCATGGAGCCAGTTTATCCGTATGTCAAAAACCTATATTATATTAAATTTGTGTTTATGCCATCAAGTACAGCTTATAGATTGGGGTCTTATACAACTTGAGAAAGCAATTACCGACGACCTTTTCGTGCAAAAATAATAAATGCTGCTGACAATGAAAACAAACTGTTACGTATTAACCTTCTGGACGGAAACGTGATTTATATAGCTGGGCTATGAGATATGTAATGGCAATTGCTTGAGACACGAAGGATCTGTTTCCGTACTGCGAAAGCAATAAATAAAACCATATTCATACTTAGCAATTTGTACTGATATTTAATACCAATTTAATATCTGTCAAGTAGGTATATTATTTTCTAAGCCTTTTAACTTAGATAGCTTATTTAGATAGGTAGTTTTAGTTTTACAAAAACGTGCGAACTAATATTGACAATAGACAAGATAGGTCTTATGGACATAATACATGTTAGCATTCTTAGTAATATCACTATCATCGTTTTAATCACACTTCCTGCAACTACTAAACCGGTCCTACTTTCCGGAAGTAAACCTAAGAAGCTCAAGCTTGTCTTCAAATCTTTATATCATCAACAAAAACTAACAAATTAGGTATATTGCAGATCCTATTTGCAACATTCCCCTCAAGCAAATGACTCGAGTAGCAAACGAAACAAAATAATAGAAACAGAAGGATAGACAGACATGAAAAGCATAGCGCACACAACACAATGCAAATATTGAATTCTTATCACGCAGATTTCATGTTATCAAGCTGGAATGACACGATTATATATCTGTATGTGTGCTTTTAAAATATATATACTTGGAGGCGATAATATTTATTTACGTTACCTACTTAATTATAGCGAAGATAAACAGCAAATGAAGCCGTGCATATTTTTTAAATAATCAGTTGCAACGCAATATACGTATATGTAAATATATACCATCCTCATGGGTATAATATCGAATTAGCGAACAATTTATATGCATGAATCATTTTTCTCGCTGAAGTTATATCTGGTTTTCTACGAACGTTTCTTTAATTCAATTCCTTTCATCGATAAACATGTAATGGTATAGAATATCCAATGAATCGTTAAGAAATAAGCAAATTCACATGGGGCAATTCAATTACTTCCAATGATAAGCACATTTTTCTGCAGATCGGTAAGTTTTGTATTTTTTCTTAAATTTAAATTTAAATTTGTCGCTTATAAAATTGAATCTGTCATAAACGAGTATTATGTATTGACTGCACGTTTAGAGTAAGAGTTCTTAACTACAAATTTAACACAAAAAATCATAGCAAATCTGTTCAAAAAGCAACTACACTTTTTTACACTTTGGCATTAGATTTCGTCTACAGTGCTCTATATTGTTACAGATTCTATAGTGACGAGACGTAATCCAGTTAATTCTTGTTCATTCATACGCATACATAACATATAAACAGATAATATAGTTTATTTATTAAAAACAATAGTTATTAGCATGGAAATTGAACGCTACTTATGGCCACATCTTACTTTTTTGTAAGAATCTACGAGAATACTGGGACATTGTTACTATTAATAGTAATTGCTTAAATTGGTAGTTTTTATGGTAGATCATCTTGTGACATGTACTTGGATTATATCTAAAGTTAAAACAAACGGACTTATAAAGCAATATTTTGCAGTTTGTAGCCACCCAAGCTAACCCAAACTGCGTTTCAGTTAGCGAAGATGAATATATTATATACAGTGGTGTACAAAAAAATAAGTGTATCCAGAATAATCCAGAATGTTGTTCATATGTTGTATGAGTCATTAAATATTTATGTTTTATGCATTTTAATAGCTTGGTATAATTAAAATAAAATAATTCATTGGATGAAAGCTAAACAATTTATTATGTTGTGTCAAAAAAGGACATTAAAGTAATTTTGACTTGGACATAATAATAGGCGTGAATATTTTTTACAAACATAATGGAATATTTTCTTCCTACACAAAAAGTATATGTACGAATTTTTTAATATTTTGTAGCACAACTTTTATTCTTGAGGACTGCTACGCATCGTCTAGGCATTGAAACTACTAAATGCGCACATTTTTCTGCTGGAATCGAATACCAGCATTTCTTGACAGCTTCCCACCATTCTGTTTGGTTTTTAATTTTCTTGTAAGACAATGAGTCCTTTACATACTTCCAGAGATTTTCTATACAGTTTAAGTCGGGCGACTATGCTAATCAACTTAAAACGTTCACCTTGTTTCTCTCAAACCATTCCTTAACACACTTGGAAGTATGTTTAGTCTTGCTGGAATTTCCAAATTATGAGCATGTTATCATCGACGTTTAAGATGTCTCGATAAATTTCCTTGGTCATAATTTCATAATTAGATGTATCGGACCTACACCATACCAAGAAAAACATGCCCACACCATAATACTGCCTCCTCCATGTTTCGACCATGTGGTCGACGAAAGTAACTTCGGCCATCAGACTCAAACATATTAAACTTGGATTCATCACTCCAAAGTATGTTTCTCCATTTCTCTGCACCGCATGTTCTACATGCCTTTCCGAAAACTCGATTCGTTCTTTGATTTTTTTTTTGCTTAAACAAGGTACTTTCCTGACAGATCTCCCATTTAAATTATAGCTCTGCAATCTTTGTCTTATTGTACGTGAACTAATAATCGTTCTAATGTCGTTTAAAATATTTACTGAAGTTAGAAACGGATCCCGTTTCGCTAATCTAACGATATAGCGACCCGTGTCTCGAGCAGTTTTTCTAGGCCTGCCCCTGTTTCAGTATTTTTTTGCGGTTTTAATGCATTTGTAATCATATTCTCTGAACGGTTTATGAGTTTTGAAATTTTTTTGTACGTCTTTCTTTCTCTTCACCATTGTCTTATTAAATTTCTTTCATTTTCGCTACAATGTGGTTTTCTGCCCATTTTATCTGTTAATATTAATTATGTAATTTTTTATGTCAGTATAAATAAGATTAAAATGGTTATTACCTCGTTGATTTTCGGTTGCAAAATATAAATGATGATTACTGATAGTACTTTTTCGTTGTCAAAATAAGACGCCTATTTTTATACGCTGATATAGCCCGTTGAATTTGTTCTATTCATTATAACATACTAACGTGCATTGGACGTATTTATCGAAGGTATCAATCGTCATGTCAAATGTCATTTGTATTATTATATAATAATATGCAATATATAATGTATTAAAAATTAGTTCACACCTATTTTTTTCTCCACCACTGTAACCTAGGAAGGTCGACTGTAAGCGATATCATCAAACGATATCGGACAACAGAAAGTTTAGAAGATCGGGAGCGTCCAGGACCATCTCGTATCACAACAAACGCTGAAGATATGAGAATTAGACTGTTAAGTAAACGTAATAGAAAATTAACAGCACCACAAATTACCTGCGAATTGAATCGCGGCCGCGAGAAAAAAATTTCCGTGAGTACAGTTAAGCGTCGTCTGCAGGAGGCGGACCTTCACGGACGTGTTGCAGTCCGAAAACCGCTATTACGCCGGGGCAACAGGGCAAAGCGACTGCATTGGGCACGAACACATCAAGATTGGTCAATGGAAGATTGGCAGAAGGTGCTCTGGAGCGACGAATCTAAGTTCGAAGTATTTGGACAAAAGCGACGGATATTCGTGAGAAGATCACGTACAGAAAAGATGATCGCTGATTGTATTGTGCCCACTGTAAAGCAAGGAAGGTCTTCTGTGCTAGTGTGGGGGTGTTTTTCGTTTGCAGGCACAGGAGATTTACGGAGAATAATCGGAGTAATGAAGAAAGAAAATTATTTAAACATACTCGAAGAAAACGCGATACCATCTGGGTTAAGGTTAATCGGTCAAAATTTTACATTTATGCACGACAACGACCCAAAGCATTCAGCACTGTTGTGCAGAAATTATTTAAAACAGCAAGAACAACAACATGTTTTGAAGGTAATGACGTGGACCCCACAAAGCCCGGACTTAAACCCGATAGAGTTATTGTGGGATGAGTTGGACCGGAGGATTAGAAATGTGTGCCCAACTTCGGCCGAACATTTATGGACCATCCTCGAAAATGAGTGGAACAATATGCCTCACTCAATTTTGCAAAAACTTATTGAACGGATGCCCAGAATAGTTCGAGCGGTCCTGAATGCCAAGGGTGGCTTTTTCCATGAGAAAAAAATTTAATTATATATAATACGTTTTATGTCATATCTTTATTAGAATTCTTTTAATTTGTATTTTTATTGCTTTTTGTACATATAGAAATAATACACTTTTGTTTTCTTTTAATTTCTGTCCTGTCTTTTAATTATAACTAAGTGTCCGATCTTCCGTGAGCGGCAGTGTACATAAAAATGACAAACTATGGCTCTATACAAAATTTCAGGAAGATCTACCTACTTTGATTAAGTGTGTACTTTTTAGGACCACCCTGTATAGATCATTAAATGCGTTGTTCATAAAATTACACATCCGTACCGCTTTTGTGTTGTATGTACTACGAAAAGGTCCGTATTTTTTTATTAAATTATGCTTAATTAGCTAACATATTCTTTTAATTAAACCTAATTGGGTTATCAGGTTGGTTCATTTCTTTTTAGAACTTATAACATGCAGCTTTTTTATTTCTACATAATAGACTTTTAGTTTTGCATTTTCGTTGTGTTTTAAGGCAAATTTTTTCTCACTGCTTGGTCGTAGCAGACACCCTTCAGGCATTCGTAATTTGCTTATCCTCGTAACCTGCTGGGGAAATATGATCTGAATTATTGTAAAATATGTAGGGTTTTACATAATAACCAACAAAGACATGTAAGGAAACCTAAAATATAAAAATTTTACAGAACTTATCATTTTACTAAATTTCATTTCTCACAATTTAAACACTTTTTAACACACAAAGTATGATTTTACATTTCGAGATAACACAATATCTTTGTAACACTTTAGTTCACAGTCACTTAGAAACATTTGAATACAGTGAAAACTTCTGGACGTTGCTATGCACATTGACAAGTCAGCACAGATTGTCAGATGCCTTTTTTACCGGATACACAACATTAAAAAATCTATAAATATTGGCGTTCAAATATTACTAATACTTATATTAATATTAATACATTGCGCTTTGTTGCTGTAATTTGTACAGGTTTGGATTCCTAGCATGAAATTTGATAAATGTAATTTGTAAATAAATACAATATTTTCGATGAAAAGAAATCGGGAAGACACGTGGACCAATAATATTACCAACGTTTCGTATCGAAACGAAAATCGCAATAATAAGAAAAGTTTCCTGTGAGTAATGTTTCGTATCAATTTTATCCTTACACGCACGGAAAATGCATAAAATTGATTATATTATTATAACGCTTCAATAATGCAAATATTGGCTGTTATCTGGCCAATCGCTAGTGTCATTACCCTCAGCACGGTAAATATAAACTGTTAGCTCTTCTATTATAACTGCAATAATCGCGTATTATGTCTAGAGTAACTGTAAACGTTTTTTAAAAGCTGACAAAAACATTAATTACACACACATTCACATACGCACAGGTATTACATTAAAATTATGTGCGCTGTAGCATTTCATGTCAAATATAGACAATGTGCAACATATTATGTTGTTATTAGATGGGTGTACGTTGAATACTCGAGGACGATGAGAATACACTAGTTAGGTGATTTGGAGGTAACGAACCATGAGACAAGCTCATCAACTTAGAAGTTGTTTAGATATGTTACATAAATAACGTACCAACGATAAGGAATAACATTGAGTAGGTCTTAGAGAAACGGTAAAAATGTAAGAAATCCCTGAAATTTTGTTCGAAATTTTAATTTGACTTAAGTGAACCATATTTAGATCTTTTGAACTCTGCAAGTGAGAGAGATAGATCATCAGTTATTTCACTATAAACCAGCATTTAAAAGCTTAGGACTACCAGATAAGGTGAACTCAATGACTAATATTCTATGTAAAACATAAATTTACAACAAAGTACAGTGCAGTACAGTGAAAACTTAAAATTAACTTGTTATTACAACTGTACATTATAATTGTGGGATATATTAATGAGGTTATATAAATAATTACTTTTCAAGCAAATCAAAATCTTAAACACGATTTCTATAAAAATATACGTGCTGTGATGAACAACGCTCAAACAATTTACAACAACGCATCGCTATATCCTACAGCAAATCTATAAATAGTATTTACTTAAAAAAATTATTAATGTCAAAGAAAAATATTTGGGGAGACTGATAACTTGCGATAGTACCTCCACATGTTACCACATGTATTTACACAAATACCATCAACTAAGGACCAAACACTCTTTATGCATTATACACTTGCAATTATCTTTTTCGTACTTCCGCAGATGTGTAGATTTATTTAGAATGAGAGAAATACACGCTCTTATTAATCTAGTTATACATAATATGTACATACGTGTAACGAGCAAACATAAGGTTACAATCTTAAGTTGATCTAATACGTTAACTTATATTTTGGTAATTTAAAAAATGTAAAGGATAAATAATTTTTCTTTAACAAAATTTATCTCGTAATTCGTCATGACAACTTTCAACCAGCAAATGCTACTGCTATAAATATGGCATACATTTCATTTTACAAATGAAATAATGGCAAGACCGGTGCCCAAATAAATAAATTAATAATCAGTTGATATTGGGCATTTTCTCACAACCCAATCTCCTTATATTTTTTATTGTTATCTTGGAGAGATCACGTAATTCCTTTTTAATTTTGACACATTCCTTAAAAAGGAACGTCAAAGTTGTGACGTTGAGAGAAGACCGCTAGGAGCTAGAGAAGACCGTCAGTAGATTTCAACGCACAACAATAGATTTCAACGCACAACAAAGAAACATGGGTTGGTAGTAAATGAAAACAAGACCAAACGAATAGAGATGAAACACAAAACAGAAGAAGGAAGACAATATATAAAATTTGGGACAAGAGAGACACAGTATAAACTTGACACACTAAACGAATTTCAGTTTCTGGGAACCACAGTAACAAAGGATAGTACGGAGGATAAACAATTTGACAAAAGAAACGGTAAAAGGAAGTAGCGCCGATTGAGAAAATTGCTAAAATCAAAAGAGATATAAAAACGGCAAAAATTAGAGTATACAAGACTGTGGGTGCTCGCTAAAAGGAATGAAATAAAATTGGAAACATGGGAGAGAAAATTACTAAGAAGGATCTTTGAAGAAGTAAAGAGAGGGAATGAACAATTGAACTGGTTATGACATATTGCAAGAATGACGGAGAACAGGCATTGCAAAAAAGTTTTGACCCAGGGAGATAGAGAAAGAATAAGACGAGGAAGACCTAGAAGGAAGTGGTTGGAAGCAATAACACAAGAGTTGAGAGATATGGTAGTAAGGAACTGCAAGGGCGCGGCGTAGAATAGATCAAAGTAGAAAGCCATTGCAAAGTAAATAGAATAAAACAATATTAATATTAATTTTTTTTTGTTAAGTCAAGTTATATACTGGGCGACTGGTAATAAAACGGTCATACTTTACAGCGTATTAGTAGAAATCATTTGCAATAGATACCGCCCAATTCGCCTTATCCAAAAGTCATCCGTTTTCGAGATATTGTGATTTTTTTTCCGATGTTCACTACTTACTCTCACTCAAACCTAAAATTTACGAAAATGATGGCATTTTTTCTCAATTTTTCTGTTTCTCTGGCTAGAGGACAAATCAAATCACACATTTAATACAATTATTTGTCAATTTTTAATTTTCTGGTGTTTTCATTATTAATTGTTTAACTTTAGTTTGCGATTGTTTAATAACATTATTTTTAATCTTAATTGGTGTCAATAATGGGCGATTTATGTTCTACCGATGTCGCTAGAGCTGTAGCAATGATTGATAATGGTCGATCTTACAGTGACGTTGCCAATATGTTTGGCAAATCAAAATCAACCATCTATCGTAATGTTATACGGTGGAAGCAAACTGGGGAGTATACGAGAGGACGAGGATAAAGCAGAAAACGTTCAACAACGGCTGTAGATGACCGTTTCATAGCATTGCAAACACTCCGGAAGAGGCGTCAGACGGCAGTCCAAACAAAAAACGCACTGATGGATGAAATGCGTGGGACCAGAATAAGTCAGCGTACACTTAGAAGAAGACTCAAAGAAATTGGTTTGAAGTTGTATAGGACCAAAAAAGCCCCAAACCTTCAGAGACACCATCGAGTAGCGCGATTACACTTTGCTCGAGAACACCAAAATTGAACTGATGTTCAGTGGGACCAAGTTTTGTTCACGGATGAGAGCTGTTTTCTCATAAATTCAATTGATGGTAGGGAAAGATTGTATCGACGTCCAGGAGAACAAAATAAACAATTTAATTTCACTCCTACTGTCTCTTTCGGTGGAGGCTCAATTCTGGTGTGGCGTGGTATATGTTTAGGTGCACACACAAAGTTGGTAGTAATTGATGTCGGCGCTTTAAATGCAGACAGATACATAACAGATATTCTGCAAGATATCCTGGTCCACACGTGGCTCGTTGTGTAACTATCTCCTTAAACGGAATACCGGAACGGAAATACCGACAATGAATTGGCCTGCGTGTTCGCCGGACATGAATCCCATAGAACATATCTGGGACATGCTAGGTGGACGACCAAGATTAAGAATTCCGGCTGTGCAAAGTGTAGCAGAAGCTTGCGATGCTCTACATCAAATATGGGAGAATTTGCCTCAAGCAATGCTCGACAACGTCATCAGAAGTATGGAAAAACGAATGACTGCAGTCATTAGGGCACGTGGGGAATATACACGTTAATAAAAAATGTATTTTTATTTTGTCATTAAATGTTGAACGCAAATAAAAATATACAATTCATTTTTTACAATACAATAAATTGTTGGATTAAGTTTTAAAACAGGCTTTAAAATGGCATAAAAATTAGCAAAACAAACTACAACTACCTGGCTAATGTATTAACTATTTCTTTTAAGAGATTCGATTCAAATTTGTTGCGAAGAAAGAAAATTCCGTTCCTTTAAATTTGCCGGTGTGTGTATTTTAGAGTACATAGACTCATAATCTAAATGATTTCCTAAAACTAATATTTGAAATCTTTTTAAAAAACAGAAAACGAAATTTAAATTCCCTTAAGTACTTTTATACATTCTATATAATCTGCTTTCCAGTAATCGACAATGTGTTGTAAGGGAGTAAATTTTCATCCAGATAACATTGTAGTACAATTAGAGGATCTTCTCGTTTACTCATCGTTCGTGGGCGACTTAAATATTGCGCTAATGGTACACTTTTTGTTACAGAATATGAAAATTTATTGATTTCAAACTGCTTGCTATTTACTTACGCCTATATGTAACTTTAAAATTTAGTAAACTTTCACTTAGAACGCAGTTAGATGCACAGTTTATTAAGAGTGTACGTGTACACGACGTAGAAGCAAGCATTTCTTCTGGGCTCGTTAATTAAAATTGTTTAGGTTTAGCCAGTTTAAAATTTAATAAAAACTATTTCCATTTTTAAAGTTTGAAATTATTTAATTTCTTGGTGTTAGGTCTACTAAACGTTATTTAAGTTCAAATTTCTTTTTTAAAATAGATCCTGTTACCATGACATTTAAAAGCCATTTTTAACATCTATGATTAAATTAATAGAAACGCGATTAGAGCTGATTAGCGCATAAATTATTGCAAATACAACTATTTCGATAACCAAGTCTCAGATAACTAAAATGACATCGAAGAAGCTATTGTGAATGTGTTCATTTCTATGCAATAGAAAACATTTATAACTGCACAGTAAAAAATGTACATACATTATTAAATCAATAGAACTAAATTCAATCTGCAACAAAGAGAAATCTATTAAAATTAAACCTGCGCTTATGTGACATCGTTTTCTATAATAACAATGAAATTGAATACAATAAAAACATATAACAATATTAGAAACAGGCGTCAGATTTATAAATAGAGGAGACGAACAAAACGACAGTTTACTGTACGTGCCGGCATATGTTGCATGCGAGTACCAATGTTATTGTATATAACACATACAATTTTGATGCATTATAAGTCTGCATCGGGGTGTGTTATCCGTTGCACTGTAATCATTGACAGGTGCTGATTCTATACTAACGCGAATATTGACCACCACGTCCTGTGACATACAAGTCACATAGCTAGGATAAGATACTTACGTCTCTAGGTACTGAAATATCCTGTATACCGGCTTCCGATACATCAAAAATCCCTCTACTTTCTCAACCATCATCCCTCAATTAATCACAAGATCATGTTTCTTTCGTGGAGCGAATTTCGAATTAACCACACGCCAGGATAGGCGAATAGCACGCGATGGATGCCAACAAAAATTGAGATGATTAAACTAGCACTGACATATTCCCACACAGAATCATTAAACACACCCTCCGAATACAAAATAAAGATGTTATATATGGAAGAGAGACACACTACAAAAAATATATATATCCCGTAAATTTTCAGAAATTATTTTGACGAACGGCACTGTATTAAAAACAACAACAAAAATTAAACAGGGGAAAAACGAACAGCGACGATTTGAGTTTTACTATTTTTACAGAGTCGCGAAGCGTTGTGTGAAGTTAGCTCATCGATAACGAACTGAAATTTAAGACAAACATATCCTCTACGGTACGCACATATTCTTTCTATATAGGAGAAAACCGGCAATGTATCTATGTGTCGTACGAGTATGTAACGTGCGATGTGTATTGGGAAGTCGCGCTCGGTGGTGGTGGTTTGGATGGAGACTAATAGAAGCCGGTGTTCGGTTGGATACGGTTGAAATTGGCGCGTGCGCGTCGTCGTACCTAAATCGTTAACATTGCACAAGTTCGCCGTTTTCTAGTCGTTTTTTCCGGCATTGTTTTTTCCGGATGTTCGTATCTATTTGCTAACGTTGTGACCACTAGATCTAGTACAACTACTATTATTACTATCTAGAATTCTTTTGTTTGTCTCGATTTGAATTCACGATCACTAATACAGAAGAAACTATAGACATTACGTTTTTCCTCCTATCAAGTAACCATGTGTACATGACCTACTACTCATTACCAGAGTCTATAATTATTACAGCAACTGTTCCTTGATCTTTTATTTCTTCGGAAAGTACAATAACAAAAAGCAAAATGTACATTTTGTGATTGCATGAAAAAAGTAATTTTCCTTCCCTGTAATAAAATTACTAATATTCATCTTTGTTGTCATTGGTATAGGTCTCTCTTTGTGCCTTTATGCTTAGTAGTCTTTTTTTGCGATAACTTGGGAACAAATAGAGATATCGAGATGCGGTTTTCAGTCAAATATGTGTAATTTAAATCCGCTTACATTTAATTTTTTGAAGAAAATCGTAAAAATATGTTACCGCTGCAGAAAGCGACCTCTAGTTTATCAATTTGAAACTAATGGATATAGCATATAAACCCTGTTTAAAGTCCACACAATTCCCTTTCAAACGAGTCCAAGATCTTTCGGATAGGTTGAATAGTAACGGAAATATTAAATTTTAAACATTGACGAATAGATGGTCTTCCCCCTCCCTTATTAGGAAAGATACAAATAAATGTCACTAAAGAAAATTATCTGGTATTGAATGGGCTTTCAATTGATAATATCAAAGTTATAGCTCATTCTGCGATTTTCTGAGATAATAGGAATTTTTGATTTGAACATGGCAGTTACGCCACCTAGCGGTAAAATCTGAAACTTGAAAACAATTTCCAGAAATTTCTCTTGGCTACTTTAACTATCAAATTTTTTTCCCGCAGAACCTCGGACAAATACTTTCGGAGATACGACCTCTCTTAGTGGTGCACCCTTTACATTTAATACGGAAAAATATACAGTATGTCTCACTAAATTGGAACCATATGGAAAACTTTTTAGTATTAATTTTAGAGAAAAAAGTTATTCTTTATAAAAAGTACTGCATGTTCTACAATATAAAATATAGTCATCAGATATTAATTTTCTTATGTGGTATACGCGGTTTGTCAAAAAATAAAAATTTTACTCAAGAGTAAAGTACCTTTATATTTGACAATATTAAAAATTGTTATAAGGAAAAGTTGATTAGAACTAAAAATTACGTTTAAATATACAACTAAGTCCATTTACTTTGAAAAATTAGATTTAATTTTTTTACTAATTTTTTTATGTTGAACGAACATTTATCCTTTGAGACACATAATAACCTTTTCGCTTCTGATGTTTCCTAACAATTGTGCAATTTAAACAAAGCGTGTGTCATGTCCATCATCCATTCCTCGATATTACCGCGATGTAGTCTGCGTATGCTATTATTTGAACGGAGTTTGATATTATTTCTCGTTGCCGTACTCCCTTTTATTGCTCCTTCCATAGCAATATTGAACAATGTCGCTCATAGCCCATCCCCTCGTCTAACATCTTTTGTAACTTCTATACTCTTTGCTGTACCTTCATGTGTAAGTACTGCTGCCTTTGATCCTTCTATCGTCATTTTAATCAGTCTTATTAGTTTCTCAGATACACCTTGTGCTCTTGCGTCTTTTACTATCATGCTTCTCTTTAAACTATCAAAAGCTTGTCTGAAGTCTATGAATATTATATGCAACTCGATGTCATTTTCATAGCATTTTTCTATCACTTGTGTTAATACATGTATAGCATCTATTGTTAACTTTTCTTCTCTAAATCCATTGTGATGTTCTCCTATTAAGCTTTCTGAATATAGTTTTAATCTTTTTAAAATTAGCGTTGTTAATACTTTGTATGCAATGTGCAGCAACGTTATTCATCTATAGTTTTGACAGTTTGTTAAATCTCCTTTCTTTGGTATGGGCGCTACAAATCCTATTTTCCATTCTGCAGGCATCGATTCTTTCTTCCATATTTGCAACATCAGTTCGTATAATCTTTTTCTCATCTCATTTCCTGCGCTCTTTATCATTTCGTTACAAATATCATCAAGCCCTGTGCTGATGTCACATATGACACTTATATACACAAAAAAAAATCAGAAAAATTAAAAAGAAAACATTTTTTAGCAACATCTAATTAACATCTACTGTACATATTTTGAATACATTTTTATCATATTAAAATTTCAAATCAATATATTTAGTAATTACTAGGGAAAAAAATCTTTGTAAATATTAATTTATTTATTCTTCGAGTAGGACCACTTTTTTCAAGCTAATATTTTACATACATTTACTGTCCATCACAATACACACATTACCTTACCCATTACATTATTAGCTGACATTTTGCAAAGACATTTTCTTACAGCTTAACTGGCTACGGCCCTTTATAAACGCCGCAATATCAAAATTACGCAAACAACACAATCAGGTCGTCCGCGAAAGCTAACAACAACATTTGCGCATATATTGACAGTACTCCTTTACAATGTAATTAGAAAGCGTGTATAGGTCGACCAGAATGCCGTGGCAGTGATCTATTGTTAATAGATAACAATATAAAAAGCGTGAATCAACGCTCTCGGCTTATATACCCCGAACGCATGAGTCATTAGATTGGCTTCGTACATCAGCGCGCCAATCACAGCTGAGCGTTGCAACGTCATACTTTTACCCAACCTCTCTGACTTAAACGCAACTGCCACGGAATTCTGGTCGACCTATACATCTCGATATCGTAAGAAATGTCGTATATGAAAGCATGGATATTAAACCCCAACTGGCAGATGAAAGCCCTTTGTGAGCAAAAGTAATCGGTGCAAAAATTGGAATTTGCACGAAAATATAATAACCACTCAGCAAAATTATGCACGTTAGTTATTTTTCAGCGGAAAGAAAGTTATGATTCCTCGCTTATATAGCACTGCATGGCCACAAGTTTTTCGAAAATCGAACTGTTATTGCTTGAAGTTGTTTTAGATGTTCTGAACATTGTCCTAACACCAAAGAAAAATTTCATCAATAGAAAGGTAATGAATTGAAAAAGTAGTCCAATGAAAATATAAAGGACCAAAAATATTAGAATAAATCTTTAGGGTACAGATTATATGTAGTTACCTTTATTATAACTTGGATTGTAACTGAATTTCGTTTTCCTCTATTAATTTACGAAATACGAGTAGCATAAGCATCTAGAACAACCTGGAACAATTCTCAAAAGTTTAATTTTTACAAAAATGTCCCTCTTCTTTTTTTTGTAAAAATCGCTGGTATCGTGGTGATAAATTGGTTAGGCATAATGGTTATACGTACAAAAACCTTAAGAAGTTCAACATGAGAATATCTTCATCGATCGGGAAAAGAAATATTCACCGTTCGGATGGATTTAATAAACTTACGGCGACATAATAAATATCAGACAATGCTAAACCCATAAATATTTATTGATTAACCAAATAGAAAA
Organism: Holotrichia oblita; assembly: GCA_023690525.1. Classification (NCBI taxonomy): domain Eukaryota; kingdom Metazoa; phylum Arthropoda; class Insecta; order Coleoptera; family Scarabaeidae; genus Holotrichia; species Holotrichia oblita. The sequence continues at coordinate 72,192,793 of CM043016.1, read as the reverse complement.
ATATTTATCCTACCTTTAAAAATCTATTAATAGATTACATTCAAGTAATTTTTCAAATATTAAAAACCGACAAATTATTAAACCATTTAATTAACTCGAACATTTTCATGATGTAGAATAATTCTATTTATATCTCTACATATATTACATTAACTTATGGATCTACCAGGAATTTTCCATCTTCTTTTATATTTTAACTTGAACAATATTTGCAATATCCGTTTCAAGACGCTCGTTTGTTGTTTGATAAATTTTATCCAGAGTAAAGCTCCTTAAACGGCTTTTTAGGTCATCATTCAAAATTATTTGTTGACAAAGTCAATTCACAATATGTATCCAATTACGTCTGATCCTCTGCGATATCGTTCCCTGTCTACAAGACAGCATGGGATCGAAAAAATAAACAACCGATATAATCTCCTAATCTATTTACTTTATCTCGAAAGCCAAACAGATCGTTATTCAACAATAATGTTCGGTAATCAGATCTAGACCCTCATCTTTGTTCCCTCATATTTCATAAAGCAGAACAGAATTAGCGACTATTAACTAAAAACGGTAGAAGTGAGATATTACTGTGCATCATACTATAGAGGTTGGTAAAAGGCAGATAGTAAAAAGACGACTGAAACGCGATACGGCCAACTAGGAGTATTGAGGGTATAGCATATACCCTGGACAATTTATTGGCTTAACCTAATAGGACGCCGCAGTTTTCTTCTATCCGAAAAAGATAACATCCAGACGGCTGACTTAAAGAAGGGCGACGCCGACGTAGGAAAAGAAAGAAGAAGCCGTATTTTTATTAGAAGTTAGCTAATAAAACGATGTATTTTTATATTTTTTGGGCATCTACAAGCCAAGTAAGAAAGTACAGTGCTTACTTTAGAGAAAATAAATCAGCGGGACTGCACATATGTATGTTCAAAACAAGTAAAAAAATAAGCATTTTGATAAATAGATACAAAAAATCCTTAAATGATATCACAAAAAAAAATGGGCAAACGTTCATCGTAAATTTTTATAAGTATTGCCAGGACTCCTATACTTATCGTAATATATTACGATCGACAACACTGGTTAACATTAATTTTTTGCCTCTTAATTCCCAATAGCTACACTTATCTCAGTCAGTACGTATTCCGAATTTTTAAATCACCCATCGTTTTCTCTTTAATTTTTTAAATATTTTAAAACCTCTTTTAGTCCATTTGTCCATCATCAAACAAAAGATTTTAAACCATTATAAATATAGTGAAACCAAATTAGTTAACTCAAATAGTATCGTTGCTAGTTTTGTACAGTTTCACATACATATGTATAAACATATACGACATACTCTTGTTTTTTATATGAATGAATTAGCAAAGACAGAAAAAACTAAATCAGAACAAAATGACCTAAAGGTGAATCTACCTTCGTTACATGTCAAACTAGGATTAATGAGGAATTTCGTCAAAGGCTTGAACAATACTCTTTGTCCCATGTACTGAAAACAGAAGCGTCCTAAAATTAATGTTGTAAAAACTCAGAAAGGAACATTTGTGGGCTTACAAATAGCTGCATGGCAGCTAAGAGAATAGGTACTGAAAACGTTATACCCACATGTCGCTTACGACTCTGTTTTAGTCGTTCGCTAACATCTTTAGTTTGATGTTTTTCGTTGTCTTTTATTTTCGTTTTGGGACACATTTTAATACAACTTGCGGCAACTCTTGTGGAATACCAACACCACTTCAGAATCAAACTTGATGTTCTGTAATACCTAAGGCAGCTCGACTATTTCAATGGATCTATTTTTGTACTAGCAGAATGCCTTCCATTCAAAGGGACGTTTTAGCGTGTTCGAGGTGTAATTGTATCAAATCAAGAACAAATTGAATGTGTTTACATTTAAGTGCCTTTGAATACATCATGTGCAACTGCGAGGCGGTGGTCCGGCAGAGACTCCACTATCTCGAACAGACGCACGTAGAACCGAATAATATTAGAACTACCGCTCCCAAAAAAATCCTAGACTTCTTCAGAAGTTTGGAGATTAACTAGGATTAAAAGACTAAGAGTACTCACAATAGATCTTAAAGGTCTGAAGAAGAGAGGCAGCATTGCCTATACAACCCACATCTAATCTAATCGCAGTGCCTTTGTCACCACGCTCGTTGTTATTTTAGAATTTCCTCTCACAAATAGTGTTTTCCTTTTCTTTTGACAATCACTAAGTTCATCAAATTTTTTCCTCCTGTGACGTGTTCATCATCTGCCGTTGATGGTCTAGGTAAAGCCAACGGCAATCTTAATACTTGAATTAGGATAAGCTCATTTTCCAACCAGTGAATGTTATTCCTTAGAAATCTTTCAATTTTTGCTATTTTACATTTAAATAGTTGCAGAACTTTCTAACTTTGTCTGTGATTGCACAAAGAGCATTTTCAGATAAAGTCACATTAAAGCAGGAACAGGGCTGTTCCATTAATGTTAAAAGCGGGACAGAATTTTTACTAAAATATGTTTTTCTCCAAAAAGCATAGTTATACGTAGCTGTTTTCTTCAGTTCTTCATTCAACAGTATTCAAAGTACCTACTAAATATCAACTACAATTTTACATGTGGGGTTTGACATTTTTTTGTAGCCTTAAGTCGATTTGAAAAACCACATCGGCGACCTAGTTCGGGACAGTCATCCAAATAAAAAAAGTGCATTAAGCACGAGAAATTCTGCTAGCTGGTAACTCTTTGGAAATCCACCTATTCGAGTAATCAACACCGTCAATATTACGAACAGTAAGCACTAACATTCCAGAGTGAACGAGTTGTTGAGAAAACTCAACCGAGTACTTTTCAGGAATGAATAGCGCAATCGGGCAATAATTAATATGACCCAAATACCGGGCCATGGAAACGCCCTGATCAACGTGATCCTGTAATAGACCACCGAATACTATGAAATTTTATTTTCCGACTAATCAGTTTAGGCATTCCAACCGCGCAGGAAACTCATATAGAAGACTCCAAGGACCCGAACACTAAGAGTCAAGGCTCACCAGATCATCCTAAAAGGAAGTCGAACAGAATGAAGGGGACCACCTGAGGAGGAGGTTAAATATCCACAATAACTAAACAGTTCGTCTCACACTGACCACACATAAAAAAATAAGCAAATCAACGGATGAGAAACGGAGGAAACGAACATTCGATGGTAACTGTTTGAATTTTGGTGTTATTTTCGCACAAGGAAACAATGAAGGGCGACTGCAATGTGCGCTCCCATGACAGTATTTCTATCCATGAGCTTACATTTGAATTTTCTGTTAGAACGTATCGTAGATGTAGTGAACTACATAAAAAGTAGGCCATGTAAAAACAAATTTTTCAAAAAGCTATGCATATACATAGGACCTCAACATGGAGCTTTTGTTATGGTGAGTGCAATCTTAAAAAACCTTATAGCGTCTCTCTTTCTTCATTAGGGCTGCTGAGTGTCTTTTAGTAATAATGTGGAGTCATAAGACCTAGTAGACGATATTATTGGTTGTTATTATTGATTGACTATTATTGTTGATACTATTGGTTGTTATTATGCAATTTCTTTCAAAAACATCAAAACCTTGTTAAAAATTGTTGAGTTAGCGGTATTTTCGACCATTTTGAATTACTTATACATATGTCAGTATGTTGAAATTATCATTGCAGTTATTAATGCAATCAAGACGCTAACACAAAGATGGAAAGCAGGAAAAAAGTACGAATAAAATCAGTATTATAAATATTTAGATATAGTTTATTAGCTATGCGAATATTAATTAGCCTTTACTATAGAACACAACTAGAAACTGGCTTCTTTTGCACAAGTGTATTTACGCATTAGTACATTCGTTTCTATATACACATACGAGTACCTACATACTACAGACCATCATCCTATTACTGTTGCATTGCGGTTACCTTCACATAACTCTATTACACCGGCAATTTGTGGCAGAGCAAATAAAATTTAGCGACAGTTTACAGTAATAAACTAGAATTATTTTCTAGCCATAGAATTCGTTTAACCAATACATTCTTAGCTTTGTTTCAAAATAATTTTAATTAGACTGAAAATAATACCCGAGTTAAAAAGCTAAGTGCTCGCTTTTCGTTAAAGCTCGCTAACTTTACGACATTTAAGAATAGCACTGTATGAAACGGAAGCTAGAGAAACATAAACTTGATTCACCTCCTACTGCAGAGCTACCGTCTTAGCAGTCTAGATGTTCTGCCAAAGACAATGACAGTTTTTAATAACTTTCACGAGACGGTGGCAGTAGAGAATGCTCTTGTTATTCTTATTACCGTAGATGGTTTCAGAAGGTTCCTGAAGCGAAACAATCATGAAATTTATTCGGTGATCTTGCTGAGTTTAATATCGCGCGGTTCAAAGCTTCTGGTGAACTACAGAATGTAATATGCATGAATATCTGACGGTGCTATCGCTGTGCTTTTGCTGCTTTGAGATGATTTATGTATACGTTTTAAGGAGTAATAAGAACAACGAAAGCACTAATATTCATAGGTCATAAAATATTTTTAATAAAATATATCACAGTAGGTATGTTAACTATTGTGAAAATTAATCAGAAAGAATATAAAAATGCGAACTATGCAATAGTCACAGTTTTATTCGTTTTATAATAACGCTGCGAATTATACAAGTTAAGTATTGAAACCAGGCCCTTCAGAATAAAGCATAGTGGTGTTTCCGACAAACTAAAATTCTTTGCCAAATAAAAAAATGTAAATGTAGGATGCGGCAAGATACAAATAAAAGAATCTCGCTGCAACAGTTATGGATCATGTTTAACCACGCTGCTTTTACTTTAATGTTGGTATAGAATAATTTCACAAAAATTAAGGGCACAGGTATTACATGAAGACCACTCCTTGAAGTGAACAATGAGATGCATATTTATACCATACTACCAAAACTCGAAAAAAGAGTCTAGTGTGCGTGCAGCATATTAAAAAAAAATCTGGAGTCACAATTCGGCAGCAACTACTTCATGGTGGAAGTCTTGTTTTGACAGTTTTTTAATTTATAATTTAAATATAAATTGTTAAATGGCAGTAAATACAGATTTTTAAAACTTGTGTAACAATATTGCTATGGATGATATAAGTAGCTTGAGTGGGAACACAGTTGGCAAGGTACAATGACTCCATTGTCCACCCTCAATGCCATAACGATTACAAAACTTATCTAACTAGGTTCTAGTTCTATCGAGTCAACTTCTAGGTTTGCAAATGCAGATGTGTTAAGCACATTTTGATTCACACTCTTAGATTTTCCTAAGTACCGTTAATATAGAAACCTATTTCTAAAGCCCATTTGTACCATACTTTTTAAATGTAATTTTAACACAAAAATGAATTTAATCAGGTACGGTGCATAAAATCTTTGGTTTCATTTCCTAAAGATTTAGCAGCATCATTTGCATAAGATAGCTATAAAGTACGTATCTTCGTCAAGTCAAAATTATAATTTACCACAACAGAAAAGAAATAGGCAGAGAAATGAAAAAAATACTTTGGTTAACCTCTTCGAACCCCTGGTATCATATGTGTTACTACGGCTATATATAATTTTTTTCTGCTTTCCACAAAGTAATTGCCCGTTGTGCTCAGTAATTTTCTACTCTTATATGGTATGCGTCTTAAAGTATGGATGAATTATTTTTAGCACCTTGCTTGTGGCAGTTACTACTAAGATTGTAAATATAGTCATCGTTTTAGCCCGTCAAGTTATTATTATTATACTTTGAGTATTGCTTAAGACATGTTTTGTATATGATAAAATATGTTTATGGAGGTAGAACTTCAGGAGTTCGACGTTGGTACGATACCGAGGAAGACAAGGATGATCTTGGAATCAACGAACAAAGTTTAGGGGCTTACCAGAACCAAATATTAGGAACCGAAAGTGAAGATGATCAAGCAAATGAAAAAAATGGAAAAGAACAACAATTGACCGACAAATTGAAAGGTACCAACCCCTTGTTCATATTCTGTCTCCCAGCAATCATTCCAGAAGCGATTCACTATTCTATTGTACTCAAACGTGTTTATTGATATTACCATACCTATAGCACTCGAATGTTTTGGAAATTGGATGTAAGAGTTCCAATTGTTTCAGAGAACATGTCTAAAAACGAGTTCTTATTCCGAACATGGTTAAAATTGGTAGACAACTATAATGTTTTAATAGAAGCCAAAAAGATGATCCATTCTGGAAAATTAGACCCATTTTAAATGGAATACAAAGCCGTTGTTTACAAACCTGACGTATATATCACATTTCAGTGGGTGAAGAAACCATGGCGTTATGTACGATTGAGGCAAACCACATCCAACGAAGCTCAAAACTTTTGTTATCACCACACCTACAGGAACTCCGCGAGAATTTTTATGTAAGATACTTCACATCAGAAATAGTAATTGACGCGCTTCTTAAGAAATAAATTTATATCACGGTTACTCTTATGAAAAATCGCATCCCAAACACAATCACTGCAATCAAAACTGACGCAGAACTAAACACATGCTGAAGAGGTTCTCACGATATGATGGTTACAAGAAATAATACAATTGGTGAAGGTAAACGATATGATTCTAAACCTTTTTTCATTTGGAACACAACAAAGTATGTTTCAAATTGTCCCGACACCCCCATATATACATTTTTATATTCTAGATTCTAGAGTGATATCTAATCTGCGAAGACAAGTACAGGTGTGCTGCGAGAACTTAAATAGACCTATACACATTGAAGCCAAGTTTCGATAAAATTCGATTGAAGATCGCTCAGTCATCATTATTCTGAGAAGAGTTTGAAGGTACGCAGATCCAACATGTGGAAAATTCCGGCAATACAAAACACGACTGCTTTCGTGAGAGATTTTTTTGGCAGACAAATAATATTTCCAAGCTTGCATTGCAATTAATCACTCTGATCAGTAAAATGACTCCACTTTCAAATAATTCAATGAAACAGAAAATCTTTGGTTTCACTAATTTTAATTGCAACTACAACGGTCGTTTTACCAGACATTGGCTTTTATAGGTAGAAAAATATCAATACATAAATGCACAGAGAATGCACATTTTATAGGTTAAAACAAATATCAAATACATAAAATGCTGGAGCCAACGACTAGTAGAAATTAAGATTTAATAGAGATAAATTATTAACATCTAGCTGATAGTTAATAACCAACGTCTATTAATTTCTAAACTTTCTAAACGGTTAAATTTCATACCTTGTTCGATGTATAAACTATTTAAATTTCGCATTGAATTTGTGACCACATTCTAACAAAGTGTTAGCATAAGTCTCATGATACATTAAAACCGAATCCAACTTGATTTCGTAAAACTATAACATGCAGATTTTCTTTAGATCAGGAGTGTTCATTATATCGATTAAACACTCCGCAATTACAGCAATAAGATTCATCTGTCCATAACACTCGACCTGCAAAGTTATTTATTTCTGTACTTCTGCGGACAAACCACCTACAAAATGCTAGCCTGCGGTCATAATCTTGCGGTCCTAAAGCTTGGCCAACACATAAGGGTAAGAGTAAAACTTGGTGCTTTTTTAAAATCCTGGCTAAACCTGTGCTTCTATTTGCCTTGAAAGCCGCCATCTTCAATTTTTGTTTGACATTAATTTTAAATTGTCTTCAATAATAAGGAACCCGATTTGGGACGTCCTGTATAGTGAAGATGTATGTATGTACTATAAGAGACAAATGAATTGAATCGAAAAGCCATAGAATTTCCTCGGGACTAAATCAGGTAGCGAAATATAAACAGACAAACAACTTGGTCAACTGTAAAGTGCCAGCGGCTGTATGTTATAAAATATTTTAGACATAAGTATAAAGACATTAGGTAGTAATATCTTCCGCAATAGCATGCACTGTAAATACACCTACAAATAGCATTATCACAGTGTCCGCTGTAATATTTATCAATGTATGTGATCGTCGTATACACATATAAAAAATAGTTATAATTTGCGATATATAAAATACTACTTTAAGAAAAAAATATTTTTTGACAGAATTAGAGCATTGCGATCCATCCTTAATTATACTAATATTTACTTCTTAGAAAGAGTTTCTAATGTAATTACGGATTTGCTAATACAAATAATTAAATACTTTTATTTCACAATGATTGTATTATTATATAGTATAGATGTGGCTATAGAAAATGATGATCCTTTCGAAGTATTAAATAATGTCTTATCGCATTATAATCTTCAACATTTTCTTGAAATGTTATGTTAAGTAGATTTTTTTGTGTGTTAGTTAACCTTTATTGTTAATTGTTAATTTTGTAAAATTTTATGATTTGATTGTATACTGTGTCTTCGAAATAGAATATTCGAAAAATTCTAAAAATTATTATATTCTTGAATTGTTTGGTTTAATTTCTACCCTCCGGCCCATCTGTTATTTTAAAATATACAGGGTGACTGGTAATGAAACGATCATACTTTACAGCGTGTTAGTAAAAATCATTTGCAATAGATATAGCCCAATTTGCCTTATTCAAAAGTCACCCGTTTTCGAGATATTGTAACATTTACGAAAATAATGGAACTTTTCTCAATTTTTCAGTTTGTCTGGCTATAGGACATCTCAACACACATTATTTATCGGTGACAATTACGTTAACAACTTAGAAAATTAAAAAAAAATAAAACTTCCGCTTTTGATGAAACTGTAGACACATTCGCTAAATAAATAGTCACAAAGGCAGAGGTTGTGTCTACAGTTTCATCAAAAGCGGAAGTTTTATTTTTTTTTTAATTTTTCGAAGCACCTATTTAACGTAATTGTCACCGATAAATAATGTGTGTTGAGATGTCCTCTAGGCAGATAAACTGAAAAATTGAGAAAAAGCTCCATTATTATCTATTGCAAATGATCTTTACTAAGACGCTGTAAAGTATGACCTTTCATTACCAGTCACCCTGTATACTTATTTGCAGTATACATACCTTTACCGATTATTACTATTCTAGGTTTCACTAGAACATTCAAAGCACAATAGATAGAAAATATGTTTTTGAATTATTAAGAGGCCCGACTACCGTTTGACAGTTGGCGATGTTGCCACAGTTAAATTTTTTCATAATATAATGTTTTTACAATTTATTTAAAACGTATTTTAAAATTGGGCTTCATACACACATGTGTAGACGCATTTTGCATGCTCATAATAAATTTCAATAATTAAGTCTAAAAATTAAGTGAGTAATCCCTATTCCCTTATCAAGGTAAACGGGAATGGAGATTGTGAAGTTAATATCAAATATTAATAGAGAAAATTGTAGGTATATAATAATATAAAATATATATAAAATAATATAATATATTTGTAGAAATATGTGTATAAAGCCCAATTTTCAAATTATATTGAAATAAAATCAAGCAAACGATTTATAGAATTATGTAGATATGGTACCGCTGCAAAATAATTAGCTCGTAGACGACCGTCTTAAGTATTGCAAACTACTTCATCCTGTATTTTGTCGTCGTAGATAAATAATCATTTTTCAGATTAAATTGCTTCTATTGTTTTTTATAGTATTTTATTTGACTTCGTCCCTTTTCACGCACTATAGCGAATTACTTTATATGATATAATGATACTATATACGTATTGTACATATGTATGTATATCAGGAAATATTGATTGACTTATTGAATAAAAATTAATTTAATTAATAATAATAATAATTAATTAATAATTAATTTTAATTATGTATACTAATTGTGCAAATGCAAGAGGGTTGTAAGTCATACGTTAAGGCTTAAAAGTATATATATTTCAATATACAGATCGTTGCATCGCAAGTGCCGTCAAAATATTATATCGATAGTTGAACGGTATGCCTCAGTTAAGTCCATATGCCGCGCCGGCGCCGATACATGTTGCAGAGAATACGTATGAATATTTGGATATTTGCAGTCTCCAGTTAGGCATTATAGAAGGTAGTTGTCTCATATGTTCTAGCGCTTTGCGATATTTTATTACGTTTTCATTTTTTATTATTCTTGTTGAAACAATATTCTTTTCATTTGCATTTTCTTATTATATCCGAATCTGTTAATTGTCTCATTCTTCAAGCATTTTTGCTAAACATATTCGTTTACTTAGTGTTTTGTCGTCGTTTCTATTAGGTTTTCTGCAGAGTTTAGTGTAAGATACATACATAAGTATTTATTTAGTTTGTTAATTTGGTATTTATATGTTATAAAAATAATGGATGTTTATAATTTAGTTCAAAGAAAACAAATTATTAAGTGGTATCATCAGGAAATACCCTTAAGGCAAATAATAGAGCGCTTTTATGAGAATTATCAATCACGACCCGCTCTAAAAACAATTCAGCGAATAATAAATAATTTTGAAAGATTGGGCTGTATTGTCGAACAAGCACAAACGTAATAGGCAGCCATTTGTTCGCCAAGACGAAAGAAATCTTTTAGTTTGTGCCAGTATCGAACAGAACCCGAAAATATCTTCATTGGGTATTAGTGAGCAGCTGGATATTTCTAAAAGCACAGTATGCCGTGTTTTAAAGAAAAATAAATACCATGCCTACAGATTACAGAAAACAAATGAAATATATCCCGAAGATGAAGAACAGAAAATGGAATTTTGCGAAAATATGATGCATATTTGCAATCAAAACGCAAATTTTATTGCAAATATATTATTTACGGATGAAAGTACTTTCCCGTTGCACGGAAGACATAATCCCGCTGTACCTCGACACTTGGCAAGAGAAAACCCGCACCTAACATACAATGCTAAAACTCAGTATCCCCAAAAATTAAACGTTTGGGCGGGATTACTTGGAGAGCATAAAATTGGACCATTTTTTATAGATGGCAATTTAACAGGAGAGAAGTATCTTAACTTGCTCCAGAATCGAATTACCCCACGCCTCCACGAATTGGCGCTCAACTTGGATAACATATGGTTTCAACAGGATGGGTTTCAACAGGAATATCTTCATAATGTATTTCCAAACCGTGTTCTAAGTACCTGGGGAACTATTCGCTGGCCACCTAGATCACCAGATCTCTCCCCTAATGACTTTTTCTTATGGGGATACATGAAAACTAAGATCTATACATTTGAAAACGATAGACCAAACAATTTGGCAGAATTGCAACAAAAAATTATTAACACTTTTGATGACATTCCTCCAGCAATTTTACAGAATGCGCAACGGGGCTTCTACGATCGTTTAGCATATTGCTTTGAGGCGACCGGAAGACGTTTCGAGCATTTAATGCATTAGAAAAGTGGTCGCTTTTATGTTAACTTATAAAATAATAATTTATGACTAATAATAGATTCCTTCTGTTGTAACATATCCATATTTTTTTAACGCTTATGCCTGCAAATATGAGTATATTTATTTTTTATTTAGCTACTAATTACAGAATTTAAATTTCATTATTTTACTGTGAATTATTGTGATAATATATAGTATTACTATTCTCCACATTGCTTTAATATTTTACATTTTTCATTCGTCATAAACATCTTCTTACAATACATATTCTGTGTTTAGTTTTTATGAGGATAAAAACAGCGGGCACATTGTACACGTTAAAGAAAATTTTATCATATGAGTCTACCTACATTACGTATAATTCATACACCGGCGCAGCTATGCACGTACTACATACATACTACAACGCTAAGACCTGCTCAACAAAGTAACACGTCAATCGGAGCGAGGGTTTGACGGCACTTGCGATGCAACGATCTGTATATATGCAGATATAAACTGTAGCGTATTTTATACATAAATATGTAAAGCTGTATACCTGAGACATACAGTTGACCAAAGAAATAGTAAACAGAGTAGTCAGAGATTAAATCGCTATCGGCACCCCGCAAAATAGGTGATTCAGTTCTTTTGTCTGCTATAGTGCATTTATACAAATGTAGCACAAGACCCGTTTTAGTCGCATTCCCGTTAGTAATATAGATCAGAGGGTTAGTGTACACATACGAGTCAAATTGCAATTAAAGCCGAGTAGGAGCCATCAAGCCACTGTTATCGTGTTGCATCCCTTACGGGCTTTATTTACATTTTATATTAATCCTACTAATTAGATTATTTCATTAAAGAGTCCGCAGAATACTGTAGTAATGTATATATGTGTATAGTAATACTTGTCTGTGTAAATAAAATTGCGTACACAAATGCATGACTAGATAATTTTAACAAGAAACATAAACTAAATGTAGCTCCTAATTAAAGCAGAGATTGTGTGTTACACTCTTTCTTTTATCTCCATTATCAATTTACCAAACTGTGTTTGCATGCTTGAAAGCGCTTAAGTTACAGAAAACTTAATTACTGTAATTAAAGCGAACGAAATTCTTATAATTTATAAAGACATCGAAGAATTCCTCTCTCTTGAAAAAGTATTCCTAAAGGAAATTTCACTTCTTAATTACCAATAACGACAACTAATAAAGACTTCGTCTCTATAATTAACCAAAGGAATCGTACAAAACGAAGCCGTGTAAACAAGAAGCCTGAAGTTGCTGTAGAGCAAGCGAACGAACGGTAGACGCAGTACAACAGCAAGTCAAGAAACACAAGTAGAACTCGACGAAGAAGAAATAAATTAATGAATATCTTTGCAGGTGTATAGAAGCGGTCTCCGTCTACCGTGGCTTCCTGCCTACGTGTGAGGCTACATGGTAAAGAGAGCGCGTGTCCCGAATATTGAAAGATATTACCGTCGTACACAAATAAAGTGGAAAATAAAAGGTGTGCTTCCAAAACAGGAACAAGTGTCAAGTGATGTCATTAGCGGTAATAAATATACAGGATACTGCAATAGTAGTTGAATACACTACAATTAAGTACAAAGTTCAAGTCAAATCTGTAAGAAATATTTTCTTATATCATAATATTATACATCATTTTCAGAAGGTACCAGTTTTAAAATTAGGAAATATTTTAGAAACTAATATCATCATGGTTGTAATTAGCTTACGCCTGAAACGTTTTGGGAGGGCTATGGTTTCATATTAGCAAAAGATTAAAACGTGTAAGTTAATTATATTCATATATCTTAAATTTTGTGGATATTATTCAATATAATGTAAATTTTCCGTTATTTAATACCACTTATGACTGCCAACAATTTCACATTGATATTTTCTTGATGTTTATGCATACAAATTGTGTATAAAGTTTTGATCGATCCTGTACGTATGAATGCACTATACTGATTTGGATACCATACATAAATCATTTTTGGAACGGTCGGTGGTGCGTGCGGCGCGGTGGTTTCCTGAAACCTCTCTTCGCTTAAACAATGGGCAAGGAAGTTATCTGTTGGGAGAGTCAAAGACCTCGTGTGAGCGCACGAATTTTACAAGATAAGCTCAGACGGCATACAATCGTTATTAGTCGATGTGTGGTCGTCCGATTTTGCGGACAAGAAAATAATCGCGAATAATTTGGCAAGTGTATAATTACAAGATATTTCGATGATTGCGATTACAATTTTCCGCCCTCCATGCGTGATGAATTTGGACGTTGTGAAGAATGAATCATCTTAGCAAGTGTTGCAATCGATGCAAAGTAAAGATAGGTACGATGCTGGTTAACCATTTTCATTAAAAAATAACGTTGTTTAAAAAAAGTTAATTATCAGAAGTGCTGTTCTTCTTTCTTAATGTGTTGAATAGCGGTTTCCTTTGCCAGTACGATATACAGATATATGAAAGATATGCGTAGAATGCATAATAACAATACAGGCAATAAAGTTAAGCTTTGTAATTGTATTATAATTCGAAGTGGAAAAAACTCGACATTAAATACAATTCTATTTCGGGAGGTAAGCAAATATTACGATCGCCAATATACAGTGTGTCACCACATCGCACCTTACGCATGAATAGAACAGGTGGTTGAAAGATATTGAGATGAAATTTTTATCTTCTGTGGTTCAGTAAAAAAATTAAGTATGCTTAGGAAATTTTCCAAAAATTAATAATATTTACAACTTTTATAAAATGTAAAACTACAAAACAGTATATAGATCAATTTCTTCTTTAGCTAAAGCTATTCATTTATTTAAAAGGTTCGCCATCTTTATTCACACATTTCTCAACATTTATCCTAAAGTATCTCCTCAGGAGAAAAAGAATTTGACAGGACTCTTCAAAACTTCTGCCCAATTTAAAACCCTATTTGAATAAATTACTATACTACTACTCCAAAAATAAAAATCCATGTCAAACTTGCAAAGTCGACTGCGAAGGATAACCGTCGAGTTCAAAGTATGAAGGATATCTTGCTTTTGTACAGGAGTTAGTCCACAAACTAACTAAATATTAAAGAAATGGTACACAAGACATTAACTTTTTAAACTATTACCGTTTGGAATTTATTACATAATCGAATAATTCTACCATTGGTAGTAAAAGTTGATTCGTGTGAAAAAATATTTTTATAGAAATCTATATATTCCAAAATGTTCTTAGCCAAAGTAAGATAAAACTTCAACCTTCGGGATTCATCCTCTTCATCTAACGTGTAACAAATTCTAATTTTATAAAGTTTTATCTTATTTACTTTATAAATAGGTAAGTTTTCTTAGTAAAAACTTGGGCTATCCGATTAATTGTAAAAAAAAATGCACTAGTATTTTGCACTTTGTATTCGGAAAATTAACATTAAATGGTTTAATAATTGCGGGAATAGATAATTCGAATTAGCTAGATTTGTTGTGGTGTAGTAGCAGCATAGAAAACACTACAGTTAATTGCAATAACTATTCTTGATAACACTATAAAAACGTTATCATTTTCTCATATCCACAGCATACTGGAATTTTCAAGAATGATACCAATCCTGTTAAAGTTTTTATCATTCCGAATAACTTTTTTTAATATTGATGTTTTATTTCGTAATTTTAGATTTTTTATTTAATATTTAGATGACAAAGAAAAGTTACCCAATTTTGTTCACAAATTGTCATTCTGAACAACCTTTTTCAATAATATTTTGTCGTATTCCCACAGAACATACACTTTACTGGTGGAAGAAATTCCTTTTTTGAAAATTTTGAAGACATCCTTGATCTTTCAAAACTAAAATTATGGCACAACTTAGTGTCTATTCAAGTAGGCCTGAACCCCAGAAGATGAAATTTCAAGATTTTTCAACCCTCATCAACCTATTCGCGCGTCGACGGCAAGACTCACTAGAAAACTATCTGGAATCTTTTAAAATACAAAATACAAAGTTGGGAGTAAATAAAACACTGGCGAAATTTGTCTAGCTCTCAAGAAATAATTCATTGATGACTAAAAGTAGAGCTTTGTGAACAAAAGTAATGGGCTCCATTGGTGGAGTGATCTAACTGCTATAAAGATTTGAACTCAAATTGTTCGTGGTCTAAACGAAGTACATACATATAATACATATGTATTACTATCTGATAGATGATCTGATATCTTATGTGTTATCTATAACACAATTTCGTTTATAAAAGCTATTCAAAATATCTCAAGAATGTGCTCTGCAAACAGACATATAAGAGAACTAGGTTCTAACAATGTTTCTACATACAAAAACTAAATGCTTGGTTTAAATATAACTGCATCAGTTTAAGTACACGATAAGTTTGTATGTGATGAAAGTGAAGAAACGCATTTTTAAAACAAATACATTATTACACGGACAATTAAAATATAATGTTCACTTTAAAATTAGAAAAACTCAGATTATGAAAGTCTTGAAATAAACATTATTTGTTTTAAATGTTAGATTATCAAATCTTGAAATATGAACGAATTGTTTCAAAAAGACTGATTAGAGAAAGAAACAATAATCCTAAGTTTAGAGTTCTGAACGCTCTTAAAAGAGACAATATCATTTCAAACAGTATACATCTCCAGTAGTAGGTATTGGTGCACTCTGGCCTGGGAAAATTCCAAGGACCGTGGGAAAGTTAGTCCACTTTCAAGGGCTACCTGTTACAGCTGAACAGCTTTCGAACGATACCTGCTTATTTCGACTGCTATCTGTTCAAAAGCTGTTCAGCCGTAACAGATAGCCGTTGAAATAAACAGGTATATCTGTTCGAAAGCTGTTCAGCCGTAACACGTTCCCACGGCCCTCAGAATTTTCCCAGGCCAGAGTGCACCAATACCTACTTCCATTTCTCAACACAAATCATTCAAAAGTGATTATATGAAATATACTCTAGTCGGTAGAAGGTCTTTATGGAATAATTTATTCGTCCGTCCATACTGAGATTAATCTTTGACGTGCCATCTATTCACTACCAGCCAAAGCATAGAAATTGCAACTTATATACCATTACATACAGTTATGTACAAAGTAACGGCAATGCATATAAAAAATGCTGAATCCAAGTATTTTAATTGCATTCGAGATAAGAGGTACGTACATATACGTATGTGCATATAACAGATGACAAATTGACATACAAACCGTGCTTTACTAAGTTTCTGCTGTTTTCTTAGAATGTTAGATTTTGTTACTGTGTAAAACAGACTTTTATTGATGATATTCAATTAATTGTGAATTTTTTTTAGTTTTGTGCAAAAAATATGTGTCGAGCGAAGCATTGTGCGTCTGAAAATCATGTATTAATTCAAAAATTAGTAAGAACACTGAAAACTGAAAAATTCATTCATGAAGCGCTAACATGCTCAGCGAAAATTATTCGAAAACGGATGATATAGGATAATGCGATTGCTATAAGTTAACGAAAAATTTCTTTGCTGAAGAAGCGACATTAAAATTTGCCAGTTGTTGGATGGCGAAATATTTTGGGGTCAGATGAGAGTAAGGTCGTATTATTTAGATCAAAAGGATTAAGGTAGCATTAGTAGTCAAACATGAAGGAACCTCTATTACGGTGTGGATATGTATCGCCTACTATTATGTTGGACCAATCTAATGAATACAGACGATTATGTATCAATTTAGTTATCTAAATATACTTGAAACTAGGGCTGTTGCTCGAAACTGGGTACCCGGTTTCGGGTAACAGGTATGTACCTGGGTACTCGATATTGTTAACAACGGTTCGGCCCGGTCTCGGGTAATACCCGGTTCTACTCGATTTCGGGTAGTCGGTTTCAGATACCACATTTCGGGTAACCGGATTTCCAGCATGCGTTTTCAAGTTTACGTCTTAGTTACTTAAATACCAATCACTATCCATTATTGTTACATTGTTAGTTGTTAAGTACGTAATTTCTGAAAACATGCAAGTAAAATGCAATATTTTGGTGGATTCTCTTATGAAAACCTTTAATTATTAATAAAGAAGAGGTTATTTCAAACATAATCTCCTAAATATCTTAAATAAGCATCTGAATTTTACTTCATAAATCGTATATAAAACAAAATGTTATGTTTTACTTGGATCGCTCACAAATGTTTTAAGATGTTACTTATACCTAACTCTGTAATGGGTGGTAATTGGTATTTATGAAATTAGCTAAGATGTAAACTCAAAAGCGGATGCTCAAAATCCGGACACCCGAAATCGGGTATTAACCGAAACCGGGTTTTACCTGAAACCGGATATTACCTGAAACCGGGTATTACCCTAAATCGAGTAGAACCGAGTACCCGAAACTGGACACTCGATTGTGCAACCGGCTACTCGGGTAACCCGGAACGGGGTAGTGCGGTGGACGGGCGCCCGGTTTCTGAAAACGACGGGTTTCGACAGCCCTACTTGAAACGGTCATTCTATCCCATGCTGAGGAAGAAATTCAAAAACGTACATTTAAAAGTGTTGAGGACTTGTTACGGGAGGTTTTGGCTGAGATTCTGATTTAGCCTGTGCAATTACCAGACCTTAAGCTTATAAAAGATCTGCGGACAGACGTGAAGCATGCACTTTTTGCAGCAGTAGGGGAACGGCGTATAATATCGACCGACGGGTAAAATCGATCACCTAATTATTACAGAAACGGTAACAGTGGCGACATCGTTAATAAGTATTTCTATCATCTAGCCAACAGCGTAGTCACGTGGGACACAGATTTAGTTACAGCTTTGTCGTTTACGGGTTATGTTCTGTGAAAACTGTTTAGTGAGAATTTATTATAAAATCTTCAACATATTTAGCAAGGTATGTACCTACTATTTTTACCAGTATTTTACATCTTTTAGTACACAATGTTTCCATATAGTGGAGGAATATATTTGTAAAAATAAGCGTTTAAAATGTTGAGGTTATATGTGATTTTATTTATGAAATATTTGGTCTGGTTACGGCGGGCAATATCGATCACAGCGATCGATATTCCCCACCGGTGATCGAAATTACCCGCTTCTTAAAATTTTTACTTAACAATGTGTTTTCGTTCTAGATGCCAAGAAACTATGTACGTAAAACGGCACGTTCGACATGGACTGAAGAAAATCTGATTCGCGCTTTAAAAGCCATACATGAAAATATTTGCTCAATACGAAAAGCCGCCAAATGTTACAACGTACCTTACGCTACATTGCAAGATCGCTTGAAAAACCGTTACCCAAAAGAAAAAATTAAATTGGGAAGAAAATCCGTATTTTCTCAGGAACAAGAGATAGAACTACGCAACTATATTTTAAAACTAGCAGATTTGTATTACGGACTGACTCCAAAAAAAATCAGACAAATCGCTTATGACTTTGCAGTGTCCAACAATATTAAACACAATTTTAGTTGTGAAACAAGAATGTGCGGAAAAGAATGGCTTAATGGTTTTTTACGTCGTAATACACAAATTTCATTACGGCGTCCGGAGGCTACTAGTCTAAACAGAGTCCTGGCATTTAATCGTGCGGATGTTAATTTATTTTATGATAACCTAGAGCAAGTTATGACAGAATACCAATTTCGTCCGCACAGAATCTTCAACGTTGATGAGACTGGCATCAGTGGTGTTCACAAACCATCTCGTATTCTTGCTCAAAAAGGCCGAAAACAAGTTGGGGCTATAACAAGTGGAGAGCGGGGGCAAACCACCACCGTTGTTTGTTGCATGAGTGCCTCCGGTCTGTATGTTCCGCCATTATTTATTTTTAAACGGGAAAGAATGAAGGAAGGGCTTGATAGAAATGGGCCAATTGGATCCATATATCGATGCTCCAGCTCCGGGTGGATTACGGAAGATTTATTTTTGGAATGGTTGCATCATTTTGCTAGCTTCATTAAAGTTTCAAAAGAGGATCCAGCTCTACTTGTTCTGGACAACCATTGCACACATTCCACTTTAAAATCTTACAATTTCTGTCGTGATAATGGCATTGTGGTTGTTTCGTTGCCGCCTCATACATCGCACCGACTTCAACCCCTCGACCTAACGTTTTTTAGTTCATTGAAGGGTGCCTACTATCAAGAATGCGACCAATTCATTAAATCTCATCATTTTGAAATAATTTCTGTTACAAACATTGCGGAGTTATTTGCCAAAGCATACAACCGTATAACAACCACTGAAAAAGGAATAAAGGGCTTTGAAGTTGCAGGTATCTATCCACTAAATCGTAATGCTTTTGGGGAAGAAGAATTCGTAAATATTACTCCGGAAAATGAAAATGTTACTCCAGATTTGCAAGATAATTCTATTCAAGAGGCAATTTACGATCCCAGTAAAATACGACAAGGAATAACGACAAGCAAAATTGATGAGGTTCAAAAAAAAAACCCTCGACGAGCACGGCAGTCTTCATCCTCAAGTGATGAGTCAAATTCACATATTGTAGCAGTTTCTGATCCCGAAGCAACAGATGACGAAGACAGGACCATACAATTGAAAAAAAGTCACTTGAGGATATTCATGCAATTCCAGTACCAAGAGTTTCAAGAAGCACCAACAGAAGGAAGCAGAAATCTAAAATACTAACTTCAACACCAGTTAAAGAAGAATTAGAGGAAAAAGAATTAAAACGATCTAAAAGAAATGTGGCGGTGGTTAAGAAGAAGGTACTAAAAAATCTGGATGGGCCAACCAAGAGCAATATAAAAAAATCAATGCAATCTAAAAATCGTCCCGAATGCGAGAAAAAAGATGACGATATTTGTCCAGTTTGCTGTGATTTTGGAAAGAACGAAGTATGGTGGAGATGTCGTAGATGCGGTGTATGGTCTCATTCTGCATGTACTGTATTTGCACGTGCAGAAGATTTTAATACATGTGTTAAATGTGATGCAAGTATGATGTAGAATACCGATCGATATTACCCTTTTAAGTGGTCGATATTTCCCGCGGAGATAGGTAATATCGATCAAAGCAGATATTTTTATTTTTTTATTTGAAACTGGTTAAGAGTTATTTTTTACTTTATTCTAATATGTTTTACAATAGAAAAGGTACCAAAGAAAGTTTTGGCCAAATAAAAGCTTTTAAGTTCAAATACATTTTGTTTTATTTAGGAAAAAGTCTTAAGTGGTCGATATTAGAACACCTTCCCCTACCTAGATCGAGACCAGGATTATGGGAGACAATCGAAAGAACCTGGTGTAACTCGACGTGTAAACCACGCTAGAGGCCAAAAGCCTACGGTAACTACTGTAACCTTCTGGCGCCCTTCACTTAGTTTTGCTCCTGAAGAAGCCACTTACATTAGTGGCAAAACATCGAGTTTGAGAAAGTTGTATATATTTTTTGTATTTTAATTTTTACTTTTGTTTTGTTTTTGTATGGTATACATTTACTTACTACTATAACGTAGTCAAATCCCAGAACAGTGGAAGCCTTCGATTTCATTTGATAAAATTGTTTTTAACAATATATTTGTCTTATGTCTATGAGACTACATTCAAAAAATCTGATAGATATCTATAACGTTTGCTACAAATAGTTTTGAGTATAATTTTTTAGGCATCCTAATTTTTTATTTTTTTATACAAGGTGTATATAAATTGTCGCAAAACCTACACGTAGCGACACAGTTTGTTCGAATTTGACACAAAATTCTTATCGTAAAATGTCGTATCATGCTTTATGCGTCCTCGGGGACCACATGAAACTAACATCCATTTGAGAACACTGCAGTTTTATACTACCGTAATAATACATAGAATACTTGTCAAAATTGACAAACGGGAATTACAAACGACAAATTGGATTACACAATTGATACATAGGGCAAAGCAATAAAAAACACTTTATTAAAACAAAGTTAGTGGTTTTGATTTTTCGAACGCATCTCTTGTAACAAATTAGCATCACTATTACTTAAGCATCTGTTCAAAACTTTGTCCTTAATGAAACCCCAAACAAAAAAGTCTAAAGGATTAAGGTCGGGAGATCTTGCAAGCCATAAGATAGGACCACCGCGACTAATCCACCTGTTAGGGAAGTGTTCATCCAACCACTCTCTCACATTACGAACAAAATGTGCAGGAGCCCTATCATGCATGTAAAACATGTTACGGCGTATGTTCAATGGCATCTCGTCAATAACTTGTTCCAATACATTTAAGTACCCGTTGGCACCAAGACGATTTGGCAGATAGATTGGTCCAACGACTTGGTGATGTATTATGCCCAGCTAAATATTAACTGAAAACTTTCTTTGGTGACCGTATTCCCGACTAGCATGCGGATTTTCATCTGCCCAATGGTGATAATTATGGATATTGAGTACACCATCTATGGTAAACATAGACTTGTCGGTCCAAAGAACACTTCTTAAAAAATTACCATCTTCACGAATTCTATTTAAAATACTATGACAAAAGTTTAAACGATGTACGTTATCGTTTTCATAGAGCGGCTTTACCTTAGTTATATGGTAAGGATAAAGAAGGTTTGCGCGTAGAACCGAATGAACGGTCTTATTACTGGGGATATTGGATGTGGACGCCAACTGTCGAGTACTGACGGAGGGATCTTCGCGTACTGAGTCTAGAATTTCCTCTTCCAGTTGTCTAGGTCGACCTGCGTTGGGATTCCTTTTATAAAACGAACCAGTTTCACGTAGACGTTGGTCCAGTCGTCGAAATACATTGCCAGTAGGATGTCTCCGGTTTGGAAACCATACGCTATATTCCTGTTGTGCCATGTTAGCATTTCCATTACAAAAACCATACATCATATACATATCGGTATATTCATTAAATGTAAAATCCGTCGCAAAAGGACAAAACAATAAAACAACAACGATAAAACACAGAATCAGAAAAACTAATCGACAGAATATGAGAAAACACGAAATAGAGCAGAGCTTGCACAAAACGACAAAACTAAATACTTGAGAAAAATTAGTTCGGACAAATATGTCAAAATTTGACACTAATAATTTTGATTGAAACCTAATAAGATAACATACACATTGTCTTACAACGTTGCCAATTGTGTTTTTCAAGAGAGCATACTAATGAAGAAATATTGAAAATAGACTCTACCATAAAAAAGAAACCGTTTTCGATAAATTAGGAATAAGAAGTTGTCTAAATTCAAAATTGCAGCTGTCTGTACCGACAAATATCGAACACAAGCGCTTATTAAGGGAACTGAAACGTATGAAGCATGGTACAATATTTTACTATTGAGATTTTCGATTTAGAAACGAACGAAGAATGTCGGTGCGTATAGCTTTTGCGACAATTTTTACACATGTTATATAGCAATTCTTAATTTTCTTCATCAAAGTCCCCGTGGGAACCCCATTTAAAGTAGCTAATAATGATTCCCATGTATTTTAATTAGATAAATGTAAAACGTACAAAAAAATTTTATACACAATATTGCGTTTTTTTAATTGTAAATAATACAATACAAATGGCAAATAAACAGCAGTGAACTTCTCTCTCTATACCATTTCATATATTTAGCTAACAGTATCAATGAAAAAAATGGCGGTATCAAGCACACTCATTACCAACGAATACACATTCCTTATTTGTCATCATTGCCAACTAGACAATAAATCTACAAATTGTGGAAAGAGAACCGGTATTGGAGAAACGCATAAAGTAGGCCGACATCGCTCCGAGCACGTTCCAAAAATAAGATAAAATATTTTGTTTTTGTCGCTATTTGTCTCCAAACATTCGATTCCCATGATTGAAAACCGTACGGTTTTGACGGCTTCTTTTTTTTGTATTTTTTAGGCACATTGACGTATACGCGTCGATTTGAATAAATATTTCGTTCGACCTATATCTCTATACGCTTCCGCATAGGTACATTTATACTATTTTTAGAATGTGGAATTTTAAAAGGTACCTATTCGTTTTTGGCTCGACGTTTTATTTGTTTTTCTATTTAATACTATATCAGGCAAAGAATGTAAGAGTTGTATATGTTGAGAATGTCTTGCGATGTTACGAAATCAACAGAAAAAGTTGTAGAGGCACGCAATGATATTAAGGATTTGAAAGTATTACGACTTAAACATAGCAATTTAAGATATTTGAATTTAGAAATAAATTCCAATTACCATCGTTACTAACGTCTGGTGGATGCGCCGTTGTTTAACGTCATTTTCTTTTAGCTAACAAGAAAACTCACTTCTCACAGTTAACATTCAAATTAAATCCTTTCGTTTATTTCTTAATGCAAAGATAGTTATCCGCATAAGAGGATTTTCTCTAAGAAACTACAAATAGAGGTTTCCATTTCACAAATTGCTACTGTATTCGTGCTGACACCACAATATCGCAGATAAAATAAGATCGATAAAAGTTCACTGGACTGCTGAGTATCTTTTTCAGGTTAACGTCTCGGTTCTGCTTACAGCTATAAGTAAGATGTGTAGTTTTTAGAAATACAATCTTATGCAAATAAACAAAAACACGGCACAATGTAAAAAATTTGAAAAGGTACTGTAACTTTTAAGAAGCGTCAGAAAAAATATGAATTATTCTTACTGTTTCTTGCTACTCTTTCAACTGAACCTGAGTTTACAGGTTGTCCGTGCTCCCTTGTAACCATAGAGAGTTGAGCGAGTTCGCTTCTTATTAATGAAGAAATTGGCTGCAGACAGTACTGATAAAGAATGTATTTATATGGTATACAAAATGAGGTGTTGTTTGCCGCAATGCATTCTTGATATAGTACTGATTTTATGTGCGAATATTTTAAATATTGGATTTATAAATTTTTCGTAATTAGAAAGATAAACTTCTCAAGTATGTATAATCTGGAATGATCGACTAACGAATCAATAGTTGTGGTATCGTTTTCGTCATATTTGTTTTCTTTCTTAAAATGTTAACATAACCTAGGAATAATTAAAATGTGAAGCCTTAATTGTACTTAAGATGAGCTTACGTTTCACTTTTTGAATAAATAATTTATTGTAGAATAACATTATTACGTTTCGTAAGTTAAATTTGTTCTAAATACCATTTGTTCCATTCAATGTACCACAAATAACTTTAAAAAAATACGATGTATTTTCTTTAATCTCTAAAATGACGGTTTAAGGGAAGTACCTTTTTCTGGAGGAGATTTTTTATTGTGATAATATTTTTCATTCCGATTTGCTTGCAAAGAAAATTGGTTTTGTTTCACTGTTAAAGCCGGCTTGCTTTTCAAAAATCAAAAATGTTCTTTAAATTCTCTTCGACACAAGCAATACTTGTTAGTCCCCCAAATACATAAATATTTAATAGGTACATTTTTTTTTGATTTTTATAAAAGAAAATCTTTTAAGGACTCCAGTAATGTAATAACACATGTTAACATAAGGAAAACTTCAAGAAAATTGGGGGTTTTTTTACGGCATTACTAACAGTAGGTCCTCAGTTAATGTACGCTATTGCACACTTAAGTCTTTATAAATCATTTACTATCACTGTCAATTTAAACTAATTTGGAACAACACTAGTAACGATAATATTTGATAAGTGCGTGTAGGTTTAATTTCTCTTTATTTTATTGTTAATACAAAATATAAATTTTGAATATTTAATGGACATGCTTCAATTTTATTTTGAATGTGGTGAAATACCTTAAATGATCCACCATTAGACATGGCACATTCCACCAGTGTACACATGCAATTTTGTATCTAATTTAAATTATAAGAACAAAAATTCATGATGGACGGTTAGGCGAGCTCACCGATCATGGTATATTTATACACGACACAATTGCATACTAATTTGCAATTCAAAATTTCTTTCATTCACGCGGTTAGCAGCCGATTGTAAACCCGATAACGCCCGAAATATCTCCGGTTATGTATGTGGCATATTGATGCCAGCTCTATCCATCACTTGCTGGAAAACGATTATCCACGTAGACTGCAATTTTGCAATTTTTACTTAAATTAATGACAGAAAGATTCATTATTTGATCCCAAATTCTAAATATTCTAGTCGAACGAACCTTTACTAATACTGCCGTGTTTACTAAAAACAACAATAAATACTGTAGTGAAAAAAATAGATTTGTGATTGTTTGTTGTAGAGAAGGTGGAAAATTTAGAAGAATTACTTGTTAATCAATACAGAAAACTATACCTTGGGCTAGATAGAGCTGCTCCACATAATACTACAATAAACACAGTTCATAAACACAGAGTTTGACTGAAGGCAGACCCTTTCCTGTTATACTTATTTTTATTGAACCAAATTAGAGCAATTATTTATGTAACATACCATTAAAATGTAGATGATTTACGAATTAGACTATCTAATTGGTATTTTGGGCATATTTATAGATTGATGTTTCTACTAATTTATTTGCTTTTTAAAGAATAAAACAACCAAGAATTCTTATTTTATTGTCTTTATTTTTCATAGTTTTAAGGACATTTGTTTTGGTTTCTTCTTCATTAAAGATTGTTTCTTTATTACTAAAAGCTACAACAAATAAACATGTAATTAGTAAGTTTGGCGTTGTAGGTGTATTGATGATAACCTACACTACCTATTGTCAATTAAGTACGTCATGTAAAAAAATGTAAAAATTCTGATTTTCTTGCATTTTTCCTTAGCAAAGTGTGTGTTTTTATTACATTATTGGAATAGTTAGAAAAATTTCCTTTGCAAAAATAGAAAAATATATGTAGTACAATTTGAAAAAAAAGTTGAATCACGTTTATTGTGAATCGTATATGACAAACAGATACTTCACATTTTTTTTCATCTAGTCTTTCGGAAACCGTTAAATTTGAAGTATAGATCACTAAAATCTAGAGTTTAAAACTTTATTTTTAACCAAGTCAAAAATAAAAACATAAATAATGTCATAATCTTCAGTCGTCGAAAACTAGGAAGTTTTGTGGAAAAGGTACTTACAAATATTAGACTATAAAACTAGAGTGATAAATGGACACAACATATAAAATTTTTCATATTTTATGAAAGAGCTGTATGTCTGTAAGTAGAAGGTCTTACTATATCATTACTGCATTATCATTATTTTCAGACAACCTCAAAGAAAATTGAAAAATAACAAAACCATTTTAACCATTTTACATCAGATCGATGCGATGTGTATATTATGTACTAAGAAGTATTCGAACTTTGCACATGCGGTTTCTGCGGGTAAACAATTTTAATACGGTTAAGTGTAGCGGACATTCTCCCATATTTGATCGCGGAGTATGTAATTTCATATGCGTTTATTAATTAATGTATGACTGTATGTAGATAAACTGTTGGGGAGAACTATACCCGACATATGTCGGTGGTTTTATGTTACCAAGAGGCTAGAAACAACAAAGAATAAATTGTGTGGAAAGATACAATCGTGTGATAAGTGTATGGAATGTACAGTGGTATGTACGATCCCTTTCAAATTAAATGTGCATTTTTCAGGACGGAATTTCCATTTGGTAAATATAGGCTTTGCTTTAAAATGAATTTCATATCTTTAAAACAGACTACTGCTTATATTAACCTCTTCAGAGTAATTTTATTTGCTTTGCTCGAATTGAATCTGTAGCTACAATAAATTGTTGATTCATAAAATAAACGCAATCAATTTAGGAAAAATAATCACACAATGTTTTCCAAAAATGTTTGTTCTATTTGATGGATTATATACTTCGTAAAATGGTACCTTTTTTATTTCGACAGATTTTTGTTTAATATTTGAGAAAAAAAGATTATTTGAGTTGTTTGGTTCATGGGCTACGGTAATGTTAAGGGGTTGTTTTTCAGAAAGAAGGGAGGCATAAGATGTGGATATATATTTTTTCGCTGGATTTTTTAGATGGTTTAGACACTCTACAGAAGGAGTACTGAAAGACACGGAGTCTCAAAATTGGACGAATTCTGTTACAAGAATTAAGACAACAGATTGTTCTTGAAGACATTCCATCGCGTAGCTAGAACACCCACAGATTATCACATTTTCTAATAGTATTGAGGCACTTATGTAATGATGTTGTGTTCGCAAATTATCTGGAAATATAATATATATATATAGTCCATTTATTCTGATGACCTGTTATATAATCTGCACTGAGATTGAAGACGTGGTCTAATACGTCCTTAATTGGTTCAGTTTGAAAAATATCTATTTGAATTTATATTCATACCTATACATATCTCATAAAGATATAATACCTCTCAATAGAAATAATACTTCAACGTAAGGAATGTGCTTTATTTATAACTTGATACTTACAATATCTCTCGTTGCATTTCTTTAAAGGCAATACTTTAACTGGCTTGATCGTTTGTCACTCCTAATGGGCTTAGTATTTACGATTATATTATTGCATAACGATAATAGGCGTATCCATACGTGCCCCCATATTTAGAAGCATTTGAAGGGCGAACATTCTCGATATAATAAAAAAATAAATAGATATACATGAAAATACAGAAAATACATTTTGTCTAATCACTAAACAATCTTTAATAGAGTTTATTAAAGAAAGAATAGTACACTAAGTATTATCCGAAGTAATGTAAGTTGCATGATTATTATTGTCGCAACAAACTGATTCTCTAAAAAAATTTCTCATACATAATATAAAATATGCAGTACAGAAAGTTTAAAAACTCAAGCAACTGAACGCTGTAAATGTTATAGTAAAATATGCAGTACGCTTTGCTTGAAAATGTAAGCTTTTATTGCTTTGAAGCTGGATCAAAGGTGATGGATTGAGTGCACTCTGTACAGAATGCACTATGTATATAAAATTAAAGACTTGCGACGCCTTTGCGAAAGCAAAACTCCACATTTTCCTCTAGTACGACAGTTACCGTGTAGCTAAAGATAATTGAATAAATTACTAAAATATACAGCGCTGTACAAAAGAGAGAGACATCCGAACTGTCATTATAATTAGCAGAGGGATAAAATAAATCTCAGGGTACAATTATTCGATTTAAGCCTGCCAAACAATAGTATTTATTTACTTTCTCATGAATAAATGCCCGCAACAAAGTTTTAAAACTTAATTTTATTGATTTTAGGTGAGTATTCAATTCTACGAAGCAAGGATCTGAAGTCAAGGCAAGATGTTAATTACCAATATACCTATATATTATTAATTTTATCAAAATCGATGGAAATCCCAACTCAAACTACTACAATGTAAAAATTATTTTAAATGGATTGTGAAAGTTTTAACCTGCGAGAATAAATATAGGTACAGCCAGAATTGTTCAAAATCATTTTGGAAAATCCAGTTTCAGTACTATAATATGGATTACGTTTATAGAAGAAATTAGTAAGCTCTAAGGTATACAAATTTAGACATAATATTTACCATAGATAAAATGTCGTATACATCGTGAATTATAATTATTCCTTGCGAAGAAGAAATTACATCTACATCAATAAAAAAAAAACAGGAAAATGTATCCTGCTGTTGTTCTTTTTGGAAACATCCTATAAGACAATATTATAACATGAAAAAAGGATAACATAATAGATATACATAGTATAATATGTACAGCACAGCATGTGACAATACCGTTATAGTCCAGCTGCTTCGGCAGCAGCTGTAATGCAATTAACCATTAAAGCTGCATGAATATACATAGTATAATTGTACTCCTTTTTTAAGCATATGTAATATAATATACCAGTTCATCTTATGTAACAACAACTTGTTTGTAACCAACTAAGTTTTATGATTTTTATAAAAACAATCAAATGCTTTAATGCTGTTTTATTCAATAGTGAAAACACACTGTTTTTTAAATCAATACGTCTATAGTTAATTATTGTTAGAGACAGAACAGTATACACCTTAGTATCAACTAGTAAAAGAACTACCAATCATATCATATTATATATAATTCCCTAAAATGCACCACGTGCATTCGATTAAACAAAAAGGTACAATTTAATGGTGACTATACAAATCAAGGAATTCTTCATTTATTCATTATACATAGAAAGTGTAACGAAGTTCTTATTAGAACTTTCTTACTGTTTTTTTTAATGTGCGGTGGGTGCTTAGTTGCAGTGACTCCGTAAGCTGTATTACTTGTCTGGCTATCACTGCAACTATAGCGGTGTAGTTTGGTGTGTGTAATTTGTGCTTAAATGACTCTGTGACAGCATCATATCGCCTTTTATGATGCCGCGCTGTTAATCACTTTGCTCCCAACAGCGAATGGCAAGTCGATCGTTTAACAATTATATTTGTCCACATTGACTACAATTCATAGACGAACAAGATTAAAAGCAAATTTTGCGTTTTGGTGGAAAAATAGATTATGCCAAGAAAGTACCGGAAATCATTTAAAAAGCCCGCTTAAAGTGACTGTCGAAATTCTTATTGTCGTTAAGTTGGCACAACTGTCCTAGATACTTACGCGGAGTTTGAGCATCACTATAGTCATTTAGTTTGTTTACAGTGCGAAATTTGTCAGTTCATCTTAAGTGTTCTGCGATTTTTGCAATGGATAAAAATATCGAACAAAAAATCTGTCTTAAATTTTGCATTACAAAAGGAATTTTGTGTGCCAAAGCGCTGAAGATGTTACATAAGGTTTACGGTGACTCGATTTTATCAAAAACACGTGCGTATGAGTGGTAAGGTGCATTTAAAAGCAGTCGAGAGGTGGTGGAAGATTTGTCTCGCTCTGGTCGGCTATAAACTTCTTCAGCTGAACTTAACATCGCTAAAGTAAAGGAAGTGGTACCGAAAATTGTCGTTTAAGTCTCAGAGAGATAGTCGCTAAAATTTCTCACGAATCAATCCGTATCATTTTAAATAATTGTTCGCTGAAGACATGTTAGAACGGGTCAATTCCGACCCCACAATTATAAAGCGCATTGTAACTGGTGATGAGATATCGGTTTATGAGTTGACATGCAAACCTGTCAACAGGCTTCGGAATGGCGACTTCCAATTGAGCCGAAACCGAAAAAAGCACGTCAAGTCGAAAGTGAAGGTGATGTTGACAATTTTTTTCGATTACCGCTGAGTTGTGCACTCAGATTTTTTGTCAGAAGGTGAGACGGTAAATAAAGAATCTTATCTGGGCGTTATGTAGCGTTTGAAAGAGCAAATTCGTCGAAAAAGACCGATTTGTGGAAAGAGAACTCATGGATTTTGCACCACAATAACGCACCATCTCACAAGGCAAAACTACTTTTGCGGAATAGTTATTACTATTAACTATTTTGTTTTACGCATTCATTCTAAATATTTGCCCTGTATGTTTTCTTTCTTTCAGTCTTGTTATTTGGAGTAATTATCATTTTAAAAATACAACTACAGAATACAACGTATACAGTCAGTCAGGAAACTTCTCATGCACCTACTAAATGTTAAACTAATTTGTAATACTGCTTTCAGAGCTTCCTTCTTTTTTTTTGAATGTACCTTCTTTCCAGTGTCTATTCACTGCATATGTTACTTTTCTCTCTCCGTGCTTATTTAAAATCTGCCGATGTCCAGTTTGAGCTGCAGTCTGAATAGTTCCAATAATTTTAAATTTTTTTTATTACACTTTCCACTGTAGATCGGGGTCTATCAATTCCTTTTAGCTATTTCACTTAACGATTTCTTTTTTGTGTAGTTTTACTATTACTTCAGGTATCTGTATCAATCAACATGTCTTGTCGAATAAATTGAAAGCGTTTTTTTCACAAGTGCATGTCAGTATAAAGGGGATTTACCGAACTCTTGACGTATACATTTCCAATAACGGAGATATATTAAATGTGGGCGTATGAAAAGTTTGATGACATTCAGTTTTATAATATTGATTGGATAGTTTTAAGAAATAATGATAATACATAATATGCAATTGCCAGCTGAAGAATTTGGCAAACTAAGTGGCATGGGATGATTTTAATTGCAGTAGTGGATGGTTAGGCAGATTGAAAAAACGGCATGCAAGAATGTTCGAAAAATAAGTGACAAATCAGCTTAAAACGATTACCGACAAGTGACTTGTAAATGTCTAGCTTAATAACAAATATTCTGAAAATATCTTTAATGCAGATGAAACAGGGATATTTTACAAGCTCACACCAGATAAAATCCATAAATTTAGAAGCGAAACATGTTTTGGAAGGAAGCTTTCGAAAGAACGTATAGCAGTGAAGCCATGTCCAAATAGTTCTGGATCAGAAAAAAGGACACTAGTACCAGCGAAGTTTCAGAAGTCTAGATGCTTCAAAAATACTGGAACTCTGCTTGTAGATTACACACTTAACAAAAAGGTATTCATTTTTGAAAATTATCTGAGAAAATGGAACCTAGAATTAAATTTAAAAAAAACGCCAGCTATTGTTAAAGAATGGCCCAGCTCACGTATATGTAAAATTACACAACATAAAACTTGCATTCTTTGCACCACGGTCAACATCAGTTTTACAACTAATGGACCAATGAATAATTTGGAGCCTAAAACAAACCTTTAGAAAAGAATTACTCCTTTAAATGCAAGCAACAGATCAGAATGCGTCAATTTCTATTTTATATCCTATCATAATTCTTCATAATTCATAAGGCAAAAAATTATGTTAATTTCGACAAAAACGTTATAACTACAAACCATCCAAGATACTAGGCAAGTTAGTTGACGAAGTAAGTGAAGAGACGAAGCAGTGAAGAAGTTTTGTTAGATAGTAAGGTTGATGAAACAGATATAGAAGTCATAGTAACAAATGAAGCATTAAAATGTATAGGAAAACGTCAAAATTGCTTCAATATCAAACAAATAATGGTTTTCTAGTGATAATAAAATTCTAACTGCGTTTACGAGTTATGTATACTTAATTTTATAAAATATAGACGTTCATATACTCGTAAAACTTTATTAATACTTGACACCCATCTCTTTTTTCCTATATAATGGTCAATCGGAATAAAGGATGTTTATTGTCCACTATCTTTTTCTATAAATCTATACTTGCTAATAATTTAGTTTTTAGGTTTTCAGCTTCTGAACCACCAGCATACATACTTTTTCCAAAAGGTGTTTGTTTGAGCCTTCCATCTGAGATAACATCTTGTTAGTCATTAATGATACATTACATAGGTATATTAATACAAATACAGTATCATTATTTTATAGTTACAGCAATAAAAAGTTATTAACTGTAGTATAAAAATGGTATGTTTGCGAATTAACTAACAAAAACGTAACACTTTTGTCAATGCTGGATAACCTTGAAGGTCAGGTGTTCGTAAACGATAACATGTATGTCTATAGAGCGATTGATAATCCCACAGGTCGATAGCACGCCTCCAAATAACTCCTTGCACGCAATGATATCGTCAATTTATACATTTTATCATTAGAGATAAATAAATGGCCGGCTTTTTTCCAAAAAATTAACAGTCTATTCTTGCACACGGTTTGTTTATTTACTACGGATTAATGACTTATCGCAGTTTAGGTTCTTTTCCGCCAGATATCAATGAAACATATAATTTTAGAAATACACAAGTTCATACTCACAATATAGCACATGCTGATATGAATTTCCGCTTCCTGTCACTGGAAATACACTTCAAAAATTACAAAAACATACACTACTGACAGAAATGACAGCGGCCATGCTACATCACATTTGAAACTTGCCCTACATTAACTTATCTCCATCCTTGTTAGATCTGCTAGACTCGGTATTGCTTCCTCCTTAGTTCATTCGTGCACTATTAGATGGCGCCCGAAACTATTATTTAATCAAAATAGCACCGTGATTTGTTTAGTTTTATTAGTAATTGTGTAAATGAACGTTATCCTTTTTAAAACAGAGGAAGTTATAAATTGCTATTCATATTTCACTACAGTAACAATTATTATAATAAATCACCCATGCCAGGACGGCGACAGTAAGGCAAAATTTAACACGCCCTTCATAATTAGTAGATAGTTTGGAAACTTTTTGGATATGAAATACCTATGTACCTACATTCAATAAAAATGAAATTATTTAATGTTTAATGTTTAAAGAAAGAATTTCAGCATTACGTTTGTACTTTATTTACCATTCAGTTCAAATTTCTGCTATTTACGCGGGTATTGTGTCTCATCAAATTACTACATTTACTTGCAATATCATTATTAATACCTACCTATTTTAAATGTATTACATGGGTTTTATCTGCTTAGTACATATGAAAAAATAGATTCAATATTCACAAGAATAATTGCCACCCTAAGATTAATTATACATTTTATATGAATGCAGATAGACTGGAAACTTGATTTCAATTTTACTTCGCTGCAAAAAACACTGCAGCAATTTAAAGAAAATAAAGTTACACACTATTATAACCCAAACTACATATAAAAAATGCCAATAATGAGATATAATAATATAATTTTTTGATGTTTCACTATCCGTATAATCTTGTAACAGACAAAAATATTGCCATTACAAAATTTTACTCCAGTTTGTATTTTACTTAGACTGGGGCTGCCATCTACCACCAACTGTCTGTACTATCTAATATTTAGGAAGAATTCAATAATGTTATTCATTACTCGTAATTAAGAAACAAAAATTTTATTGTATAATACTACAACCAGTGGACAATTTGTGTTTGAATGTGGTGTAGAGGCCTCGACGGCATAGATAAAACATAAAATTAGTGTAAATCATTGAAAATAAATCACTAACATAATGAGCATTACTCACACATCCATCAGATGGCGCTTATCAGTGAGTTAAGTCGACAATCAAATGTCAGCTGACAGGTCTTAACATAACCTACAAAATTGAGTTCATTGAGCTTATTGTCGGTTATTATAAGAATGCTGTCTAGTAAATTAATTAGTAGTTTTAGAAAAATTTTATTAAACGAGTATGTACATAATACGATTAATATTCGAAATATAACAATTACGACAACACAATGTAGAGAAGTCGATGATAGGAAAGAAATGTACAGATCGCTACCGACAATGGATGAAGGTACTGCCGGCGAAAAAGCAGCAGATATAGATGCATTAATTCATCAGTAAGTTGTTACTTCAAAAGTCGAATTACTCAATTCGTCAATTTGCTTCTAGGAAAGGCGATGTGTTTCCCGATGCAGATACACCAAATAGGTTATTTAAAGGTGTTCCATTTCAAGAATTACCAATATTTAATATACGCGTAACACCTAACAATACTATACTCTGTCTAACAGATGCAAAAGGTATAATCGATTACTTAGTTGGTAATGAATTTGCTACTAGTTTATTTAAATAGGTGATCCTCAACTTATTAGATCCTGTGGTATTGAAGGTTTTAAGAATACAAAGAAAGGTACAAATATTGCAGCACAAGCAACTGCAATTAGTGTGGGAATTGTAAGCAAACATTGCAAAAATAGTTACTATTTTTATGGCAATGTTTTTATTTTAGAGAGCTTTAGAAAGAGGTGTCAAGACTGTGCGCGTTCGAGTAAGAGGTCTAGGACCTGGCAGAATGGTAAGCGACTTATCAGAATTTAGATTTTATAAATACAAAAAACATCATTTTAGTCAGCAATTAAAGGATTACAAATGTCTGGGCTAGACATTGTTTCTATAACAGATAGTACACGAGTATCATGGAATCCACCACGCCCACGAAAAGCTAGGAAATTATAAAATTCATATATACGTCTATATTTTTGAAATAAATATTTCTTGATTTTTATTCAGTGTTTGTTTTGTTTACTGTTTAGTAATTAGTGATAATTTTTTGGAGATATATTTAGAAATTTATCCCAATTTGTCGATAGCATCAGAACTACTAACACTCTTCAAGAGTTGTTTTTGATTTCAAAGTAGTTGATGTTTACAATTCTGAAAACTTGTAGTTAGAGGTAGTCATCTGGTGTCATTGGCGAAATTATTTACGCTTTTGTATTGAGTAATATAAAATCCTAAATAATTTCACCAATGGGACCGGATAACACTATCCCTAACTACAAGTTCTTAAAATTGTAGGATTTCAGGAACATCGA
The DNA here is from genome assembly GCA_023690525.1 of Holotrichia oblita. Lineage (NCBI taxonomy): Eukaryota > Metazoa > Arthropoda > Insecta > Coleoptera > Scarabaeidae > Holotrichia > Holotrichia oblita. The sequence goes on along the minus strand of CM043016.1, from coordinate 72,157,383 downwards.
AAACTTTTAACGAATCAGTTTCATTAATAAATTGTATATAAGGCATATTTTGTACTGATTTGATTCATATAAATGTAATTGATGACGCAGGATCATCTTTCGTGATTACAAGTAATACAAATATTTCGTACATGCAACCAATTTAACGGTACTGCATAAATAGTCGCCTAAATATATCTAGCAACGATAGCCTTCTGAAGGGCATTCGAACAAAGTCGAATACCGTCAACTTGGGAGACTTGAAAGGAAAACGACGCTTTGAAATGCAGGTTCGTGTTGTCAGATAATTGGTGCTGACATGTTACGGTGAGTAGAACTACCAAAATAAAAATGTTGAAATATTCTATAAGGATCTATATCTACGAAATTGACACAAAAAACTTACAAACGAAACGATAACGAAACTCATGGCATAAATGACAATAATTTGTGACGTTGTTGACTAAAAAAGTATGTAGGTGTAAAATAGGCCGTATACTTCTAATTAGCAAGCCTTTATTGCTGAACATAGAATTTTCGAATATTTTTTTGTAGATTCTTTATACCTTCCTATAGTATGTTCAATATTCAAAAGTTAGACAACAAAACAAGCTTTGCCAATATAAGTGATTATAATATTTTACAGCATTACACGGGTGTCTTGAAAAATGCCAAATAAATACAAAAGAAAGATCGGCGCCAGGAAATACAGGGTTGTCACCAAAGCGCGCGCTGGTCTATAGCTCCTAAACTAATGATGTTAGGAATTTCGTTCATATACTAATCTATACTACTTGCAAGACTCTATTTCAGGAAAATATTTTTAAGTATATAAGGTGACCCAAATAAGTGTGAAGATATGGAAGTAATTTTTTTTAAATGACACCCCTTGTATTGTGTTGCACATTTCAGTTCATCTCAATGCACTTTATCAATTCCCAAAAAATTATTTAATTACTCCTGGTATTTCCGGAGAAATAAATTAAAAGTCATTAAAATGAAATTTTACGCACTAAAAATAGAAAATAAAAAAAAACGTAGGAGCAATTTTTTGACTCACGATTTAGTATGGAGTGAGTCGAGAAAAGGTTACTCTCACCTTGTTTACATTTCGTAAATTTTCTACAGGGTTACAAAAATTATGGTCGAACAATGACATATTTCAAACTAATTTTTCTCACTTTTTTCAAATGGAACATCCTGTATATTTTTTCACCACTTGATGCAGAATTAAAAAACAAATATTTTTTGTAAGTACAACTGTATTTAAATTCTCGACGGTTTTCTAGATATTTATGGAAAACCATTTATTTGGTTTTCCACGGTAAATTTTTGTTAATAGATCAAATCGGTTATGGAAAAAAAATTACTCGTTGGTATGACAATGTTATTAATTATTGTCGTATTATTCTGACACTCGGCGACATCTTGCACATATTATTTTTCTTTCTTAATAAAAATGAACTATACGATCCAAGAATCAACTGATATGATTTACATTCTCGGAGAATGTTTAAAGAATTGTCTTCTAGCATCCAGAGTGTACGGCGAGAGGTTTCCTGATAGAAGGCACCCAGATGAAAGAGCATTTCAAAGATTGATGGATCGATTTAACAGGACTGGGACAGTTAAATATGAAAAACGTGACAGAGTAAAGCCCATATTAAATGATGAAAACGAATTTAACATTATTGCAAGTGTTGTTGAAAATCTACATAGGAGTACAGCCTTTGCGCTTGCCATGTTGGAAAGAGCAATAAATGACATTAAAACTAACCATCTAATTAATTGAAGAGGGACATCATATTGAAATAGACAGTCTCACACTATTAAAAGCCGTTGATAAGCCACGAGAATTGGACGCATATGAGAGTATTTATATTTATAAACACGGACAGATCATGAACAGAGAACCATCGATTCTTGGAAAATTGGTCCTGTTGGATGGTCCCTTTTCAACATGTGTTAGCGATCAGTTCGGTTTAGGTAAAGAATCGCATGCTATGCTTGTTTATACTAGAAGAAGGGGATATTTATAAGATAGTTTTAATTTTATTTATTCAGTTGGTATTCGGTTGATGATGAGAATCCACGCGTTCTCGAAACACGTGTTCCGATGAATCAATCAAAGTTGTGGCGTTTGGTGATACTGATGTTATATCTGTTTATTACGAGCCCATAGTCCTTGAAATCACTCAAAATGTTCTTGTTGGAATAAGTGCTTTATGCGTTATTTTATATATTTTCATAATGTTGAATGACCAAAATTTAAAAAAAGGATAGAGGTATTTCGAGTAACCTATAAAAGGAGTATAAAGGAAATATATGTGAATTTGTGTGAAACAGCATCCACTTTATTTTTTTTTTAATAAAAATTCGTAGATAATCCAAAATTATGTCTTGCCGTTTACTGTATAATTTATTTGCAGTTTTCTCCACAATTCAATATAACTATGCTGAATATCATTTTTCATAATGTTGGTGATAGGTGATACTGTCCAGATAGCATGTGTATCCTTGTGACAAACTTGTCTTGGAGTTTCTGTTGGATTGCCTTTACCAAGCTTTCATAAGAAAAATTTAGAGTAAACTTTAGGCGAAACTTATAACTATAATATTATAGTTCTCGATATAAAGTAGAAGATAAGTTTATCACAAGGTCAACTAAGAAATGTTTGGCCACAACAAGCCATTGGTAAGCGTAATAAACATTTGAAGAAAACATAATTCAATTTGAACCTCTCAAAGCCCTTGGGAATGCGCTTTACCCGCATTCCTGTCTATTTTAACGTTGTCCTTGAAGAACGTATTATTCACAAACTTCTATGACTACTTAAACGGCTATGAATAATAAATTGGTCTCTTGGACTTTTTAAAAAAGCAATTTGAAACGGGATCACTTACATTTTATGATAATTTGCATAAAGAAACACAAAATAGATATTTAAGTTTTTAAAACGAGCTTGTTACTAAGGTAAGTAATTGTAACCCTAAATATGCAAATACATATAAACTATACTGTATATTTGTCAAAAAACAAACACAAGATATATACCTTGATACAACTAATCACACTCATAACAATATCCCTCTTAGATATTGCGCTAGGAGTATTTAAAATGATGTTTTTGATTTTATAATTGGTTTATAGTACGCTTTCATAATATTATTCAAAAAGAATGAATGACTTCCACAACACTATCTTCGTTTTACAAATGGGTCTTTACTGGAACTTAATATAATTTTATATTTAGTGCATTTATTGTAAAAACCACACAAGCTAGGTTTAGGGAATGTGACATGAAATTAAACTGCAATTTAATGTAGAATTCAAAAAGGCGAAATGTGGGAGTTTCTATTTGGAAAAGAAGGCTTCTCACGTTTTTAACTTTTCCAAATTTGTACGTAAATTTTGAACACCTTGTAAATCTATTTAAGTGTACAACTATACGAATAAATCACTTCGGTATTTCTTTACAGGTCAGCGGAACTAGTCTTTACATTTACCAGAAATAATTATTTCTGGAGAATACTGCAGCTGTTAATTAAAAAAAGCAAGAATATTTCATTAACGATACATTTTAGGTAAGCTTTATAAAGTTAGAATAAAAATTAACGGGGGACCCGAATTTGTCATAAAAAGTGTGATATTCTATTTAAAATAATGAAGTTGGCACTCATTTCCGGTATAATCGGAAGTCAGCTACCTAAAAATATTTTAGATAAAACGCGCTTTCTGAAAAACTTAGATACTTAAAATTTCAGATTTGTTCTATATATGTATAAACGGTGTTTCGAATACTTTCCGCGTAAGCTCGTGGTGGCACATATTGTAGTCTTAATTAAATTAACATTTATATACTCATCTAGGTATAAGTCGATTGTGTTGACGGATAAGATTCCTGAACACCTTTGGACGTCAGACGAATATGTTGTCGGTTCACAGAAGCCCTCCCGCTTGTGATACCTTTTTAGAGTGTAATTCGACTGTGTTGATAGCTCGAAAGATTCCATGCCTTTTGTCAATCGATTGCGTTGACGAACAAGCTTTCTGAACACCTATTTTAAACGCCGGGCGACTGTGTTGTTTTATAGCATCTAATTTGGTTTTTACACGGGCCATCTGTCTTTGAACGGTAGCAACGTCGACTTCTCGAATTTTCTGAAAGATTCTGTCTCTAAACTGCTCCTGATTTTGGACTTTCCAATCTCCATCATAAACTTTTCTGCTCAAGTGAAATTAAAATTCCTCAATGGGCCTCTCTTGAGGAACATTTGCAGAGTTCGCTGCCTTTGGAACAAAATTGATGCCATTTGTGCTTAACCAGTCTTTTGTTCTTCTGGCGTAATGTCAAGAAGATAAATCAGGTCAGAATATATTTGGTCGTTGAAATGGTATGTATTTATAAAACTAAACACTTTAAACCTAGGTGTTTTAGTTAAAACTTGTTTGGTGTTTAGCGGGTTAAAGTGTTTAGTGTTCTACTTCTGCACCAAGAGATCCAGTGAAGAACTTTGTATTTATAAAATTTCGAAGTTTTGTGAGGCATTTTCATATATAAATGTCTGCATTGATGGCTTCACCTCGAATACGTCCAACATGCGGTCATGAAACATAAACCTCTGATATGGCACACCACACCAAAATTTGTCTTCAAACTTAGCTTTGTTAAGGGTGTCTTGTGCATTGTCCGTATAGACACCGCCATTAAGTTTGTTCTCCAAGTTAGACAACGTGAAATATGTGAACTTTATCAAGGAAATGAATGTCTATGAAAGTACGGCAACATCTGAGAATTATTTCCAAGCGAGCAGCTGTGTATATACATATATTGGAGCCTTTCTTCTTTTACGATAATTTAGATTATTTCTGACTAATTTTTGACTAATATTCAAGCGTGAAATATGGTATCTTTGAGATTTTTTGACATTCCCAATGTGTTTTTTGCTCTTTCAATCAATCTTCGCTTATTAAGTTGGCTTAAAACTTCGGGAAATAATAGAACATATACCTACATATATAACAATAATAGACGATCTTTTATTGTCTGATTGATTAACGAAACCGAAATATCTTGCTCTTTGTAGATCGCGTCGTACTTACTGATAAATAGGTACCTTTACGATATCAAGTTTGTACAACATTAACTCTTTATAAAAATGATATGTCATATTATCGTCAAATAATTTACTATATTTTATTTACCATAATTACAATTTGCAAGTATACTTGAAAGGATATGCCAACAATTTTTTTTATCGACAACCGTTTTTTAGTTACTTTTTTAGTTAATGTTCACGTTCTTGAATTTCGAACCAAAACAGTGAGTTGAGTGCTATGCTGCAACATGAGAGAGTTATGTGAAATATTTTAATATTTCACTGCTAATTTTAGGAGTATTGGGATAGGTCAATCATTCATAATGCTATTTCGTCTAGAAATATAAATATATTTCGTAATAAATACAATAAAAACACAGCTCCGATACAGCAGTAAATCTATAATAAAATTTAAAATACAATATAATTTAAGGAAATAAGAATAAATAAGAATTATGTTAGACATCTATATTTTATCGCTTCCTTAAATAACTAACATAATAGTAAATTGGCAGTTGGCACAATTTTCATCTTTCATGTCTCTTCGGAAAATGTTTCTCAGTTTTAGATTAACTTACGACTAAAAATCTTCACGTTTACTGTTATTATACGCTAATCATATTTAACAACAATAGTTCTATACTTTAATCGGTTCTTATGTTTTCATCCATCCTATAACGTTCTGATCTATAACGACAGATATTTTAATAGGCAAACATACACATTAATTTTTGTTTGATATAGTATTTATGAGAAAAAGGTTTAGTAGCAGTAGGTAAAGTGTTGTTTTACTACATTAAACGTTTAACAGCATTATATCGACACGAGTTTACAATTAATCAACTAATACTTATTACATAAGTTTATTTTGCCTATTTATCAGTACAAATAGTTTTTGGGAACGTCGTTTATTGGTTCCGCACACGTGCCCATGTGTTTCGATGTCACGTTTCCGCTCGTCCTGCACGATTCTATTTCCAGGAAGCACATGTTGCTGTAGGTCATGTTGTCTGAACCGCAAACCGGATCGTATATAGTTGGACAGATCTGTTGACAACCTCGGAACATGAAACCTGCTAAGCATCTCTTCATAGGCACCACAAAAATGTGTTTTCTGAAAGTGAAAAATTAAACTAAATTAAAAATTTAGTAGATAGTTAAATATACAACACATCATTGAAATCACGCATTATTCCTAAAGCAAACTCTTTATCTGATAGATGGGAGGGTAACATTGACGGAATTTAAATTATTAAAGGAATAAGGCATTCGTTTGTCGGAGCCGTAGTTATCTTACGATATATTTTATTCAAATTCCATGTCTTCAGTAATATTTGATAAAGAAATTTATTGCACTAAATTTTTCAATAAATTATTGAGTTTTGCGGTTCTATTTGGTGATCGTAACATAGACAACATATACATATTTTCAAAGTGTGCTTACCCGCAATTTGTTCGCTTCATTTCACATTCACTTTTGTATATCTTATTATCTGAACCGCATACATATTGAGAGTTTTCTTCAGTACATTTTTGGTTACATTGAGCTGTTGTTCGACAATGATGTAAAGGTACTGGAACAACTAGTTGTCCGCAAGTTTCTCGTTTCATATCGCAAAGAGATCTATAAAGGATTTTAACATTATTAGTTTATCCATAAATCAAGTAGTACAGTTAGGATTCTTACCTATAAACATTACCATCAGATCCACAAGCTGGTTCCTCAGCGTCACTATTACATTTCTTTGGACATGTGTGCTCCTTCAATACTGTGCAGTTACCAACATGAGCTTGCTGGATTCCTTTAAGACAGGTAGCTAGATTTAGTTGGCATTGGTTATTATAAGTTCTAGCATCAGATCCACAAACTGGATCGAATTCGTCAGAGCATTTGATCTTCTGGCATTTTGTTTGACGAGATTTGCATTTATCAAAATCAACTTTTGCTACTCGTCGGTAGGAACTAGAAAATATCACAAATTATAAAAGAATTTAGACAGATGAGATAAAGTATTTACCCGCAGTTAAGCATACGCAGCTCACAATCATTTTTGTAGATATAACCATCAGAACCGCAAGTTGGTTTATCAATTTCATTGATGCAATCCACTGGACACGGGATACTGTGGGGTCTTCTTTCTTGTCCACTTGTACAATATGCCATTGGAACCTCGAATATATGTTTCCTGTAAAATTTATTTATTGATGTATATCTTAATTCTCTTTGTATAACATGTCATACCCGCAGTTTTTAGACTTCATATGGCAGAAATTCGGGTATATTTTGCCGTCTGAGCCGCATGTTGGTTTAGCTGTCCTCCAACAGTGTTCCCTACAATGCCTTGTTGTTGAGCAGTAGTTTTTGTCAGTCTTGACTACTCCTTGCCTATAATCAAAATATTGATAAGTGTATTTTAGGTCAACTACAAGGCAGAATTTATTTCTTACCCGCAAGTGAGCAACTTCATTTGGCATGTATTTTTGTAAACATTTCCATCGCTACCGCATATTGGACCATCTAACGGGGCCTGCTTGCAGTCAACGGGGCAATTCTCTCTGTGTGCACTTATGTTATTACAGGAACCAAGATGTGATAATGCTATACCCAGCCTGATAGGAGTTAGAAACTCACACTTTACATAATCCTTTAACTGCATCTATAATTGTATTTCTATTACCTGCATACTTCAACTTGCAACATACACTTATTCAAATACGTTCTTCCATCGGTACCGCAAACTGGATCATTCAAATTATTGCACCTATGTTCGCATTTTGATCCTGCCGACCTTTGACATACACCAGGATCAGTTGCTAACTTTACCTCTAAAATTAATGGGTATACATTTTTAAATTTAAATGTGAATCTATTACATACTTTTTGAACAAGTCTTCTTCCTCATCTCGCAGATATTTTGGTAGATTACTCCGTCTGAACCGCAAACAGGATCACCAAAAGTGAATTGTGTGCATATTCGAGGACAGGATGAGTCTCTAGCTGCAGAAATCACTGGAAAAAAAGAAAATATTGTTACAAAAGTTGACATTTTATATTAAATTAAACTGTATGAAACCTTATCGAAACGATTAGCAAATTTATAGTGAACTAGAGAAATGTAAAAAATGCTGTGCACTGATGTTAGATTAACTGTACATATATTTATATTTTATAGAATATAATTTTCTTAGTAAATAATTGTTGCAGACTATGCAATCTGATAATGCGCTTCCGTACAATTTACGTCTATCATAGATTTATATTTATAGCATCTAAAGCAGAACGTAGAGTCATCGTCTTTATTATTATTACTACACGGTCATACTTTTTGTGTTTGATATAGTTCCGGCACTCATAAAGAAGAATTTATATGTTTTGATTATTTATGGATTGTTCAGTTAATAATGGCAGGAAATTGTTTTGAAGTATATTGCGGACAACTATTTATAATTGCAGGTCGTAGTTAAGAAATTCTTCAAATAGTTTTCAGATTTCAATTTATTCACGTTTGCTGCTTTTGTTCCATTTGTTCAAATAACAGGATAACTATTGTTTTATAGTAATTATTAAAATTATTCTTTCGTGAATATATATGTCATCCTTGTAGTATTATAATTAGTAAAATTGTTATTTGTGGAAACACTTTGATTTTCTGAACTGAAACTGAAGTACATATGTACCAACTAATAAACGTTATTCTAAAGTGTCTAGAGAATTTGTTAGTAGACAGTTTTAGTTGTTTCCAAGTACGTAGATGGGTCATAATTCTACACATTTACAAATTGGCATTAGAAAGAAATTTGTCAGAATTGTCAACTGCAAAAATAATGTAACACGTTAACGCAAATGAAAGAAATCGGACACATGATATGCATTAAAGCATGTTTCTCATATAATGAAGGGAAAAGAAATCTAATCTTTTTTGGTTAATATCTTATACAATATTTTTCATCAAACTCAAGCGTTATTAATAAGGGTGGAAGATGAATACTTTTTGGGTCCGCAATTTTCTTGTTAGTGTTAAGTTGTCTCGGAGGCCACTTTATTCGAGTATATCACAATGTATCCCAGTTGTATTCTAAAGAGTATAGCGATGATTTTTAGATCGCGGCAGATTTTGCACTTGCATTCAACATATCTAATTATGTCGAGCAGGATTGTGATGAAACTTTTCTTTATGTGAACTGCATAATTAATAGAAGCAAACAGAAGACGATTGCCATTGTGAAGTAATACAGATTTCAAACCCAGTTTGGAGGCGTCTGTCTTCTTCCATTCAGTTGGATCATGGTTCAAATTTAAATACTTTATCACGATGTTAAGATCTCAGCAACAAACAAGTTTATTTTACTTTTCAAGAAAAAGAACCAGATCCTTGTAATATGACATCATGTTTGGAGAAAATTCCATTGTTACAGTCTTTACCATAGGAGTTGTGCCTTCTCCTCTGACAAGTCAAGATCTCGAATGAGATCACTTAATTCCCCTTGATTCAGTCTGTGTTGTTTATCGCCTGTTTCCTCATAAGCATGATTATGGGACGTGCTTGTTGAATTCTTTTTCTTTTCATTCTTCATTTTTCTACCCATTACCCATTAATTTTTAGGGATGTTTTGTACGAATATTGTTCCTGAATAAACACCCCTATTGCTGCTAAAAATTTAATAACCCCACGGTAATCGACTTTTGTTAGCTGAGCTATTTTCATGCTTTAATTACATAATCTAAGTGGCTACTTAAAATCACTGTTTTTCGAGCTGTAGTATCTTTAAATGTGAACTCTATATTTGTCAAGTTTTATGAAATTTTTTTACTGTGCGGAATTTCAATTAAAATTAAATTATTAACTTAAATTATATGTCTCTATTAAAATAAGTTGTAAATGTTTGTAAACTAATACAGATGATTTTAAAAGGATGTCTTTTTAAAATTGCGTCGAACATGTGAAAGGAAGTAATTTTATTTCAATTACATATTATTTGAAAGTACAAAGTTGTGTTACTTATTTGAAAGGTGACTCTGCATTTTCTGTACAAACCAACCTCTGTATATACGTAAGTATATAAATTATTATACATTATAACTATCTATTTAAATTAGATATTATATTAGATCTGTCATGTGAATAATGTTCGTATAAATTGGGATACGTCAAGTATTATATTTATTTATCTTTCTGCTTTTTAACTTCATTAACATCGCTGTCACGGACCACGGCTTTTAAGACATATGTTTTCGTATTAACACATTTTATGAAGGTCATTAACCATTGTTATTATGTCATAATGCCTTCGTCTAGGCTGTGCGCGGCGTGCCATTTGGCAGTTCGTGCCTTGCAATACCTAATACACATGTTGCTCTGTAGATATACATATATGTAGTACGTATAAAACGTGCAATTTAAATTAATTGCGGAAGTATTGAAGTGCATCAGATTATCTAAGAGTATTAATACGTGCCTATTTAAAACACAATTTAACATATCGAAATGTAAATAAGAGATAAACGCCTCTTTATATATAAAAAAGAAGAAAATTGTTTCAAATAGGGAATATGTTGACATTGAATTACGGGTATTTCTTCTGTACATATATATTTGCAAAATTGTAGGAGACAGATAATGCAATTGGAAGTTGTTTTAAGAAATGAAAGCGCGTTATTTTGTGTTCCGCTAACGCTTGTTAAATAATTACGCTATTTAACCCAAGTAGATTTAAAAACTAAAACAAAGCAGTCAATGGCTAAAGTCTTCTTCGTCGGGAAGTAGAATATATGAACAATTTTTGATTTAAATCACTTATTTCTCTTTCAATCTTATTATAAAATAGTATTACATTTGATTTACTACTATTTGCCAACTTTTTTACGTACTATTATTGCTATATAGGACACAATAGTTTCACTAAAAGTGATCAAAGAGTTACATATATGAGGGTCAAGTGGAGCAAGTGTATGCTACAAGACAATAAATTCAACTTCTACCACGTATAACACTAATTTCATTGCCAAATGATAGTGGTTATGGCAATCAAACCATATATATGAACTTTATTTCGACAGCTGCAATTCATCTCTGTTCACTGGAGCTCTAGCTACTAGCTCCTATTAAAGAAACCTCCTTTTAGCAATTGATAATTACATTGTACCCTATGCATAGATCTCAAATCCACTCTCTACTACATTATCATCCTCATCAAAAAATACTAATTCTGGAGGGGCACCATTTATTTTCTTAAAAGTAACTCTATCGTATTTCGGAACGTGTTCATAAACAAATGTCTGAACATCCTTCAATCTATTCAACGAACAACCTGGACAACTCTTAACTTGTACTCGAAAATATTTTGATTTAAAGAAATTGTATGTGGCATAAGTACTGTTATGTTGATAATTGATATATTTTCTTTATTGCGAGATGGTGCATTTGACCAATACTAATAAGAAAAAGCACTACTCTTTGTTCTTTTATTCCTTTGATGATGTATACACATCGCAGTTTTGCCAGCTAGTTCTGGCACATACAGTTTTTATAGTCTTATACTTTGCAATCTTTAACAAACAATGGATTTATGAAATATATTTTGTGCGAGTAACTTTTGTTCTTATAACTTCAAAATAACATTTGCATTTCAATATTATTATATTGACATTTGAATAAAGCTACCAATAGGATCATTCCTACGTCTCGAAAAAGAAACTGGATACTCTCTATTTTTTCTTATTTAACTCTGAATGCTAAGGATCGAACAATAGTTTTTTGAACATCCAAATCTGGAAACAATTTATTCTATAATTTCGTATGTAGATTCGGTATGGGTTTCTTTTAATTTCACGTAAAATTTATTAAAAATAAATATAAACTTTTAATTCTTGTGAAAAAATAGTAAATGTTGCGGCATTGTGCAGGTCCACGTTGAACCTGCACATATATAAATGTTATGTTTAACCTAAGATATGTAGTCTTTTTTTAATAATAATAATAATATTATAATAATAATAATTATAATAATTTTAATAGTAATAATAATAATAATAATAAATCATTTATTGGCAACAAAAGTAAATAGATACATCACAAGAAAAAGTAGAACAAAAAGCCAACAGGATCGTCGTCAGTAGCTTAAAAGAGCATCCTGCTATTAATGATGACCCTTCAAGATAATACATCAGAGAAAAAAAAATGCAATGAGTAGTAACGTAACTAAATAAAGTATTCAATTAAAGGTTGCAAAGAATTGCTCACTCTTAAGCAGATCCGAAACAGAGCGTCTAAAAGCAACATAGCTGAGCTGCTTGACTTGACTTTTTTCGGACTTTGACTTTTTCGGAAACTATTCATTTTAACAATATTGAACAAGAGTATTTTGTTTTAATCGTTAATCTGGGTTGTCTAAAACAATTATTGCCATGTCTTTATTATACTGAATGTAAAAAGTTGAATTATTGTGTTAAAGTTAGTCTGTTCTGGTGAACTAAATAAGAGAAATTTGTTTAAAGTCATCATTTTACGGAATCCTACCTAATACCCATGATATTTAAAAAATATTAAAGAAGAACCGCTATAGGACCATCTGTTAGAGCCTCACATCTCTGTAGGAAGTGGCTCAATTTGTCCACATATTCTCGAACAAATTCAAACCGTAATATAAGATGTTATGGTTGAATATGCCTGATAATGGAAACTGGGTTCCTATCGATTGGCTTCTCACTGAAACGTTTCGATTTTATAGAAGCTTATACTGGAATCACGGCTGAGTTCGATCAAAAATACGAAAAGCAGCCATATTATTTTACATTTTATAGTGAACAGAGTAAGAGTACGTTTATAGAGACGTGGCGAAGCGAGCGACTAGTGGCGGGACTGGAGTAGTGACGAAAACAAGAACCTACAGGCAAAGCTTAGCGTTCCAACATCTCGTTTAAGTCGCTTGATCGGGTCACTATGAAAGCTAAAAGCTTGAACAGTTATTACGACTGTAGTTTTGCAAAACCAATCAGGAAAAAGAGATGGCCAATAATAAACTTCCGAAAACTAACGTCATTGGTAAAGAAGCTTCTGGAATGATTATAATCAATAGAAAGTTTATAGTGATTTGACAGATCGACTAGAAACATGTTCCTACTACACATGAACTTGTTCCGTGTCGTGTTTATCAAAATATGTAAATCATTCTAATTCTCTTAATAATGATGATACATAATATTCGGAGCAACTATTTTAATGCTCTTGATATCATCAATGTTTTAAGCTACTTCCGACATGCATTATTCTTTCCGTATTATCCGGAGAACGAATTTAAAAATGAAATTAAAATAACCATTATACCTTATTAAACTGACATCTGGAAAGTACATACATACATTCTTTTATAAGTTTATTTAACATCTGAGTTAGGTTAATATAAATTCATCAATAATACAATGTATTCGATACTTCTCCGAATTATAAACAACATTAAGCCTTAGAAAATTCGTATTTGTGTTCGGGTGAAGGAATGGCCAGTTTCACATCCTGCGGCATTCCTACTTTCAGTACGCTAACTCATATGTGTACAAAAGCTGTCTGTATTCAAAAGCATGTAGTGTTACGTTATATAATCCGATACGAAGGCTATTCTTCATTTTATGGTCAACGTTGCTACAATGGACTTTTATCGTTTGCGAGCATCTATGCAACAACGGACGGCAATATTTACAGGAAGCTAACGAGGCGGTAGGTAGGCATACATACCTGAAAAGGAAGCGGACTGGTCGTAAAATATACAGCTACGTCATGTTTGGTAAAATTTACTTTATTGTTGAAATATCTTTTGTTTCTTTTTTGTTAGAAATATATCTAGATGCTACAAAATATCTAGCAAATCTTAATAGCATGCGTAGTTTTCGCACAATATAAAGAAACATTAAATGTGAACGAATAAAGAAACGAGTTTACACATTAGTCACAGGTAGAAACTATTATTCATCTTTTGCTAACTGCATAGTCGTAGGTATTGCAGTCGTGTGATTTTTACGAATTGTATCATGAAGAGAATTTGATATATAGTAAGGTCTAAACCATCTATGCTTAGATATGAATATACCAACCTTGGGTATTGGTATAAGTCTCTATGTAAATTCAGTTTCCAAAAACTCCATAAACAAGTCAGAGTTTCTCATATGTATAGTAATTAGTTATAATACACAGATTAAACTCAAGGTTTTAAAATTTACGTTAGTCTTTACTAGCGATCACCTTAAATGTAGTTCTGGGTTCATCGATAGTGAGATTGAGAGGACCTCCACAAACTAAGAGATAACGCTATATGCAATAATCGATTTAAAAGGTTTAAATCAATAATTGCTGCTACCGAGTAAAAGGGAATGATAACCCCTACAGAAATGTATTGACTCGTTTTATGTCCGAAAGTCGCAGTGCAGTTGGTGGTTGGTGCAGTTGGGAGGAAGCACAGTGACCTTCAGACCAGTATAGGTATGCCTTCAAGTCTCTAGCCAGTAATGATTTGACGGCTGCACGCAGAAGCCCTTAATATCTAAAGTTAAGTAGTCGTTACGATAAAGAATACGCATGAGATGGTTATTACTAGATGGTGCTTGGGAGCAGGACTAAAATATTAACTTTTCCTTGGATACACTAACCGTAACTAAAAAGCGATTAGTAGATTTCACCGAAGTCAAAGATCTGGAAGTAATTCTAGGTCAAAAGTTGAATTGAAACAATCGCTTAACCAGAGTCATCAGAGATAGATATAATGTCTTTCTAAACATACTAAAGTCGTTTTGAATTATATTAAAGTATAACATGCCTTATGGCCATCTCTAGTACTGAATTGTTCAATGTTAAATGCGCACACAGATTAAGATTACTGTACCATTTTAAAGAGAGCAATTTATCCAGGCATCCGCACATTCTAAGAAACCTAAGAAATTTCGAAAAATCACTTGTACACAGACGGAGTTCACGAAGAGTTCATATTGCGGACACCTATCTTCTAAAAGCTTTAGAGGTATTCCCAATGATCTTGTATATAGAAATACATATATGGTACAGAGATCTGCATCGAAGAATTTATGAACAAAGGCATGAAACAAGCAAACGCCTGTATCTGTGTCTGCCATTACAGTGCCGACAAAAACTCAAGCAAATATATTTATAAATAGAAAAAAAGGAGCTATTAGATTTCAGAAAGCGTTAAGGATATTTACCGACTGGTCATTGTCGTCAACGCGAGCCTAAGTATATGTCGATTTTGCAAACTTAGAACCCAGATCACTGAACTGTAACATTGTAACTGTGAAGCACTAATTCATAATAAAGATTCAGCACAACCTACTCTAGTACCGCACAAGATCAAAGCTCGACATCTAAACCAATCTTAGCATTCGCTCAAAAATTGTGCCTTGGAATGATATTAATGAAACTGGGTAATCACAATATATTACTAGGTAGCAGTGAGGAGAGATGCTTGATTACCAGAATGACTCTTGTACAATATTATATGATCAAACTCCATATAATTTCTTCGGAATATAATTCTCCGAGAAAATCTTTCATATCGCTTCAACTTGTTTTTTTTTTAATGTGTGGTGGGTGCTTACTTGCAGTAACTCCGTAAGCTGTATCGCTTGTCTGGCTATCACTGCAATTCTGGCGGTGTAGTTTGTGTGTGTAAGTTGTGTTCATTCGCTTTGTGACAGCACCATATCGCCTTTTATGATGCCGCGCTGTTAATCACTTTGCTCCCAACAGCGAATGGCAAGTCGATCCGGGATTAAACTCTCTGAAAAAATGTCACCGTCCCTCCAGAGAATTGAACCCCGGTACCTATCGTCCTCCCACAACGATAGTCAGCCGCCTAACCGCTGCGGCCATCGACCCGTTACATTTGATTTTATTATTTCTTTTATCCATAGTGGGTAGTGGTTGCAGCAGTAAAGTTAACGCACACATCTACTTACACTTACTACAAACTCTAAGTACTTACAAGATGAATTATTCTTTATAGTTTTATATACATAATTTTAGGTAATGCTTTAATGAATACGGAGACTTCCGATTAGTTTTGCTCCCGGCAAATACTTATCAGATTATCGCCTATACAAGTACATATTTTTGCAGGCTATGTATCCATAGCTAGAAATAGAATGTTACAAAGCAGTAGATATATTGTATCATTTTACACATATTCTTTTATTTTATGTATTTGAAACCGGAATGTCTGTAGGGATCTTGAAATAAGTAGCAAATACTTACTTAAAATAAGAAATTGAGTACAAATTTAGGAAATACATTACAGCGTTGTTAAAAGTAGTATGTTATCATAACTTGTCTGTGTTCGTTATACTTGTTTCATTTCAGATTTAATGTGAACTATTTACACCATACTACTTATCTTATTACTAACTAATTTAAGAAACGCCTCCTTCCTCAATGACGGCATCAGATATCTTGTGGTATGTTTAATAATTTCTCAATTCAGGAATATTGCGTAATAATAATTTCCAGCTCACGTGTTTCATTTTATACTAGAGTCCGTATATTACATGAAAAATGCTTCTGGTATAGGCAGAGTTCTTATTACAATAGTGCATTCTAATTCTACTTCATGTATGTTCGTATACATAGACTACAGAATACGTGTATTTAGAGCTAACTATTATGCTTCATTTGAGATAGTCACGGTCTGTATGTTATTTATTCTCTATGGTTTTATTTCTCGGGTGATGCTATTGCATCCATACACATACTTGGTTCCAGTCTATGATTCTAAGGTTCGATAAACTGAAACAACTACAGATGTGTAATTCTTGTAAAACGGAAACGTTTAGACGTGTTTTAATACCTCAGCTTGGATTATATTTCCGACTTTTTTATTGACTTAACACGTTATCACCCGATATTACTACCTTCGTTTTTTGTTCAATATGTTAGGTTATAAATCTAATGTAATCTAAGAATAAATCACCACTTTGCTTAGACAATCAAATGCGCGTTGAATAATTTAATTAAGTCGTCGAAAGAGCAGCCGGCAAGTGAGTAATAAATCGAATTAGTCGCAGACAGGAACGAGCTAAGTACGCAATTGTAGTTTAATTATCATTGAATCGAGCGCCCTCTAGGTGAACGAACGGACTGAATTTTTAATTTTATACTGATATTGAAACATACCACGTTTACGATAATTACTTCTCTATATATTAATGTTGTTGCGAATTATGCTGGAAAAACCAACTAATGAATCTCGAACTTCTCCATTCGAAACTTGATTTATTCGAGTGTAGCTCTAAATTTATGTGAAATCACAGATGAATTAAATTAAAGATTAGGCCTATTCAAATTCGATTCATTGATTAACGACTTTTTGTTACAATTAAAACCTGTTTGAGTTTTACCAATTCTACTTTATTTACCTTTCTTTTTGATTTGATTCTTTTTGGTCTTAATAAGACTGTAGGATTTAACCGGCAAAACGTATTAAAGAGAATTATATGGAAACTGCATTCTTGCAAAAACCTCAACTTCATGATGACTGTTTTCTTGTTTCTCAATTTCTAA
The DNA here is from genome assembly GCA_023690525.1 of Holotrichia oblita. Classification (NCBI taxonomy): domain Eukaryota; kingdom Metazoa; phylum Arthropoda; class Insecta; order Coleoptera; family Scarabaeidae; genus Holotrichia; species Holotrichia oblita. The sequence goes on along the minus strand of CM043016.1, from coordinate 72,139,750 downwards.
TCAACAAGTAAAACAAGTAGAAAGTGATATTGAAAACGTTGGTGGTTCAATACGTCGCGTCGTCTACGTTGCATGAAACGATTTGAAATTATTTATTGCGCGATTTCGATCCATAAATGTAAAATTTAATTCGAAATCACTTGGTAGAAAAAAAAACAAGAATTACTATTTTTTCCTAATAGTAATAACAATCCTTTTTAATTTTGGAGCATGGATTGAGATTTGGTTTGGAGCAGTGGCATTCATTAAATTTTTAACTTTTTCGGAATGTTGCTAGTTCTCTGAGGTCACTTATGAATTCGTCCAGAAAATAGAATTATTATATAAATTTATCTCTTACTGTTCCGGTACCTCAGGCTGTTTCTATGAAAGACATATTATGGTAACTTATTAAATTTGATTAGAAATGATTACGAACTAGAACTATTTCTATTTCATATGCATTAATTATAGCAATAATGTTAAACAAACAAGGCAAAAAAGAAAAAAGTGTTGTTTTATGATATAAGTAAACGTAACAAGATAATATGGCAAAATCGAGCATTTCTTCTTAATTGAAAGAATAGATTGGTATTTTATTATCCGGCGCAGATGCAGCATGTATATTGTTTCGCCGAAAATAATTTTGCGCTGCTAAGTATGTCTCAACAGCAAGTGGTAGATTAATCGAGGTACTAATCTAGCCAGTCGTAGCACAAGTGCCATCGACAAGATTGGAACCCCGTACAGCACGCACTAACTCACATATGGTCAAGCGCACCTCTACAACTATCGAACTGCTCAACAGTTTAACACCATTCATTCTATATTTGCCATAGGCCTTTCGCATCTCTGCAATTAATGGTTTTGTAACAGCTGTATTGTAATTTGCATAATCACGTCATGATGGATGTTGCGAGAAAATACGAAGAAATACCAGTACCAACCCTACTACTTTGTAAAAGTACGCATGCCAGAAATGTGCTATGAGTTTAAAATATTGCTGGCTATCAAATTTTCTTTCGTCGATAACGGCCATAGTGAACATATCAAACATATCGTTGACTTCAGCGTAATCGCTTACATTTTATAACAAAACTAATACTTACATCTTCTTACATAATAAATATTACTATTACAACTGCACTTAATATTGAAGAACAACTGAGCCAAATTTAGGTTCTATAGATGCCTCATGAACACAGATGTCTCATTGATGAAATAAGATCGCTGAATCTGACTCAGTTCTTAACTTTAAGGGTACTAGTACATGAAAACATACTCCAAATTTAGTCTGAATTATCATAACTCTGGCGCCTCCACCAAAATTGTTTGATGCAATTTAAAATTTAAAGGCATGTGATCTTATGAAAGAACTACTTGTCATACTAAATAAGAAAATGTTTATCAATATAAGAGTTGCTAAACATTTTTATCGTTTTAACTGAAGATCGGAGATCACGCAGACACGTTACAATTAGTATGTAAATCGAAGAACCAATGAGAGTTTCGGCAAATGCTATTAGAAAGTATTTAATTGAGACACAATTGTGTGGTATAAATTGCGCTCTGTTCGGTTGCAGATTGGAATCATTTCGGAGACGCAAATATTTTTCCATTTGTAGTTAAAGCGTTTGTCAGTAGAAAGACATTTCATATTTAATTTTACAGTTAAATGCGGTAATAAACGTTTATGCTCGGCATCGTATAAATAATGTATTATGTTTTCTTTACTATGGCATACACATATGATTATACTAAATAGTTTCATTTCCTCAATCAAAGACGTAAAATGCGTAAATATACAATGTTTCATAAAAGCTGCAATTATAGTAAATGATACACAGCATCACATAACTACAATGTACAGAATTCACTAGCAATTGCATTATAGAGGGACTATATTTAACATCAAATGTCATTAATGTAACATTTATCTGGTATATAACGTATAAAATGTTGCAAGAAGAACTAAAGAACGCAACGACATGAGCAAATTGCTCCGCTATTACTCGGATGCTATACTTTAGGTGTAATTATAAATGAATGAAACACGTGTTACAATATTAACGAGAAAATGTCTTGCTTTAAGTGTATGAGCACGAAATTTGAATTGTTTGTTACTACTTTGCGATAGCATCTGTAACGTTAATTAATTTTAACATTCATTACTATGAATATTCTGCTGCGTAAACTTCAATCAATTCACAGTAAAATACCGATACAAGGAAATGCTTTTCTTTAAATTTGGAATAATTTAGGCATGACTAGAATTTTTCACACAACAAGAATAAATTACCGAGTCAGGGAATTTACCGATTCGCTTGTCAACAGAAGCTGAATTTTAAGCTTAATTAATTAAGAAATTAGTGTGCGCAAAAGCTTTTGAAATAAAAGCACAAAAAAAATTTTGGTAGATTTCTTAACTGGTTGAATATTCTAGAAGAAGAAACCACACGGACTATCAAGTCTCTTCGACACTGCCTGGTTACATTAGGCCAATCTACCATAAGATTCAATCAAATGGATTGCGATAGACAGCGGTACATCACTCACTATACAGTACCATCTCTTCAGATCCATTAGAATCAAAAACTTCTTCGATAAAAGAGAATGATTTGGTACATGAATTTTATTCTCATAAGTTATCTTTAAAACCTGACAATTTTAAGAAATAAATGCATGTACTCACATAGATCCAATCTGTGATAGTATAGCAATAAATTAAAGCAGTTAACGCATTGAGAATAATGGAAATTTTTACTATAAAGAAATCAAAGCAATGAAACAAGTCGAACATCAATCTATATTATAAGCAATTGGAAAAAAGTGGGGATTATAAAGGGACACCTTACACTTTGTCTTATTCCGTCTGGTCCTTTGGGAATCTCACTCTCATCTCTCTTGTAGAATTTAAGGGGGAAAGGACTGCCCTCATATCTCCAGTAAATGTTGGTACTACATAGCGTTCAATTTTTGTGTCCAAATCATAATAACTTACCTTTTGTAAACTGTTTTCCAAAGTTTTATGCGAAGTTAATCATGTTGGGAATTCGGATTGCAAAGGGAAATTAAAGAGCGTACTTTAACCATTTGTTTTGTATATCTAAATGATAATTATTCACTAAGTAGACATATTTATTGAGCTCCCGAATCCAGTTTCGTAATAGCTTATTAAACAACTGGTACATCCAAATTTTCTGTATGGCGCCAGTAATTTCTTTTACTTGCTAATTTGTGACAATCTGAATAACTTTCGTAAAGTGATTCATGTCATCCTTTAACGCAAAGAAGTTGTCCTGTACTTCTGCGAGGAATATAAATTTTATGGCTATACTAAATGCTCAAATATTGTTAAACAATTTTTCTTCAAAATTTTAACACCTTATCTCTAGGTTTTTCTGGAGACCAAGTTCTCTAAATTATTTTTTACATATATCCGTAAATTATACATTCCAGTTTGATTTTAAGTAATTCTAACGGTTTTCTTTTGTCTCTTCTGTTCTTACACTTGAAAAATTCTACTAGAGCTATCGTTTATACTTATAGAGTACGTAGACTTTGTAGTAACTACTTTCAAGGAAATTTCATGACACGAGACATATCTTTCATACAATTCAATTGAAATTGAGCTTAACTACGTGAAGAGTAGTGATAGTAGAAATGATATGCTTATTTCATTGACTGGTTTATCGGATACTCGTATAGAACTCAATAATATGAATAACTTTAACTTTCAAAACTGGTGAAATTGTATTTTAAAACATTTTAGAAGATTTCATTTAGTATATATTATTCATATATGCTAAATTGGTAAATGGTATATTTTAACGATATAAAATAAACTAAAGCAACGCTCGAGGATATAATCAATAATAATTGTTTTGTTGATGAACAAAAATTATAATAATTACCTACTATAACGAAGAACAAACCTATACCAAAGGTAATATCCTAAACAAATTAGTGAAAAATACATCCGTCTACATGGGTGGCGTCTAAAGGAAAAACTACACCACGGTAAACATCTAACGCAAGCTCAATATAGCGCTAAACTATGTCCGTCTTGAAATGCGAATGCATAGTTATCGTTTTGTTCCAGGGTTCTGCAATGGATCAATGTAAAAATTGTAGGTATAATAAGCACGTCCATAAGCTTATAACGCCAGTATTCACTTTTAGTACACCATCAAAGCGAGTAACGGATCCTAAAAAGCACTTTCGTATTTGCGTTTAGGTATTACTTTCACAAGACAATAAGACGGTCATATACCTTCTGCCACGGTGTTCATTACACGTTGAAGAAAATGCAATTCTACATGTCAAGTTTTGCCAACATTAATGGCTGCAATTTCCTGTTTCGGTAATGAGCAATGACCAACGCGCTCCAGTTTCTCATTAACGTCTATTGCAAATAGCGAACAACACAACAAGCTGGAATTTTATGTTCATTGTACACGGCCCATTCGCTTTTGAGGTCGAAGTTAGACGAAATATTATAAATGTGGCACGGATATAATAGTATGATCGTAGTGACAAATTGTGTATCTAATACATATAATAATATATAAATATAAACTGAAAGCGTGATACTAATATTTTTTCTTTTACAAGTAACTTCTAACATAAAATTATATAAAATTAAATCATAACTTGTTAAATGAAAACGATTTCCTTGTTTGTCAAACGAGTACATATTTCTTGAGGGTTTAATTTAAATCAAAAGAATATGGACTTAAATTAAATACAGTTTTCTGTTAACTTTGAATATATAACAGTTCGCATCATTTATGCTTTGCTTTAAATACGAACATGTATCTGAACAAATATTCAAATAGTCTTAACTATCAAATTAAAGATATTTGTTTATAAATTATAGATCAGACATGTTTTCGGTCCATGAAATTAGTAAAACGTGGTTTCTTGCACGCTGCGGAAGCGGTGAGGTTGCTTAGTGCAATTTACCCTGATCTGCTGCCTATTAGCCAAAACATGGTAAACAGAATTGAGGCAAAGTTCCTACAAGATATGTCTACATCACTAGCTTTTGTGAGCGAATGCAACAATTATCCAATGATAACGGTAATTTTGTGAGGAGAATATTTTTTTTCTGATGAGGTAACAAAATTGTCGATGTTGGAACACCGAAAATCCTAATTGGTTCACGGAATTTCATACACAAAGTCTTCAAAAAGTGATCGTATGGTGCAGTATAGTTGACGGAAAAGTTCCTTACATCTTTAATGAGACAGTCAGTGGTGCGAGATATTTAAACTTCCTGTAAAATAAGCTCATCAGTACTTTAATACTTTCGAATCCCATATTTGGATAAAGTTTCCTCGAACCATTTGAATAGACAGGGGAGAGATAATTGAGTGGCCATCCAAACTTTAACTTCTCTGGATTATATTTTGTGGGGATGCTTAAAAAGTAAAGAATACATGACTCGACCAGAGAATTCAGAAGATTTAAAGGCACAAATATCCCAAGAAATTAGACACACATATTACTTCAACGTCATCGACAATATTCAAAAATAATTTCTTAATCTCTTTGGCTATTGTCACATTTTTAACTGAGCTCTGATTAAGCAAACACTTAATTTTGATAAATGTTTTCATTTTTAATATTTTCGATAATTTTTCTTCAAAATTGCATTATATAACCACTATAGATATTTACTTTGTTCGAATGTAAAAAAAATGTTCTTTTAATTTCTGTAATGAAAAATAGGGGGTATAGGAGGAGAAAGCTATATTTAAAGAAAATAAAAATGACGTCGTATCTTTTTTTTAAATACACTGTATATTTCAGTCTCCGACAAAATAACTCCAAACTAAAAATAAAAATCGATGGATTCGAGGCTTTTTTGAAAACTCTCCTTTTAATTTTTATTCAATTTATGCGCTACTTCATGAATGTATAATGTATTGTATATATAATTTATATTAGTGCTGCATGCTGAAACCAAATGTATTAATTTAATTAAAATTGAGCAAATGTCGCTGTCTTTTAATTCTATTTGAGCATTCAGATTGGAATGATAGCACAGATGTCATTGAAGTAAGCTAAGAAGAATAGTAGTTCTAATTTCTAACGATATATGGCTGAATTATTGTAATTGCCAGTCCTATTATATTGATTGTGTAGTTCTATTTCGAGATTATTTTTAGAAGAAATTATAAATAATAAATGTTAAATCCATCGATTCGGTTTTTATCAAGAATGTATGTACTCTTTTGTTTCTTTTTTTTGAGTACCTATTTAAGTATTATTACACTGTAATACACCAAATCATATTTCACAGGATACACAACAATGAGGTCATTGCAACTACGATTTGTTGTTGTGCAAATATCAAACTTGTTCTGTGTTAATCAAAATAAATCGTTCTTCTATCATGAGAACTACACTTAAATCAAAATTGGAAACATTTTCAGTGGCAATTAAAATAATTTGAGCGAATCTATTTAATATTTCATTCAATAATGTAAAAATCGAATAATTGCTAAAATAAAATATTTCCTAAAGTGGTAATGATTTTCATGGAAATATAATTTTTTTTATTTTTAGTTTTAACTGGTACCATTTCTTCGCGGCCATGAAGAAACTGGAAAAATATTTAAATTAGTGGAATTTCGTTTTTTTCTCTATCTTATCTTAAAATATTACAAATGTTATATTTTCTTAAGCTACTGTCGCGGAAACATGCAGGGTATGTTATAATAAATTATTTTGTGAGAAAGAACACATTTAATTTCTTCTCTCTGTTTAGTCTAAAATGATATCCAAATTTTATAAAGAGCATTTTGTTTCGCCATTTTTATTCAGATTTCATTCAATATCGTTGGGTTTCTTTTACCATATCTTTTTTTTTACCGCAGTATACAGCATAGCGTGACATGTGTGCAGATAAGCAAAGTAACACACAAGGGAAATGTGTTTATTAAAATTTTTCCGTTTATTTGCACTGCACGCTTTTAAATTACCTTAACTCTTTTGACACCTTTTACAATTCCTGAATATTAAATTAAATTTGTTGCGTGCAAAACGAATAAGTTAAGTGATTTCCCAACACAGCACATAATTCTTCTATACTAGGTGGTACTATACTAAACCTACTAAAGTGAACAAACATGTACCTATGTATATACATATTTACATATGTAGACATATCTGTGTATATACATACATATATCGCCATCTCATTCGCCACTTATTCTTTAAACTCTATGCTTTCTTTGTAATTTTGTAATAAAAACTATAAACTAATAATGTGGAAGCAACTTCTAAATTGTCAACCTAAAATTGTCGCATTTTAACGAAAATAACTTGCTTAGATTCTCTTTTTATTTTGGTGATATATTGGTTGTAGAATTTAATTTGTCTGTCACAAAATAAATAATTCGTATTTGGAATACTAACGTTTACCACCTGGTGTTCATGATGGTACCGCATACTTGCGCATAAATAATGACTGAACTATTACTATAATCTAGAAAATTACATATTCATAAGGTTTCCGTGTGCTTATAGATTACACGACCTTCTAACGAGGAACATGTTGAAATGGGAACTACAAACACGTCAACGATATAGATTGCCTCTATCCAGAAGTGGTACTGTACGCTATTTGTTAGTCGTTTCAGAGCTAAATAAGACCATTTACGTATTTCGTGTAGCTGTGGTGGTCGGCAGAATCGAATGTACGGTTAAGGAAATTAGATGATCACCGGGGCTCTTTACGAGATTATTGTCTGGGCGTAAGCAATCCGATTACAATTTCTGCTACATGGTATAATACTTGCAGATCTTGAAGAATAGGTATACTTTTGCAATTATTTAGATATGACGGTTGGTATTTCTCAATTTGACCACAAATTACTTCAGGCAGATCGTTTTCACGAAGGTGTGTTCATAATAGCACATAAAATATGTCAGGTTACGAATAATGTTGTTAAAACATGCTAGTAATACAAGCTTAAATTAACCAATGAAAAAATTACCTGCTCAGACGATTTGGACATTTTCAGAAATTGAAGTTGCCTTATATCTGGATTAGGACAGTATAATAGAGTAACTCGAAGAAATGTAAAACCAGATGATAGATGCGGATATTTTTAATTACCTCTCCTTCAATTGCAGGGGAGTAAACTTAATCATGGTGATTTTTGATTTTGACTAAAAGTGGCTTCAGTGGCTTCCTGTTTTCAGAATGTTAGGATTTATTTAGGTTTTGTAGATTTGAGTTGCTAATACTTAAAATCATCATCCTTATTTCTGGAGACCAATTGCTAAATCTTCAGTAAAGTATTTGTTCTTTTTTACTAACATTCAATAATATTGTAAATATACATTTACTCCTAGAAACGTCTATCTGAACTCGTATCTCTAAGGGTAGTCAAAATTCATATAAGAATGCAGGAAATACTATAAAATAGTTTGCTGGCCATAATCCTTTGAATCATTCGTAATACTCGCAATAGAAGTGATTTAGAATAGGAATGTCTATAAGATATTTAACATTAAGGAAGACTTATTTTAGTCCAAATTAATCTCTAGACTTCTGAAGAAGTCTAGAATTTTTTTGGGGGCTATAGTTCTAATACTAACTGGTAATACGTGTGCCGCCTCGCCGTTGCACATAACACTGGTCAACAGGGTTTTTTTCACACTCTGATACGTGTACGTTATGGACTTTTTCATTGCAATTCTGACAATATTTTCAAAAATTGGCTATCACTTCAGGTACTGTAATAGGTAATACTGTATGTCTAAAGATATTTTTTTATGAGTAAGTTAAAAGAAACTATCAAGTTATTATCATATTAACGCGCATGTCTCAGGATTTAATATGTTTGGACTTCATTTGTACGTCATAGTCGTTAAACCACTTCCTTTTGTTCTCTAGAACCAATCAAATCAAGGAATTAATAGATCTTTGCATACGTGAGTATATATAAGACCCTACAGACACATTATTCGACTCAAATTGACTCAATGTATGGTCGTAACATTCGTTAAACGTTTTTTGAATTCGCAATGTCTCGTAGGTATGTAAACAATCCTAACAGTTTTTGTTAAGCATATGGAGAATTCAACGTTCAACAACATAGACAAAATATTACACCGTTAATAGAAAAATCGTATAACCTTTATTTTGTATTAAAAATTACAAATCAAGACAAGTTGTGGACTCCTCACAATGTCTGTGCACGATGTGCTGTTACTTTGAGGAGCTGGATAAAAGGTACCCAGGTAGCAGAGTCCGTTGGCTAAGTGTCGGCGATAGCTCGGGCCAACGTAACATAGTTGGCGCAAAGTCACAGTCTACAAACGATAAATATCCAACATTAGTTAAACATCGGCAAAATACGTTGGTTCAACTTATCATTGCAACGTTCCATGTTCGTTGGCTTTTGATCGTTTTGTTGGCTGAATGTCGCATAAAAGTTTTCAGACGACAATCGAAGCGAGGGCGGAGTCAAAGCTGATCCCGTGGCTTAATGGTTAGAGTTCTTACGTAACATTCACGAGGTGCCCCGTTCAAATCTTACCATGTGACGTTTTTTTTTTTCCTTTTTAAAAGGCACTATTTGTTTTATATTCATTTTTATCTCAAAAATCATGAACTTACAAAATATTATCATTGGTCATATTACCCATACAGTGAGCTATATTTCAAATGTAATGCGCATGCGCATCGATCCGCAATCGACATTTTGATCGAAATACAGTGAGTGTAGGTGCACCGCCATATGCAAGCTTGTGTTGTTGATTCGATTTTATTCGTTTTATTGTGGTTTTATTAGCCCAGCTGTTAGTCATGAGAGAGAGTTAAGAGTTACCGTCTACATTGTACAATATTTAAAATAGCCCCTATTGTGAAAGATGTTATAAGAACAATGGACGGGTAAGTACTTTACATAGACATAGGTAATATAATATGTACTGATAATGTATTTTTCATATATGCCGTGATTGAAAGTTGTGAGCTACCACAACCTGGTGACTAAGAAAGCATTGGATATACCAGTAACCTGAAAGATATGTCAGATTCCGATAACGGAACACTTATTTGTATCTTGTATACTAATGCCAGCCATCCTTACTGCTGATTGTAAGTATGTTGATAATTGCCATGGTTTCTTTCTTACAAAATATATTTACAGATGCTTCATCTTCTATTTCCGATGTTAGGCCAGAGTTGCGTATGATATCCTAATTACACATAATCATTTGTGACAACTGATCGTAAGCTATAATTGCCTTTTTTAATTTTTCACAAACTTATACTAGAGCTTTAATAATAAATTCTTCTATAGTTACGCATGAAGTTTAAAAGTTTTTTTTACAGTATATACGTAATGTCTGTTTTTTATTTATGCATTGGTATTTACAGGTATACTCGTGTTAGCTGAGTTGAATAAGTTGAACCGTGCTGGTTGTATTGAAGACTAAAGATAATATTGAGAGACTTAAAAGCTATAAAATTCCAGATAAAAATTATCGAAGCAAGCCTTTGATAAAACAAAGATCTTCCAAGCGATTATAGGTAAGATTTAATTTTTGTACGTTATTTTCTATTTAATTAAAATTTTATATTAAACATAATATTTAGATGCTGTCTCAAAATTTGTCTGCGATATTTAAATGAAAAGGGCTAGTTATGAGGCGAAAGTTAAAGAATAACCGTAGTCAAAATTCTTAAATCAAAAATCTGAAAATTTCCAAAAAGTGGTACGTAATCACACTGTAAATAGCCATATATATACATAGCAAACCCCCACAACTTCATTTCAAGATCTGTAATGGAATGAAATATACAAAGTGTCCAAAGTAAAATGTTCACAAGCTATGAAGTTGATTACTTAACAAGTTAGTAATACTTTTTACTCTGAATGATAGAAAAAACAGAAAAAAAGCGTTCACATTGTCTTTTTTAATGGAATACTGTATATTTTTAAAGAAACCAATAGTTTGAACAAAATATTTATTACTTACTACTGTGAAATTAAAAATAAGCAAGTAAAAAGTGATAATTGTGCAAATGTGCAAGTGGGCAATGATCAAATATTGTAGAATAAATAGTCACATACAGGTTTTCCTAGTTATGTACTTGCCAAATGAATCATTCTTTGTGATTATTGATTCATCCTTAATAATTATTGCTGTGCGAGTGCCATTTATTTACTCTTCTCGTAAAATGTAATATGCTGCAAGTATATCTGATTTGTAGAAAAATTAGATATACTTCGCCATTGTTAATTTAACCAACTTCATAGCTTTAATAATAAGTTTGCAATGGTAAACACGTTACCATAACTTTGGACATGGTGTATACTTCTAATACTTTACGTAAACTAAAGATAGATACATACATATGTTAATATTTTTTTATTTGTTCACAGTTCGAGATGAAGGTAAAGCTGAGCGTAATTTGGAAAAGGCTATTGTTGATCGTACATCTTTGACTACTGCTGCTGATAAAAATTAGGAATCAGCTGAGCTGTGAACATCTCCGCGATTAGGTCAGTGTTTTATAATGTTTTAATATTTTTAGTTCAATAAGATATTTCAGTTATTATATACCATAACATGTAAAGAGATAATAAATTTTGTTCTGTAATAAGATATATCACATCTTATTTTTTTATTTATCTTGAATTTTAGTTTCACTAATAAATAAAATATCGTAATTACTTTCTTTATTTATTGTATGTGCAGATCATGTACGGTGTTATATGGATATATGATTCGATGTTAACTATTGTTAACAACATAAACATAAAAAAACATAAAATTTGTAGTAAGTTTTCCTTATATATTGTCACATGAAATAAAACATCTACGATATATGTCCTGATTACAGGCAGATCATATCGAGATATACTATGTTACACAATTATGAGCATGTTTGTCTTGAACGCTGAGTATTTCATCATAAGCGTTGATTTTATAACAGTTTTCAAATTATGACTTGTATATGTTCTTAACTATTATCAACATCTTGCATACATAGATATGTAAAATTCAAACAGAAGTTTTCTATTAAATTATCTATGATCTAATTATTGTAATTTGGTAGTTTATATCTTAAATCACGTTTATTTCATATGAAAATATATTATATACAGATAATTAACTCGAATTTTGAGTTGGTATAATATCGCTGTAATTTATTCAGCAAACTAATTAACATCGGATCAGTGTACCTATGTACCATCATATATGTTTTGCATCTTGTATGTTTTATCGTATAGGTATCACATACAAGATTAATACCCAATATCACTTCCCGTAGTTACTCCTATGTATCCTTTCGATAAGACGCCAACGTCAGGTGCCGACGTTTCACCAACAGAATGGGTAGGTATTGAAAGTTTATCCTACACCAATGTCGCCTAAAGATATAAAACCAACGTTGTAAAATGTTCACACTTTCACATACTGCCAAGATTGTTGCCCAACGCGTGCCCAATGTAACTCGGACAATCAGCCAACGTTACACCAACGTTGTGTGCTACCTGGGTAAGAGCATAGCTATGCCATTTAGTAGGCCTATGATTTGGCGAGAACAAAAGGATCACTCGACATACTGCTACTTTTGCTGTACAAAGACCTTCGGGTTTTCCAGTAAAAATAAGGATAAAATTACCTATCCTAATTTACCTTCTGCCACTCGTCCAGTTCCTCATACGGAAGCTTTGCCAGTACCAAGTCCTATGGATGTTTCGAACCAAGAACATGTTGAAACCGAGATAGAAGAATACATTTCAGACTTGTCGGACCCAGATGACGAATATTTGCCATCTCAAGAGGACACGCCTCATTTAATAAATCAATTGGAATTAGATAACCTACTTCGAGATCTCAATTTATTAAAAATTTAGGCAGAAATATTAGGATCAAGTCTGCAAGGAAGGAAGTTGTTAGCTCCGGGTACGCCTATTTCTGTATATCGAAATCGCCAGAGAGAACTCTCACAGTATTTTTGAACTGAAGAAGCTCGTTCATTTTGCAAAAATGTTGACGGTTTAATACGAGAATTGGGTTACAAACACCAACCGGAAGAATAGCGTCTTTTTATAGATGCTTCTAAATTGAGTTTGAACGCTGTCCTTCTACATATAGGAAACATCTACCCCTCAATTCCTGTTGGTCATGCCGTGCACATGAAGGAAATGACAGGTCTCCTGGATAAAATCAATTACAGAACCTATAAATGGTACATCAGTGCTGATCTCAAAGTAGTTACAATTCTACTTGGTCTACAACTTGGATTCACAAAGTATTGCTGTTTCCTTTGTGAATGGGATAGTCGAGCGAGAAATTTGCACTATACTGTTAAGCAATGGCCAACCAGAATACAATATACTCATGGAGAAAAGAACGTAGTCCATAATTTGTTCGTGGAGCCTCATAAAATGCTTTTACGGCCATTGCACAGAAAATTAGGTCTGATGAAGAATTTCGTCAAAGCATTAGACAAAGAGGTACCAGGATTTCGATACCAAACAAAAATTTCCTAATATATCTCAGGCAAAACTTAAGAGAGGTTTTTTATAGGACCCCAGATTAATCTGTTACAACAGGATCGAGAATTTGACGTACTCTTGGGCGCTTTAGAACAGATTGCTTGGGATGCATTTAAAAGTGTGACAAAGAATTTCTTCGGAAATAAAAAATCAGAAGATTACGAGAAAATTGTTAGTGAACTTGTTAGAAATTACCATGCATTAGGCTGTAATATGAGTCTTAAAATACATTTCTTGCATTCGCACCTGAACTTCTTTCCCCCGAATCTTGGCGATGTTAGTGACGAGCATGGGGAAAGATTTCATCAGGATATTTTCGCTATTGAAAAACGCTATCAGTGCAAGTGGGATAGCGAGATGCTTGCTGACTACTGTTGGATTTTAATTTCGGAATGTTCTTCATCCCAATATAAAAGAAAAGTGAAAAGAAAGGCTTTCTAAATACGTCCCAGAATAGCATATACTTAGTTAGTGTTAGTATTGTCTGATCAATATGAATTTCATTTGTTTATAATACCAGACGTGATAGATGATATTTGTTTTTATAATAATTACTAGAAATATAAAACAAAAGTCGGTCAGTAGTAAAGGCGTGATGGTGCTGAGGTCTCTTCTGGTGAACTCCAGCAGAGATTTAATCCTGATGGCTGAAAAAGTAATGAACTTGTTCGATTTGTCTTGGGTTTTGGGGTGTTAGCCCAGTACGAGATTTTCTGTTCACTTTCCCACTGTTGGAAAGGAGCTCTTATACGGCTTTTGGTGAGACTATGGAATGGCTCTGATCCAATAAATCGCAATGCCGCACCTTTCTTTGCAAGGTCATCGGAAGTTTTGTTGCCCTCACACCTCCATTGACCTGGTACACACATCAGTGTGACAGTGTTTTTTAGGGCCAGAGCATTGAGGATGAGCAGCAGTAATGTATAATCTCATACTAGTTTGTTACGGTATAATTTAACAACAAATATGTTTTGTTTGTTAGGTTAAATTAGTATAATACATCTACAAGAATACACGCATATCTATATAATACCTATACCATATACATAACTAATCAACAGTTAGAATTATTGAAAATTAGGTATACAAAGATCAAGCTTTCGTAATTTATGAGACCCGAAAAATTACCTTAATTGCGTTCTCCTGACACATAAATGTTACCTCATTTCCATCGTCATAAATACTCGCTAGACTATGCGTAATTTGCATATTCGTCGCTGAAAAGAAAATTAAACATAAAGAACTTCCTAATTAGGCAACGCCTAGGGGAAATCGACCTCTCAACAAACGAGCCGTAATCAGTTGTAGGACTGAGTTGTCGAGCACGTGTTCTCTAACGCTTCATTAATTGAAAATATGTTTGTATAATTAATGACTGTGTTTGGCGATCGTGGACACTAAAACAGACGGAGTGTAGTGTTGAAGATGAAAAAAAAAGAACTCGTCGACCTAAAAATAACCTTAATGAAGAGAGAATACATTACAATGGGTAGATTATTTATGGAGAACTGGTTACAAATAATATTCAATTCAATACAACAATATAGTATTCGTTTGCTATTTTTATAACGCTTAAATAACTAAAACAGTTACGTTTAAATTTTCGCATCGCAAGATTTGTGACAATAAAATTTATTCAGAGAAAGTTATGCATATTTATTTTGAAACCGTTACTAGAGTTTAGAGTTTTAAGTTCAAGGATGAATGTACGGTTAATGTAGCAACTATTGTTACTAAATGACGGCAAATTACATCAATTTTCTGCAGAACTTAAAGCGATACAATGTGCTCCAACTAACAGTTCTTGAATGCGAGTCTCATTAAATTAGTGAGGTCGCCATAAACACAGGTACTTATTTAAGCATTAATTTCAACATGTGATTTCGTCTGTAGTTAAATAGACAATTACATTGCAAGCACTAGGTATAAAAATATACTCAACCTATTAGAACTGCAATTAGATGTAAGTATTACGGTCGAACTAATATATAATTAGTTTCAAATTTTTTAGTTTTTTTTTATATTTGGTTAGTTATATTGATAAAAGTATTTTCTGAACTATCTAGGAAGCAAACTTTTCAATTTTAGTTATGTTGCACAAAAATTGCAGAATCAATTAGGTTATGAAAAGTAGTTTGAGGAAAGTATAAAAACGCATTTCGTGAACAGCAACTTCAGCTTTGTAGCCGAGTCTGCTAGCATTAATATTATACTCCATAAACTGCCTTTTAGTTTTTAGAATGAATATACATATTTTATATTATACATATATTCGGAGTTTGGTAGTTCCCATTATTTTTGTCTTATATGTATATATATGTATATATAATCCATATTTAATCCACGAAAATTTTACAAATATTGATTTATTCCCACATTTTGCGCAACAAAACACAATTGGTCACACGCAAATCACAAATTACCCGGTTAGATGTAAAAAAACTATCAACCAGTTTCATCCACAACTAACGATCCGTATTATTAATTTTTATATCTCTCACTTAAGTCAGCCCGGTATAGCTTTTAAATAATGAAATTTACGGTCACAGAACACACCGATGTGTCTCACAATGAAGAAAAAGCTACTGAGCTTAATTACCCATAACGCTAATACGTGAATTGTGGAATCAACATAAAATAAACGCATTAAACTAGATTAGCATAACTAATAGTAATAGCATATTATGATATTTTAACCGTATACCTTCTGTAAGTGTTCAATGAACCTCAAAAATGAAAGACTCAATTGTTATCGCTTGTGCACGTAGTTTGTCTAATAGTGTTTTTGACCTTTAACGATTCATTAAAGCAGTATGAATGAAATGTTTTTAATACAATAACAGTTCATGTAACAGGAATGGTAGATCACAAAAAGTTGTCGTATACGACAAGGTTAAAGTAGCAGTATACGCATGTAACATATTCCGCAATTTAAAAAGCACTTTCATTTCAGTTTTTCGTCTAAAGTTCTTTTTGCGGAAACAGAATTGTGAACCGTTTTCGTTTTAATTCTGCGAAACGTAGATGGAGAATTTTTTTGATAAAGTTCTTTCTATTGTGTTTACATAAAACATTTCTCCTAAAAACTGACTCATTTACAAATTATAATAATAGATTTAGCCACGACCATTATTAACATTTATATCAGTGCGATATCTCTAGCGGAAGAATATACAACTTCCATTCCAATTAAAAGAACCTGAAACGGTTCAGATTGAACGTTATAGAAGCACTCCAGTGCATGATTTATCGTTTCCGCGATTTTTTTAACTATGATTGATGATGCCAATTCCAAGTTTCAAAAATAAACCAGAAACTGATAATCCATACATTCTCTCACAGGACATCGAAGGAAGGAATCGAATTTGGCAAACTCTGCTCACCGAATATTGAGCAAACTACTTAAACTAAAGAGACTGTAGATTTTGTTTTCGATTTTTAAATATTCAAAACTTAGTATTATCATAAAAAAAATAAGAAGATTTATTAATGTTTCCGCTAAATGTCTCCCAAAAAATACAATTATGTTTAAATATTTTGCAGTTACTAGTATTAAACGGGTCAATAGCCGCAGTGGTTAGGCGGTTGACTATCGTTGTGGCGTAACGATAGGAGCCGGGTTTCAATGCTCTAGAGGGATGGTGACATTTTTTCAGAGAGTTGAAATCCGGATCGACTTGCCATTCGGCATCATAAAAAGGTGATATGGTGCTGTCACAAAGCCATTTGAACACAATTTACACTCACAAAACTACACCGCGAGAGTTGCAATGATAGCCAGACAAGTAATACAGCTTACGGGGTCACTGCAACTAGGCACCCACCACACATAAAACAAATTCAACTATTTACAGCTTTTGTGTGGTAAACTGTTTGCACACTGCCCGAAGAGCAGAAGTTGTCAGGTTTGATTCCTATCTGAGACGGGTAATTTAAAATATATTTATAAATGTCGGCGTAAAAAAGAGTAGGTTAGCTTGTTCCAAAAATCATACAATTAGGTTGGGATTTGAAATTATTTAATTGTATTCTGAAAATTTGCACTCTGTATATGTTATTCGAAAACTATGATATTCAAATGATCTTTATATCCGTCATATCATCATGTAGTAAAATGTTAATACACAGGTTTTGGATACAATCAATGAATATCTGTGCTAGCATATCCCGATTAGACAAAAATATTCCATTGTTTCTGGAACATTCAGAGTAATTACTGTAGTCTAAAAAGTTGCAATTTATTGATGACATTGAACTAACAGCGTTGATGGTTCTTATTTCTTTTGAGACCATTGGAAGATGTACAGTAATGTGCTTTAGTACTGACTCAAAGTGCCATAAACTTTACAAATATAACTCTTATGTAGTATATATGTATATACATATATAGCCGACTGTCCTCGAGGGGTGAGTTAGTACTAAAGCACATCACTGTACATTGACCTTAAATTAAGGAAAGTGTAAAAGGAATGATAAACTATTTCTATAGGCTTGTTTATTATCCGTCAAAATTTACTGAACTTGTAATATCTCGAAACAATGACATATGGTTTAGATTGCGTGATTTCTACACTTCATTCTTGGGGAGTATTTTAAGTAACTAGTTTACGCTCACAAGACCATAATAACTCCATTTTAGCTACTAGAACTAACTAACACAGGTAAGAGCCGGCAGCAATAAGCAACAATATAATGCTGCCCAGTCCTTACCCCTTATATGCTTAAGCAATACAACTTCAATAATTAGCAAAACACAAATGTGACCTTAACCGACTGAAATAATTTGTGACTAGTAGTAATAGAAATAGTAGTTACAGCAAGTTACTGTTCTATTAAGTAGTTTTAGTATTTTATAAGTATGTACGAGAATTTCTTTTAAAAAAGGTTGAATAGCTTTTAAAATACATATCTAAGATAGGTATAAGATATTTGACAAAATAAGTAGCTGACGAAGCGCTTAACAGAATTTTGTAAAAAAATAGTGGAGGTTCCATTTAAATTAAATAAGATTTATTTGTTTTAAGTTATTTCCTTTTGTAGTACCTTCATGGACACCAATGTATATTATAATAACTTCTGCATGTAAGTATCATTTGTCACACCTTGCCTATATGCTATGTTAAATTATTTTATGTTCTATCATAGTACTTTTGAATTATAGGCAATTAGAGAGTAAATGTCACTTTCCGACATCAATCGTAAATAACTCAAAAACTGTTAACATTAGCGATTCATTGATTGATTGATTATTAATAAAAATGCTGCGATTTTAATGTGAAATCCAAATCTGAACTTAGAGTGGACTGTGATATTGGTTGGTGAAGTTTATTCTGGCAAACATTCCCACACTACTCTGGACCGTAGTGTGGGAATGTTTGCCGAGCGATTTGTTAATGAATTGGAAGGTTTAGATGGAAAAATTTTCAATTGCAGTACTACTTATGGATTATAATATAATTCCACACCAAGAACATCAACAATATTATTTAGTTTTAACCTTTAACTCATAATCAATGGTAATCACCAAGCTTTTCTAATTTATTTAGATATTATTATGATATAAAAGTAGATACAGCCTCGAACGGTCACCGGGTTTTAAAATCCTGTAAGTATCTGCTTCCTGAAGCATACACAAAATACCTCAAAATACGGTATTTTTACCAAACCTGTACTTATTCGTTGTTAATGCTGTAGCTAACTCTTTTCTTTTCATTTACACACGGATTACCATCATTGTAGTAACTATATATATAACGAAGGCTGTTATATGCTGTCGATAGAATGCTAGAAATTATTCAGGGAATCGTAGGAAGACCGTTGGATAGCGTAACTAAACACAAAAGTTTAAATGGTCACAAGCGCAGACAAGACAAAAACTTGCACTTTAGAGATGTGTTATGTGTTGCTCTTTTTTAAAAGTACATTCATATAATAATATATAAATGTAATATATATATGTAATTTAATTTTACTGCAAAGACATCCACGGCTATGGTCATTCGTTCAAAACTAGTTCATGCAATGGTAGTTTCACGTTTATAAAATTATTAAATCTAGAACTTGAAGGTAGTAGAAATTACCATCGCTATCACTATCCGAAGAAAATGAGAATGGCGAGATAGAAATAGAGTTCAACAAATAATCATCAAATTACGACTGATTTAAATGACGACAAATTTAAATGTAGCAGTTGAATGAATCATTCTTCAACTAATTTCACAATACAACATTACTAAGAGCAGTTTTTTCTTGGCAGACGTAATAATATAGCAAAACAATATTTGACTTGAATTTACATAATTTGTATATAATAACAGGCTACAATATACCGAAACTTTTAGACTAATTGCATACTTAATGGACCCTAATTCATTGACGGGTTGCTACACTAAGCTGCCAGGAGGAAATTTGAGCAGCAACGTCTTTTAACAACATTTACATATTCTCACGAACAAGTTTTGTTGATACAGGAATGCACACTTAACGAAATAAGCTGTTTGCTACGTGGGAAAAAAATCAAATTACCATTTTTCTAGTTAACTAAGTATAAGTAATTAAATACGTCAGCTCTATTAGAACTTATCAATACGTCGTTGTGATAACCCTTACATTATAGTAGTAGTTATACATTCGATGTCTTTGATATAGGATTTTATTCTAGGTAATTAAGTACTCCATTAAATTAATTTATGTATTATATCTATTCCATACATGGTTAAATAACGCTGAGACCACACCATAATTATTTGTTGTATAAGTCGTAAATACAACTTTTAGACGTTTAGGAACTGCATATTGCGGAATAAAATGAAATAGATTTCTACTGCAGAGTCCCGACAAAAATACATGTGCCGATAGAAAGAACGTCAGTGCTTCATTATAAAGCTCGTTTTATTACAACACTTCAAATTGTGCGTACTACGAATAAAGAAATTTTCATTTCCTTTATCTACTTCGGTGTCCCTTCTTCCTTTCAGTGTTAATTTGAGTGGAATCGTATAGGCGGCAAATCATGTCTGACAGTTACTTGACTGTGAAGCGAGTGGCATCGTAACAATTGGGTTGACAGAAAGGTAGCCAATAAATAAGATGAGTGGAAATCCTTCTCTATATAATATTAAAGAATTGCATTGATGTGCAGCAATGCTATCTATCTTTGTCTATTTGTGAAGTAAAGACTGGTAAGATTCTAATATAATTTTGAAATAAACAATTGCAGAAGATGCCAGATATTGCAGAAGTTGCAACTATTTGTAGAAATTATAATGTATACTTAGAGAAAAAGGAAATGGGTCAGTTGCAATACTTTGAGTGTATGTTCTTGATGCGGTAAGCACATTAATGTCACACAATAAGATGAAGAACGTTCCAATGTGTGGTGGGTGCTTAGTTGCAGTGACTCCGTAAGCTGTATTACTTGTCTGGCTATCACTGCAACTCTTGCGGTGTAGTTTAGTGTGTGTAAGTTGTGTTTAAATGGCTTTGTGAGAGCATCTATCGCCTTTTATGATGCCGCGCTGTTAATCACTTTAATGGCAAGTCAATCCGGGATTAAAATGGAAAAAGATCCCTCCAGAGAATTGAACCCCGGCACCTATCGTCCTCTCACAACAATAGTCATCCGCCTAACCACTGCGGCCATCGACCCGTTAATGGTGTATTGTTGAAATTCACCTTGCGGACGATTGCAATGACAATAGATCAAGCATTAGAGAGCGTATATGGAATTCACCATTGACTGCTTAGCAGATCGGGACATTTAGGGGTAATGACAATCCATGAATTGTCCGAGCTAGATCGATATCTGCTGTAGAGACTTGTGTTGTGTAGCGCCCTGCGATATTCTACTTCCCACCTTGCTCACTAGAGGACATGAAGGTGGAATTACTCCATTGTCGGAGGTGTTATACAACTTAACTTTAATTGTAGGCGAAAGGCGATGAAATCAGATCTCGCATTCGTAGTTGCGCTGATGAGACGTGGAAGGTCGAAACCACGTGGTCCGCTTCTAATGCTTGATCTATTTTCATTGCATTCGACCGCAGGGTGACTTTCACTATATGAGAAACTTCTTTAATCCAAAGGGAATTAAGGAGTGCTTTATAAAAACTAAATAATATGATATAATAGGAGCAATATTTTTTTTTTTGAATACGTTCATACATGCTAACAGTTTCAGATTGAATAAGTATCAATCTCATAACACAGCCTATTTATAGCTGGTCTAGTATAACCACATTTTATGGAAAAAGTACGTATAGGATATGCAATTTAACAACCGACTTTCGTCATCAATTTCATAAAGTTCATACCAACACAATCTCATTGAGTTACAAGTATATTACAATTGTGTTAAATCTAGTGACATTTCGTCCTAGAATAATTAGAACGTTGCCGGTTGTGCCAGCATTTGACATTTGTCATTTGACGTTGAGATTTAATACTTGCATATACCTAAAATAACCTAATACTATAACTGTCAAGTCAATATAATATGTGTTACAAGGGTTAACATGGCGACCATGTTGGGAATCAATTGTAATGACGAAAGTCGGTTTTTAAATTGCATATCCTATATCTACATTACTTGAAAACACACCGTCAACCAAGGACTCTTAATTTCTTTCTAGAATCAAACCTTCAAAAAGTTTAGAGGGAAGACTAGTTAAGAAAATAATAATAATGAAGAGAAACAAGATATCGGTTCCATTCACTGTACAAGTATATACCCACAATTCTTGTTTGTTGCATTGTATTAATTAATTTTTCGTTTCTGAATTGGATTGAGTTGTTTAATTCAAATGTAATAAGAAAATTAAATCAGGTTAGATAATCAACTACAATGTAATTTTCTCCGAATAATTATAATATCCACGTCATTTATGTTAATTAATAAACGCCCCCCGCACGCTATAATTTAAAAAGTTTATCGACCTTTCATTATATTCCTCAGTTGTCACAGCGGCAATAGACTCCAAAACATGATACTAGTCTAGGACAGGAGATTAAAAATATAGATAACTCTTAAGACGCTGACGTTAAGTAAGGTAAAGGTTAAGATATTCCTGTCAAGTTTGAGGGTAGGAGAACAGCAGTACGTGTTCCGAATACTACCGTATCCAAGACGGATATATACATGTGTATATATAATTCCGCGCCTCGTTTTAATAAGTGTAACAGCGCAGCGTGTATACGAGTTTAAATTGGCTCCTTTTCTTGCATGAATCAATCTTTCTCGACAAAATAAGAGACAGAGATGATATCATCTTGGAATAAATTTCGTCACAGAATGGTTATTTTAAGGACGTCGTACGGTTCTTGTAAGTTTCTCTTTTGTACGTGTTCGGGAGTTCAGTATTATCATGCATAAATGTTGCAAATATGTGCTTTAAGTATGGTGCACTTAACGTATGTTAATGTTCTAACTGTACGCAGTGTATTGTTAAATTCTTGTAAAAGGAATTCAACAATAGTTACTTAAAACCGACAACAGTACTTTTTCAAGAGAATGTTTAGTCTTTTCAGCGTATTAAGAATGTTCTAAAACATCAATAGACCTGGTTTCTACACTTAATTGTTGCAAATATTGTTTAGTATACATGGATAATTTTTGGCAGAAATATTGTACTACTGAAATATAGTTACATAATAATTGACAAAAATCTTGAACCCATTTGTCAGATGGTAATGGTGTAAATATCATTATTAGTAAATTAATTTTTTTAAGTCTGCTATTATTACCTACAGTCTCATTACGTATCAATTACCACAAGAAGCCGGTTTGTTGTCCGCTGACATTGTTAACCGTGTAACTCTAAATCAGTTCATCGTTTCTACATATTGAACGTGGCCGAAGAATAATCAAGAACGTCGAAAATCAAATGGTAGAGCTCAAAAAAGAATAACTACTTTTCAAGATCGTTGCAGAAGGATGTTGGCTGAAGACATAATTTTTCAGCAACGCAGCAACTGCTAATGTTAAGTGAAAAGGTCAGTCAATAACTTTTCAATCAGTCTACTGTTTATATAACAATCGGAGTAGGTCCTCTCTGGTAATCATCAATCAATCAATGTATATTTCTATAGGTCCCTATAGAGGCTCTCAACTTGTTTGAAGTTCTTCCATCGTTACTCAAATGCGATAGTTGGCAACGGTGATACGAAATAAAAAGTAACGGTAACCTTGATGGTAAAGCAAATTTCTGTGATAGATTTCTATCACGTGATAATAGCGAACAGTATTTTAGCATTCCATACAAATACGTTTGTATAAATCTTTGCTTAAAAAAACAGAGAACTAGCAGAATGTAGACCTTTTCTTAACCTCTTGATGAAAGTATTGCAAAGTTTACCCTTATCAGTTCATCATCTTTTGAAGTCTCCAGTTCCTCCTCTTAATCCTATTATGAAGGCATCTATTGGCCATTCCAGCCAAATCCGTTTAGGCTGGAAAATGCTCTGCTTGAACTGATTTAAAAAGTGTGGCAATTTTGAACTACAAGAACTAATTAGTTATGTACTTCCAAAGAATATTATTAGGCAAGAAACCAATATTGATAAAAAATTATAAATTACATTATTGCAAGCTTTAAATAGATAGCAATCCAGCATTGCATAAAAAATGTGTTGCACCAATAAAATCTATATTAGCATTGGTTTCTAAACTGTGCACTATCATTGATTAATGGAGCTGCATAAATAATATGTTGTATGTAAGAGTAACTTGTCATTTCATAAATTATGAATTAGAAGCATAACAATAACAACAGATTTTAAACAAATAGCCAGGGAATGGGAAATTAAAAACAACATTTTCATTCTAATTTCCGATAGTGCCGTTAATATTAAAAATGTAATGGAAAAACGATTGCAGTGGAATCACTTTGGTTGTGAAGCACATACACTATATTTAATCCCACGATCCAAACAAGCAGATGCTTTACGAAGTAATTTTATTAAGAGAAACAGATAGAGGAACTTTATAAAAGATTATATTTCAACAGAAAAATTAAACACCTAACGCCAATTACCTGCTCTCGAGAAAATTCTTTAGTCATACCCACTGAAAAGGAATTATTTTACACCTACAAGAAATAATTTTCTTCACTAAGACATCATAGTAATAATATTTTAAGAGATGAAGAATAAGAATTGTTAGACAATATTGAGAATAGCATTTCATTAAATAGAACACCTTCTTTGGATTCTAGGTTTAAAAATGTTGATAGTTGAAAAATATACCCATCAAATCCAATAAACTGACGGACGTGCTTTAAAAATAAACCCAATGAACAAAATATCTAATCTGCGTTTCATAAAAACGTGTCAGAATTGGCCAAAAAAAACAGCCAAATGAGGAAACATATCATTTGGCTTCAGTTGCGAATGAAAGATTATGTACTCTTGCAAGTAGTGTTCTATGTGAACGATTGTTTTTCCTGGTAGGATAGTTAGTTTTTGTAAGAAGTTGCCTGAACGACCCAAAAAAACAAAAATGATACTCCTTCTAAATCCAAATAATACCATAATTATCGATAAACATAAGAATATTACAAATTATTTTAAAATGTAATGTGATATTTTAGTTTTAGTATAATTATCTTATAATAACCTCGTTCTGAGACATTATTGCTTGAAATTTTTTGTTCTATTTGATCTTCTTTTATTCAATTCAATTTTATTTCAGTCGCTCCCTGAAAATGGCAGTTCGCTGTTACGCGACAAGTAATACTTGGCATAGAAATATTTCAGTAGAGTTATGCAGTAAATTATCTCTCGATTGCAAGAGGCAAGTGGTCATTCAGTCACTATTTAAAATCACGATAACTGTCATTGGTTACTGCCTTCTTACTTCACGATTTAAGATACTGATACAAATTAATATGTCAGAAAAGCATTGAAACCTGCATAGATAAGATACATGAACAGTTTTGCTGGATATGTATAAACAAAATTTTCCACTTTTAATTTTGTTTTAAATTATTCAGTACGTTCAGGAAGCGATAATTGCACATCGATTAAGTTTTTCGAACTTAAATTTCTATGTAATCTAATCAAAGTTCTCGTAGCTTCGTTTTATATCATAGACAGGCTGTATATTTCGCGATTATTGATTCATACACGTATCCTTTTTCCAGAGACCTATAGTTAATTCACTGATCACAACAATACAGTGAAC
This sequence comes from Holotrichia oblita, assembly GCA_023690525.1. Classification (NCBI taxonomy): domain Eukaryota; kingdom Metazoa; phylum Arthropoda; class Insecta; order Coleoptera; family Scarabaeidae; genus Holotrichia; species Holotrichia oblita. Next base: position 72,114,055 of record CM043016.1, on the reverse strand, counting down.
ACAAGATATGTGTTTGTTAAATGAACTACGAAGTATCCGGTCAACCAGCGCTTAATTAATAACGACCAAATCGGAATATAAAATGAGACGTAAATGTATTTCATTCGCACAACTATTCGACCTTAAAATCCCGTGACTTTACGGTTTCACAAATAACCGTGCATCAGTTTCGGAATGCAATTCTTAAGACGGTGGATGTTGCACTTAGAATTCTTAGTAAGAGAAAATTATGGTGGTTGTAAAACAAGCACGCAATAAACATAAAACATTATAATTGCAGACGCATTCCTTTACGGTTTACGGTATTTAGATGTGATTTTTTACTCCTGTGAACGGTAACGAAAGTGAATTTTACTTCATTTATTACAGGTATTACTCTGCAATATTCACGATCTCTATTTAATGATTCTATTAAACGTAGAGAACTAGAATATTAAATAATTATACTCAAATTATTTGCGTCATGAAATATGTCATTAACTAGTGGTGGAAAAACGTAAAGTTTTTAACGCTTATACTATTTTTCTACGTCACTTTTCTGTTTAACTGTACAATTGGTATACCTGAACGCGGAAGTAGTTACAGACATAGATGTAAAAATGAACACATATAAGATTCTTGATTGTAATACGATATGGTACATTGTCTAATTTTTTAATTATGGAACTGATTTTGAGGATTTTGTGGATTGTTACATTCAGAAATTGTCACATGTAGATGTACTAAAGTATAGATAATTAAGTAGTTTTATAGCGGATTATACTGGAGATTTACTATGGGGTTGGATTCCGATAGACCTAATGGTCTAAAACTATTCTAAACTTCAATACTGGACGTAAAAATTGTAGGTTGATTGTTTAAATTACTTAAGGTTTTATCTAAAACATCTATCCTGTCTCCTCTGTCGAAACAAATGATCATAGTAACATCAAAATATCAAAAATATGTTGAGGTATAACAAAGAAGATTTGACCTACCAGTTATGACAGGAATTTGTATATGTCTTATCTATATAAACAAGCTAGATAGTATATAAACTAACCATGCCGCTGGTTCTTTTAGTAAAAAAAATCATCTTTATAGTAAAATAACTTGGCATATAAACTAGCCAAAAAGAGTGGTTAAAGAATAGTATTCAGAAAATATTCTTGTTCTTGGTTAGTTTAAAAGCTATCAATAGTAGTAGGGTAGGTACTAGTGTACTTGTATGATTCAGCTATCGATTACTACATCATTCTGAAGGACAATATTCTTCCTTGTGCCTTGAAATTTATACATTTTATATATCAAGAAGTTCTCAGAATAATTTTCGTTAATTGCCTTAAGTACATCTTCTTGACTTTTTAGGAAATCATGGAAATTCTTCTGGATGTGTATCCTAGGGTAAATGTATGTTGTATGAAGAGAGGTAAGAAGTGGCTGTAGTAATGGTAATAAGGGAGAAGATAGACTACGTTCATTTGCGAGAATTCAATGAAACTCATAGTGTTCAAAATTAACCGGGCCAATTAGAAATATGTGTAAAAACTATGCTTAGCTTCTTTTTAACAAATAGGTAGAGACTACATGTCTGACCATACTAAATTGACAACAGTTAGCGAAGTGTTTTGTTTAATTCTGCACGTATGTATGTATATCATGTGTGTGTGATAATTTTATCAGGATTCGGCATAATTTCAGAAATTTTTTGAAAAGATCGCAGAATAGGAGCTTTACATGACATTTACTTACATCTAAGATCAGGATTTCTTACACTGATTATTCTCTACTCTAATAAAAATATTTTTATCAAATCACCGACATTTCTTCAGAAGATAATGCCACATCTATTCTAACAGGTATGGATTGTAGCTGGAGATTGCATCTTTTTGATTAAAACAGCAATGGAAACAATTGTGTCATAGGGCTACAGATGGTCTTGGATATGATTAATTTTTCCACTACAAAATGCATAGGTGTGTATAAATTTAATCAACATAATGTTTCCTTCTTCTATTGTTTTTCTTGATAATTATAGTTAATTAGCATAACTATTATTTCCTTTTTGTAATTTGCAACGATATAGAGATATTTCCTTAATGATTTTAATGAAAATATCTCTACCCCTTTCTCACTACGGTAGTTGCCTGCACTACCTACTAACACAGATAAACACTGACTCTAATTGAAAGAATTCTTCATAGTAATTGATAAAAGTAAAACTTTTAAAATTCCAAACCGTTTCGTATGAGCAATCAAGTATGACTTACCGCATGTTTACATATTCTCACACGTAAAAAGTTTTGTGTTGAATTTAGGTATTTAAAAGAAGTGGTATAGGTACCTGTAACAAAAAGAAAATCAATTATCTTTATTATTAGTTTTATCATCTTGTTATTGTTGCAAAGTATGTAAGTGCGTCTTTGAAATTTACAAGTTAAAGCTTTCCCTCTCTATATCTTGATTGATGTGAATGAGGTTCAAAATGTAGGTGATTAGGTCGTCTGAGTAATTACCAGACATAAAAACATAACGCATATTGTTGAAAATAGCATGTTTAGCGTATCATGTTGTCTGGCTCATTACTAAACAATGAATCATAAAATACATACTCTCACAAGAGGTTGTGTTAATGTAATGTCAATGTTAGCTATAAGATTGGAATTTATAATAAATTTGATAGGTCTAAATATTTAGGACAACAAAACATTCAATATGCAAATAAATTACATTGCGTATTGTGTCGCTATCATTATTTGACTTGGTTTGTTTGGTTTATTGCTTCTAATTTTTATTTAAAATTTAGAATTTGGAAAGTTAGTATAGTGGGGATATTCACAGCTTTGTTCAAACAGTACCATAACTCCGTAAATACGAAAGCACAAACGTTTTTGATTTTCCCCAAAAATGAGCACGAGCGAATAATTTAGGTTGTGTTTGGTAATTCAGTGGCAGCAAGGATACGCAAATACACCAGTTAGGGTCTCGCTGGAAATGTTTGTGGACTCCTTTATTTCGTTTGCCAGCAAAGAGTAGAAAGTAGAGTAAAGTGGGCTTTAATGATGACAGAATAATCTTACCTGATTAATCATTATGAACTCTAGAAATTACTGACATGAAATAGAAGCGGAAAATGGTGTTTATTTAATGAGAGCGCTATTAATAGTTGGTAGAGGCACTGAAATAGTCATTAGATGCAAAGATTTTCGAAAAAAGGGCGACGCAATTACCTTTATGCGTCTGAGGTACAACAGAAGTGTATTCAATATTAGATTCAGTATTTTAAATTATGCTGAACAAGCTAAGCAAGCAGGGTTATATTACTATATGTATTATTATACTTCCTTAGGTTGTAAGCATAACTATACCTACTAATTAGACTGAATTATCACGAATATCGTAAAGTATCATATGAAATAATTTATTTTCAGAAAATTATCTACTAAGTACATAAATATGTATGTATGTAATTTATATTACAAATAAGTTTCCTGTAGTAAATTAATTAACTCATTTTTCAAAGATTTTATTAAAATAAATACTGTACAATTATACCGTTACTCTATAAAAGTGCTATAACAGTAAAAATCGTGCGTTTCTGCCAAACGAATGTAAGTAATTTTTGCACTACATCATCGCTTGTCGCTAGTTTCTCACAAAAATATTGCGAACTATATTTTTATAATTTATGGGCAATTAAATTATGTTCTTATTTTAAATTTATTGTAAGATATTTACAAAATTCGGAAATGGTGTGGAATTTGCAGTTATTTTCTCAATACGGTTTGAATGTTCTTAATTATCTTTTCGAGATTAAAATAAATGGTTGGAAACTATGTTACTGTAATTCATGTGGTCGAGATTTGACAGCTATTCCGATTTGTTTCTATATCCGTTAAATTTCCAGTTTTGAAGTTTCTCTTGATTACATTTAGTATTTAGCTTATTGTATTAGCTATAAATATGTTTATTATATTGACTTCATTATATGTTTACGACATTTTAACCATTTACAATATATAATTTCTTAATTTTGATGTATTGTTTTTGATATAAAATCGAGAATTATCAGTCAACGTCCGTCTTAGTATATTATTTACATCTCTTCGCAACAAAATCAGTAACTTCTCTTTTGCCATTCGAAAAGTAAAATAAGTTAGAATGAAAACTAGTTGAGGCAAGACACTGAATTTTTTTCTCATTCGCCAGCAAGTGCATTCTAGTAGGAGCAATGTTTAGCAGCGAGTTCAGATCTGACAAAGGCTTACATTTTGCCATAAGAACTCCCACATATCGGGTCTGGACCTATGAATGGTCGTTCGCTGGCACCGCTTGCAAAATTGTCAGTTATTTCTTTACCACTGATCCCAGAATGGCTTGGCATCCGTTTCAGCGTAATGCTGTGATGTTCCGCCAGTTTTTCAATCATCCTATAGCAGTCAAATACCATCTCGGAATCCAGCCAAGGCCAAGTCTCCCCACGATGCCACTGTGCCACTTAATGATTTTTTTAAATTTTCAGGACTAGCTCTTTAACCTACTGCCGTGAACATACTTTTGTGTCAATTTTGCTCGGCACGCAGTTTGCCTCTCAGCTTCAGGAGAACCATTGAAAATGATTCCATCGATTATTCTAACATTAGTATTTTTTGTTATTAAGTAGGTATTATTCTCAAAAACAATAAACTCAAGTTCGCTGCCACGCATGAGCTTAAAAAGCTCTTGAATTTTCAATGTCTGCCATGATAAATGAGAGCTCGTTATTGTACTCCTTATGTGTGTTGGCAGTCCTTTTGTTGATTGCAGATAGTGTTTCCATAATGTCATATTCACACATACTTTGCAGTATCATGTTTATTAATGGGTATAGGTTTATTGATTCTGTCTACTTCTATTTATATTATTTGAAGTTTGAGGCTAATAAGCAAATTTAACCGATTCTGCGTGTTGAGCTCTTGATTTTTAAATATCATAAGTTACACATTCTTTAAATGCGTTTGTGATGTATTTCATAGCCTTTCACATTGTAGTAATTGCTTCACAGCTGTGCGATATACCAATAACTCTTTCGGATAATAAACTATCTATGGTATTCTTTGCGCACGTGACTAAGCGTTACTGGTTTGTTGATATGAATTGACAGGCCTGCTCATTATGTGTTAGAGCCAATACCAATCCAATTTTAATAATGTTACTAGTTAAAGAATGACATATTGCACGGTGTTCATTGTAAATCCTAGTATCGTTTATTTATATGTGAATTCGCATAAACCATTAAAGCACCTGATGAACCTAATGGTCCTAATTACATAAATTGAATGTCACTTAACTTATGCAAGAACAAGGTTCGGTTGTTATATCCACCAGTTTGGGTCAAAACGAAAGTAATAACACAAGAATATACAATACGAAGAAAATAGAACAAGTTACTGTTATGACTGCTACAACGCTTGAAATATTGGTAACCCATTACCTGATTATAATCATTTAATTCTTGTAGTCGTTAAATTAAGCAAGTAACCAACGTAGAATGCAAGCGAAATTATTTTACCACGACTCGGTATTCGCTACTAATGGATCTAATCAGTTCCAGTGCAAATAATCCATGAATACCGTAAATAGAACTCGCTAAATATCGTCTGATGCCTTTTAATAACAGTACCTTGTATTTTTGCCACTTAGGCGAGTTCACGACTTCTTCGGATGAATTCTTCTCGGCAGTAAAAGCAGTTATAGCTTGTGTTTCAACTTTAATTCAGAACAATTTTAATGATTTTAATGCACATATTTTGGAATGTATTTATGTCGTTTTAATTTAACGTAATGAACGTTAAATGTCTCATCAGGTATAATTTTGTTGTGAGAGGCAATTTATATTAATATGTACGAGTATGCGGTAAGAGAAGCGGTAATACCGTTTCCTGATACTTCGCAAAATATATGTAGTGACATTTTTATCTCTCGAGACATATTTGGTATATAGAATTGAATTTATGTTAATTTAGTTGGTCGCAAATATATTATTATATATATTTATTATGTTTTGAGTGTACGCTAATTTTGAACGGAATCTCTACATTTTCTTCCGGATTGCACTGTTAACATGTTGAAGTTAGGTATTTATAATGTTTACTCTGTACTATTGTCAGGATGAGCATAGCTAGTATAGGTTTTGGCCTTCTCTTGAACGTAAATCGTACATAAATCTGGTCAGATTTTTTAACGTCAGGGGAAAGTTACATGATTATCCTCGTTATGATTTCCTTAACTGTTAGTATTATGCAGTTGTACTGTCTAACCCTTTTGCGGTGTGCCTATTCTCCAAGTCCCAAATTCTTATGTCTTTCCCAAAATATTTATTTATACAGGAGAGGTAGCTGTAGTGATGCCTGTTCCAAGTGTATTAGTTTAAAGGATTGTCTGATCAGTATCCTTTTGAAAATTTTGATCCAACCACACAATCATATCTACTAATTTCTTAATTTTTTTTTATGTGTGGTGGGTGCTAAGTTGCAGTGACTTGGCAAGCTGTATGGTTTGTCTAGCTAATGTGCAACTCTCGCAGTGTAGTCTTTGTGTATGTCTAATGGCTCTGTGAAAGCATCATATCGCCTTTTATAATGCCGCGCTGTTAATCACTTTGCTCCCACCAGCCAATGGAAAGTCGATTCGAAAAACTGTCGAAACCCGACTCCTATCGTTTCACCACAACGATAGTCAGTCCCATCTGTACCAATGCTCTCCTGACAGAGGTTGCGCATTCATTCTTATGTTATTTAATTACTCGATAGCAGTAGAAACATCTCGCCATGATTGCTGCTGCAATCTTTGATCTGTCCAAGAAATCATGGCCATCATGGCTAGATCTTAATGATTCTACTTTTTTGATCCAAATATTCAGTTTTCTGCAGCACGTTAACAAAAATATTTCTTAAAAGTATTTCCCCGCTAGTTTTGTGTCGCTTCTTGGCTAATGTTGGTTATTTAGTTAATATTGTTTAAACAGATACACATAAACATTGCATGTGTTCACACTGTCCCCGATAAAAGGCAAAATAAACAAAAATAAATTGTTTTGGTTTTCCAACGATATACCCCTGCGTATGTAATTTTCACCGCATCAAGTATATATTGTAATAAGAGATAATTATTATTTTTATAGTGTAATAGTAGCGAAATATGTATATAACTCCAAAAGGAAGCCTCCTCTAGCGAAGGGTCGCCAGGGACCCCTATATTTTTATCTATGTAAACATAAAGGCAACAGCTATTATATTTAATATCTTGATCTTTTGCAATTTTATTTCTTCTGATATTGTTTGTGGATCTTGCGCTGTTGTTGCCTCAACAGTTTATCGGAAGTGCACGCTTGAGTTTAATTCATTGTATAAGATAATTAGATAGGAGACTTGTTTTAGGTGGCTTGTTGATTTAATATGTCGTCTATTACATTGGTTTGAATTTCCACAATCTACAAATAATGACAAAAAATAATGTCGTTTTGTCGTGCATTCGCAGATTTTAATTGTTTTATATCGATTTAATTAAGCTTAATGTCCTTTATGTTTAATTTTCTATATATTGTTTAAATTTTGGCTAAATATAAACTAGGGCTCTTAAATACACTATACTTAAATACACTATACATATCCTCACTATATATCTGACAACACCGTAAGTAAGGATGGATAAACAAAGATAGGTTATTAAACGTGTTCGATAACCCATAAGTTATAAAGTAGCAAATACCCAGGCAGCACTATAAATCACGCGATGTGTCGTTTTCGTTGACGAGCTTTAATCGCTTTCAATTAGGAAGCACAAAAAAATACCGTACAGGTATTATATCGACGTGAATAATGTTGGCAATGGAAGAACAATAAGCTCTTTCGGTCGTGCTTCCTGACACATAAATTTAATAGCGGCAGATTAATAACAAACGGTACATGCTATAGAAATTCAACGGAATTAAACGACATCTGAATATCTGAAAGCGTGTATTGTATATTTAAACGTGGCTTAATCTTATGCGACTGGATTTTTCTTGGCATATTAAAGCGCCAATTTATTTGCGAAAGTGCATTCAACTGTAAACATTCTTCGTTTATAGCATCTTCGTTGAAACAACGAACGGACCTTCCGCATCTGTTTTTGTTACGAGTGCCGACGTTGGAGAAAAAATACTCTTATAATCGCTCTTAAAAAGCGAGCAGCTACATTTTTGCTGCGTTAATATGATTATTTTTTGTGTCTTAAGTCGTGTTGAGTTAGTTCGAAGGAATTAAACATTATTGGATTATGGATACCTACAGTTGGGAAACTTTGTGAGTGACCCTAACTAGAATGCGATTGACACATGTTCTAACTGTCTTCAAAAATTAATAAGTCAACTACTGCTTAGATTTTGCTAAAGAAAATACATATATACCAACATATAAAAGAAATAAAAGAAAATTTCAATATGTGCAATTTTATATGAACGATTTAATAGTGGTAGTAGTAACGGTCAAGTTGGAACTGTATTTATCTATTTAAAATGTATTTCAACTGAGAAAAGTATTAAATTAGGTATGAAGCGAATCAAATTAAAATCAGCTTATTTACGAATACGACAAAAGGATCCAAAATAAAAGGGAAATTTTATAATTTAAAATTCAGGATCCCGTTTAACAGTTACAGCTGCACACCTATCTCCCATACATTTCGAAGAAACATTCACCAGACACTAACTGCGACTAACAGAATTTATCTGCACTATTTCATCAGACCTTTTATAATTGTCCGACAGTACGTAACGTCGACGATGAAGACTAGTACAAATGGCAAACCATTCTTGGTTTTACTATGTAGGTACTCTACTACCGCTTGCCAGATCTATTGCCCAGAATTAAACATTTGCGGCATTACGGACAATAGCACATCGGTTCAAACGAGCTTACGTGTACTGAACGGACACTTCTCATTATATAAATAGCCTTTCGTACCTCCAGATAAGAACTTATTAGAAAAGGCAATCGACCTCGTAACCGTGAAGTTACAGTTTAAGATATGAGCGTGATTGTAACTGCTTTTGAAATTTGTTGCACTTCATAATAATAATGTAGATTTGATCATTATGTTTACTTAACAGTCGAAAGCTTTAATTATGTTCTGCTTTTGTTTAAGGTTCTATTTTAATATACTCGTGAAGCTTTTATGCAATTACCGAAAAGTAAATCTTAAAATCCTAGTTGTAACGATAAAATGTGATGGAACGACTTCAATTAGAGCTGCAAAGCAAGAGGAAATTTTGTAGTATATTAATAGTTTGCCTTGTATGTATGATAATTAATTTTTCCTTGAATTTATATTGATCAGTATGACAGTAGGAGGAAATGAATACGATTAAATAATTAGTAATCTATTAATATGACTTATTAATGTAAACGTGCTAAGTGCGCGGATACATTAAGTAGTATGTTTGAAATATAAAACTGTAGATAAATGAAGCCTTAAATCGATGTCATTTAATAGTTAAAAATTATTGCTGTATTTTATATTGAAAATTGAAATTTAAATAATGAGCAACACTGAGAATTTTTAGATAAAATATAATATATATAAAATATATAAAATATATGTAATATTATGTTTTGTTCATAATTTGACGATTTGACAACTCTTAAGAAAGACAGTCATGTATATTATAATAAAAAGGGAAAACAAGACAATTCGGTATGTAAATGGAGATTCAAAATGATCGTCGGAAGGAAAAAAAACTGTTTTCCGCAAACATTTATCTATACTTATTACCATTTTAATGAGTGAGTTATCTATTTACACACATATTTCAAATATTTGATCAATTTTCTTGACATTGCTGAATTAATCGTTTTTCTTAGATGAACGTTATTAACAGATATTAGAGTTTGTTTGTTGGAGAATTACAAGAAAATGACCTCAAAGCAGGTTATTTTCAACATGATAATGCTCCAACTCATACTGCTCGACAAACCTGCCAATATATTCAACAATTTTTTGCTGACAGGGTTGTTGGAGCAAAAAATGGCCTCCAAGAGCGGCTGGTCTAACCCCATTGGATTTTTTCATATTTGGCTATCTAAAAAATAGGATCTATAGGAACCGTATGTATACCATGCAGTGTGCTCCGCCACTGACTTGGTTCAAATCACGCGGCATATATGTATCTACACCCTGCCACTATCTATAGGAACAGATTTGATCATTTTGAAACTCATAGTATACCGGGTGTCAACGAGATCATGTATCAGCCCGCCATTTATTTATTAGTTAAAATAAAACATTTAAATTCGGACCGTATATATGAGTGATTGATGGGCTTCTTCAGGTGCACTCAGTTTTTCTATAGCACTTCCGGTCAAACCGGAAGTGACGTTAATTTTGAATTTTTATATACAACATGTATTACTTCTGTTCATATTCTGTTTCTTCTAAAAATTTGCCATCTAGTGCAAATCAACTTTTGACATTTCTGTCAAAAATGGCGGTATCTGTTAAATTTGTCCACTAAAGTGAAACTGCTTCGCAACAATTGTCGAAATGTAACAACCATCAAAGTTAGCTTTGAAAACAATTAAGAAACGTATTTTTCACATTTACACGCATTGGCGAAGGAGACTGTGTTTTTTTCATTTGAAATGTAATTGTTCTGTTGCTTTGGAATTAGACTACTTTTAAAACATTTTATATTTTGTACTACCTGTCTACTACTAAATCACAGCATATTTTATATCACTTGAAAGCTAAAAATTATGCCAATATGCCACTGTAATAAAAAATAGGTGTTGATATTTAAAAAAACCAGTACCTGTTATTTGAAAATGAAAAAATAAAAAAATCTTATTTTCTTTAGTAATTTCAACGTGAAATACATGTGTCAAGTGAGATATAGATAACGCTGAGTTGCTGATCAGAAATTGCTGAGTTGGTAATAAATAATAAAATTGGGTTATTGTTTCTATTTATCTGTAAAGAAGAAGTTTTTTTCATATAGTTATTTACATTACAACATATTTTTCGGTTTGGGACGTATTTGAATGGTCGAAGTGAAGGCGGGGCTACTCAAAATTTGCGTACACCGCAAAGAGTTTTTTATCGGAATTAAATTGAAATAGCTTTATTGAATTGCTGCTAATATGTACAAATAAAAAAGTAAAAGATAACAATTACAAAATAAATTATAAAAAATCTAAATACCATTACAATTTATTTTCAAAAATGCCACCAAGTTCATTAAGTTAGTATTCTAATCTATTGCAAAACTTATAACTATTTTTCCGACCTGCTTAATAAAATTTATTCAAACAAACATTTTTTGTGCTAAAACTGTTTTTCTACCTCTTACCGTTAACGAGTTATACGCAGAAACAGAATGAAAAACTTTCGATTTTCAAAAATGCATTTTATCCAAACTATTTTTCCATAGAAAAATAAAATTACGTAATACATTTCTATATGTAAAGTTTCATAATTGTTTGAATTTCAGGTTTCGGAATGTTCCCTTGTGAGTGTGATTGCGATAGAAGGCTAGACCATTGTAACCGGTTTTTAGGTATGCTACATAATAGTCCTCGATTTATGTCACGCATTTTGTGATCAGATGAGGCTACATTTAATAGTAATGGTACGGTAAACCGTCACCATATGCACTATTGGTCTCAGACTAATTCGCATTGGATGGATGAGAACCAATATTAAGGTCATTGGTTAGTGAACGTGTGGTGCGGTGCTTTAGCCGGTCAAATAATTGGTCCGTTTATACAGAAAAAAATTCGTAACATTTCACCATAACGTTCCGAATTAACTGTTACGGTGGTGCCATTTTCTTCAAAGAAGTAGGGACCGAATATTCTTACAGCTGAAATGGCGCACCATACTGTAACTTTAAGAGAATGCAATGGCCATTTATGAAGTTCTCTAGGGTTTTCACGTGCCCAGAAACGGCAGTTTTGTTTATTAACTAAACCGTTTAAATAAAAATGGGCCTCGTCGCTCATAAATAATCGGTGTTCAATACCAGGTACGTTATTTCGCAATGCCACGAAAGTTCGACAAAATTCGAGTCGTCTAACTTTATCATTCGCGTTTAATTCCTGCAATTTTATACGGATGAAATGTCATACCACTTAGCATGCGTCGAATTGGTACTCCGGTCTGAGATATGGAGGGCCAACGCTTGTTTTCTGATTGATCTTTCAGGGCTCGCAATAATTGCTTGTGTAATTCTTGGTTATCCGCATTATGCAGAGATCGTGGCCGACTGTTTGGTTTTATGTTCCGAATTGAACCTGTGTTTCTCCATTTTTTAACCCATAAATTAATAATAATACGTAACTCTTACATTAAATTGTGTTCTAATCCTTCTTTGCACGGCAGTAATTGAATTTAATATTAAAAATTGTTCCACACAAAAGACACGTTGAGGCACTGTACAATGCATTGTTGATAATTGTCAACCTATGAAACAAATTTCCAAAGGCTACTCTTTTTATTGAAAAAAAAAACGTTGCTGTAACTTATGTTGTTTTACTTTGAGCAAAAGTTTAAAGTGTAAAATCCTTTCTGCCGCACCCTGTATTTGATGATACGCTTAATGGAGGACACTATTACTAAATTCCGTAAGCAACGAGTCCCCACTTCTTCTAGAAGACATACCATTAGTAATCCGTAGAGATATGTTTTTACAACATGATGGATGGCCGACACATTTCTCCGTCCACGTTTAGAATTTTCTGGACTGTGCATATCCTGATAGGTGGATAGGACGTAGTAGTCTGCACCACCTAAATCTCCAGATCTCTTTGTGAGGGCGAATAAAAGAAATTATTTTTGCAATGTGGCCCACTACTGGAGAGAACATGGTTGTGAGGATAAGAAATGCCATACAAAGTATTTCTAGGGCAGAAATAGAGACTGTAATTCTATCTACTCGTCGTAGACTGAATTGTTGTATAGGAAATGGGCGACAATTTGAACACCAGTGATTATTTTGATTTTATCGTGTTTTAATTTAGTGTTTGCTTTTTATTGTTTTGTTACATTGTTTATTTTAATTATACTTTTGTTGTTTTCAGTAATATTTTAAGCTTTCAATTCACTATTTTATAGTGTGTGCATAAATATAATATTAGGTACATGCACTATTCTCTTAAAAAAACGCAAACTACCTAGGTATTTAAATTTTCTGAACGGATTACTAACAATAAGCTCAGGAAAATCTATTTTAATAAGACCAAATTTGCTAATTCTGTTGAAATAAAGTAGAATAATTAATATTTATAGGAAGATTATTGTTATTGACGGATTTTGGTTGATTTGTTGGTAACTTAGTCTACTTTTTAATTCGTGGTCATAAATAAATGTTTCCATTTAATATTATTGAAGAAAAACAAAATTTCTGGAAAAATTAAAACAGCTCTCTCCTGTATGCTGGCGTTAAGATTCGTATGCATTACATTAGTAGAGGAGAACTGTTTCCAACAAGACTAAGTTTGTAAAATTCGGTTCAGCAGAACGTGAGTTATAAGCACTCGTTCAAACCAAACTTTCCTCTCCTCCCTGTCTTTATTTGGCAAAAAGAATTGTCTAGTGTAAAATATGCGAAATTTTCGATAAATTCCGGTTTTCATATTTGTGATAGACCTTAAGTTGGTAAATTTTCTATAAAATAAGAATTTAAATTTTTGGTGCTCAGTTACGCCAATTAGCAGTTATCTCACGATTTCTTAAGTAATTTCCAGATATATCTCTTGGCTACTTTAGTCAGTGATATTTTTTCCAGAAGCTGCACTATGTACCGTTTCCGAGATATAGCTTGGCGTCATTCTTAGTTGGCCAGCCGGTACATTTCTACTTTCTCGGTGCTAGTATACATTACTAACAGATAAGCAATTTGATAATTCAAATGAAAATTATGGAAAATTGAGAGTGGTGCCAAAACTAACTAATCAATCAAATTTAAGACATATAGACACCCAATTTAATAAATGTATGTATAGTTAATTGTTAAATTTGTCATGGACAATTAAAATACATTTAGAAGGAACAATATGGAGCTAAATTTTAAAATACTCAATATATCTAAATATATGTCATAAACATGACGGTAGGTTAAATATAATATCAGGTTGTATCCGGGCATATCATTTGCTAAACAGCTAACTTAATGCTTAAAGGAAAATGATATTTTATTATATTGAAAATGGTCGTAAGCGATCGATGGTATCGATGTTTTAATTGCATTATGTAAGCACGGAACCATGACCGTCTCTTTAGATTACAAGAGTACTTTGCTATACGAAGAATAAATCTTCAAAATTTACATAGTAAAATGTCTTTCGTAAAGTAAATAGGAATCCGTTCCCGTTAAAGTAAAATAATACGAAATATTTCTCTGTGCAGCGGTATGACATATTTGCATTTTAAAACTCGCGAAATTCACCACGATTTGCATTTTAATGTTGAAATTTAAAATAACCGTCCGTGCATCTACGTACGCATTACATCCAAGATCGTATACCATGAACAGAACCAGCTCTAAATTATAATGTCCCTATCTACTTCTGGCGGTGTTTTCATGAAATCATTAGCATAACAACAGTCGGATAGTCTGTGTGTAAACACGATTCCTTCCTGAATCTCATTAGAGAGAAACTCGACAATTTCGAGCCGGCTGTAATATTAGAAAGATGAATGTTGGATTCATAGCGGTCATGAAATATAAGTAGAGGGATATTTATTGCGAGTATATCTTGAATTGTTAAATTTAATTTATGGGATTATATTTATGCCGGTGAAATTTAAAAAAGTTTTATAATTTAATGGAACATTGGAAATGTAAATAAGTACTTATTATTTCTGTACTTCTCAAAGTATATTAAAAAATGTTGAGTACAGACTGTGAACGTGAAGTATAGGCCAGAAAAATAATAATAAAATTCAAGCAAGATGAAACATACATCTTCAAAAGGTTGGTCCAGTCCTGAGTAGCTATCAGTGATAATTATACAGGGCTGGACCAACCTTTTCACTGATAACTTATTAGTGTGTTTTGTATACTAACTAAATAAAATTCTTTGTATACTTGGTTAACGACTTATGTCAAAAAATATCATGCATAGTTTACATAACATTAATTGTTCATTTAAGAGAACCTTTTTAATGTAATTATAAAATAAAAAAAGTAATACGTGTTCAAATCCTAAAGTCGTTATCTTTTCAAGATACTTATAATTTGCTATAAAACAAATGTAGTTTCAGGTGATTCCATAGATACAAATCAAGTGGATCCATTAATCGGGATATACAATGAATTCAAAAAACTTCAAAATTGGATTTAAATGTAATTAAGTTTTATCCTTACTTTAATTTGCTATTTTTTTATTTGGTTTACTGGAAAATATACAGCTGTAATAACTTTATTAATTGTTCAATACTTGCAGAGGTTCTTCAATTTAGCAATTTATTATTATTATTACTTCTGTTTTTTTTAATCGTCAAATTAATCGATTTTCAATTTTCAAGTCAAATATATTTTAATTTTTGAAACAATTTTCGAAAAAAAACGGATTTAAGATTTTAAACAGTGGAGAGTCAAATGTAAAATCTATTCATCCTTATTTTAGTAAAGAACAAGTATTTTTCGTCCATTCTATTAGTTATCTTTTCAAGATAACCAAATAATTTCCAATTAAAAAAATAGGCCAAAATGGCAAAGGTTGTTCGTTTAGACGTCATTCATTCTTCGACATTATGTTGTAATTTTTTTATATCTTCTCTCCATTCCGCAAAGCAGTCAAGTCACAAAGTCGTTTTTTAACTGTTGGAATCCATTAATCGTGGACTAAAATAATTAAATATTTTCGAAACAAATGAATTCTTTAAACTAAAGATTACAATTCAATATTCTAAACTGTCGTAGAAGTCTTGAAAAAAATATTTGTGTGAAAACTGTAATGCCTTGTTTTAAAAAATTAGAAAGCTTCTAGTTATTCTTTTGGAAGACAGAACATATAAACATTTATTTATTAGTTCAACAAATTCCAGTAATTATCAAAGAAACAAAGTGTTTCTGACAATGTGGGCAGTTATTCTTGCCCTAAGTTCCTCCTCTTATGAAATGGTCCATATTGGCTAATCCAACTAAAAATCGGGGAATGTCGTAAACTTATGTTCCTAAATGACTCCATAAGAGAAAATCGAGTGATATTAGGTCAGGAATGTTATTTAAAATATTTCGACTTTCATTAATTTTTTCCATCCAGAATTCACCAAATTCCATTCTTGACAAGTAATCACAGAAGGTAATAATTTCTGCACTTATGCTGGTTTTTTAATTTTGTCCAACCCGTACGTTAACTTTATCACGATATTGAGTATGTGTTTCTTGTGTTCTGTAGGGATTTGCCCAAACCTGTCTGTTTTGTTTGTTAACTTTGCCATTTAATGTGAACGAACTCTCATCCCAAAATAAAATGTTATTTAAAATATTTCGACTTTCATTAATTTTTTCCATCCAGAATTCACAAAATTCCATTCTTGACAAGTAATCACGAGGTAATAATTTCTGCACATTTTTAATTTTGTACGACTTAAACTTTTCCATTTTCAAACCTTTTAAAGCAGCTGCTTCTTGAAGCGTGAAATTCTTCAGCCAGAGAAGTAAGTGCGGTGGTGTCTTCTTCTTCAACCGCTACAAAGATATTCATTCTTAAATTTTCTGTAATAACATACAGTTTCTTTTCCTTTTTTTGTGTTCATGATTTAAAAAACCCGTGGCATGAAAAGCATTGTAATATTTGAGTATTCGTTTTACTCGGAATAGGGCAATCGGGATATGCAGCAGCAAAATTCTGGCTGATTTCTGTACTAGACATGCCTTTAATGAATGCTGTTACAAGTTCAATATGTTCTTTTAGTTGTGAAAACAGACATTTTAAAACAATTGTTCACAACAACCGAAGTATTTGGCAGGACTTGTGAACAAAATGATATTTATAAATTATTTTATTTTACAAATTATATATGTATGTATGTTCATTACCTTCGCTTCAAGTTTGAAGAGTAAAATTAGTCAAATAAAACTGATTGTGGTTGTTCAAACAGTATGCATTCTGTAGTCTTATTGGTGATTTATTACGAAAAGAAAAATTAGCAACAAATCTGCATTGCATCATAAGTTAACAGAGAGTATAATGTTTACCATGCAATTCCCTATGGCAACAGTTAAAAAACGCACTGTATAAGCATATTAATTGTGGTTAGTAGCTGGACACATGTCTCTAATAAATTAAACAACAACATACCTAAAGTGCTGATGCCCACAGATACTAAATTGTGGGTACATTGTGGCCAGCAACCATGACCTACTAATCCATGTCATCATATTATAAAAATATTGAGCAACGACCCACACTAAGATTGTGCCAGGGTGCTCTATTCTAAAGATCTCTATTCTAACGTTAACTGAAGTTGCTTCTTCATCACTAACAAGAGTAAGAGTATAGCCCGCTGTATGAGCTGTAGTAAAAATGTTGCAGTATCCAACACCCACTAAACTTTTTAATTAAAAAAACTTTATATTTTGTATTGGGCAAAAAACATTGAGAATAGAATTAACTTGGTTACGCAATGACTTTCGTTCATTAGTATAATACTCACTCAATATGTTGATTCATCAATCCATTTTGTATTGAAATTTTTGTGGAGAAAGTGAGGCAATTGTAAATGAAGAATCAATCAGTCAATAAATGGTTCCTAGTGGTGTGCCTGTAGAATGTGCTTCGCATCATGTTGGTGACCGTTTTTTTAATAATCTTTTTACAATAAGTCTTAAGTGGGTCTTTGTTTGTTTCATTCAACAATTCGATGATATTTGCCGTCATAGACCATAAAAATTAAAAAGTATATGTTATTTAAAGTCAGAAAATTACAAGTAAATAACTATTGAAAATTGTAAATTATTGTCATAAATTATTTGACTCAGTTTTTTGAAAGATTTTTTAAAAGCCAAAATATTAAAAAAATGACTTAATTTTGGGTGTACAGCACGATACAAAAGGTTGATCTAAAACCGAATGTGCAACTTAAAAATGAAATAAAAATTGTAACCGAAAATATTTCTTTTACAGCAATATTCTATTTAAACTCAGCAATACGAAACATGTTGGTAAAATTTTAGATTTTAAATACATTTGTAAATATGTATACTAGTAGCTAATGCTGTCTGCAATTATGAACAATTTAATTTAACTTGACTCCAATCAAAAACTAACCAACTCTGGTACCACAACCACAAATCAAATTCAACGGTTAACGTATGTAGCTCCAACAGTTACACTATTAGAAAGCACTGGAAATTATATACAATTCCATTTAATTTTCGGTGTAATATAATCCTTTCTAACATTTCAGGAACAATTCAACACTTCTAAAAATAATCCTCTTATTCTCCTTCTAAATGTTCCTTTACTATTTCATCGTTACTGAAATGGCACATTATACAAGCACGAAATTAGTATCATCTAATAGACCAGTTAAATGCCAAAAATAAGGTCTTCTCGTAGAAACTTCGTATTATGCTTGGTTTTCGAGAAAAACCAGAAAGTTCGGAAGGATTTGTGGTTAGAAATAGTTTAAACAGCAAAAATCCGGGCAGGCCAACAATCAAATTCTACGTCCCTGGCGGAATTGTCATTTTAGGACAATTTTTCGATTATTCTTCAATATTTCCTATGTAAACAACATATTAATTTTTTTTTCTGGAACTTTGAAGACCTTCACCTCGAAAATGGTGCGATTTTGAATAAGGCTATTTTTGGACAATGGTCAATATTTGACACGTAGTATTTCCAGTTAAAATATTTCTCATTATTAATGAAGCACCCTGGATAGGGACGCATGTTTTAACATGCATTAAGCGCACATCTATAATTAGTTTCCCATGTCTTGTCTCTGACATATTTTTTCGCAATTTGAAGGAAGCTCTTGCAATTCCAAAACAGAAACTTTGCGCTAATTCTGTCCATATTTAAATGAATCGGCGGAGGATTCGGCAAATATCTGTAGTTGAAAATATCGACATTTTTGATATTTCTGTCATCGTCAAACGTTGATGGGCTAATACGAGATCTTCAATAAGACCGGTATTATCATACAAATATTACTACCCCGATCTTATTTTCTTTTCTTGGCATCATCGTCCAAGAACTTCTACTTAATTTGTATCCGTTTTGAGAAACTTTCATTACAGAATAAAACCCAGTATATCCTATCTAACCGATTTTTAATGCTAAGATAAAATGCCGCTCGTAATATGGTTGCTTAATCATCAATAGTTACATTTCTCTCATTAAATTTTGGCCAAGAATTTTGCTTTAGTTGAAACTTTCCAACTAATTTAAAATTGGCTATCGAAAAAATGTTAGGAATACGTAATAGTTCTAAGTACCTACATTTTTTGTTTGAGGATATTCTAATGTAATGTTTAAATTTTCTCTATATATGGTAATACTGAACATATTTACTTTTTTGTGAAAAATATTGCGTAGTAATCAGCTATATTGTATCTATACTCCATAAAAGGACCTAAAGGTATTTCGAATTAACAAACCAACAAAAATCTAGTTTCTGCAAACAATTAACCAACGCGAGGTAGCAGAACGAATTTTGGCGATGTTATAGGTATGCATAACTTACGATCTTAATATATAAATATATTGAGCCATCAACGACTACATGAAAAATCAGATTCGCTTTAATTCGATGCTGTAATTACGTTTTTCAGTGTCATTTTGTCCCAAGCTTTACACAACTTACTCTATAAATGTATTTCACTTCAGTGTATACCATAAAAAAATTGAAAATAAAACATCTACGGGATATTTATCTTTATCCAATTTCCCGCAATAATCAAGAAAGGCATCTCTCGGAGAGTGTAATCAATAAAGTTAAATTACAGCCGAGTCCGCATTATGTTATTTCGTACGTTTTTCGTACCGTTTTTATTAACTTATTGTGTTTCGGAATACGTTGGCCACTATGTATAGTGGAGTATTGTTAAATTCTTGGTATGGTGCCGCAACAATAAGAGATGTGAATGCTCCGTAACGCGCTGTGTTGTGAAAAACTCGTTTACATCAGAAACAGTATGCCGACGATTCGTTGGGATACATCCATTGTTATTTACTAATGCGACAGACAGGAAGCATTCGCACGAATTTGAATAGGTGTAGAGTATCGGAGATTTATTGAAAATCGAATGTTCGTATTTCTATCTTTCTTATGTATCTATGTACATTAGTATCACACCAGACATTTCACGCCGCTTCGCATTAACGAATGAGTTCTGTGTAAGAATGACGAAATTAAGATCTAATAGAAAAAGCTGACGAAATGCGTGTACATTAATGATGTGACAAATTCGGTTATTGACCTGAGATTTCAGCACGTAGAATAGATTTGGATTTATCAGGTTCTAACTAAAAATTACTTCTGAAGAGGAGTAGTAGTCATGCAATAACACTACATAGTCTACAAATTTAAGTTCGTTCACGTTGGTACTACAATGTGGAAAGAGAGATTAAAGGCTAAATTTTTGCGCTTCTAATTAACAAGGCACTAAACCAAACATACTTTTATGCATGTGTCTTTTACAACCATACAAAATAAAACTTTTATTCAGGATAAGTTATAAACAGTCTAATTATTGAAGACGATAATTAATTTTGCTTACTCCTGCTTGTTTATTTTTATTTATTCACTATATTATTTGGATTTAGTTATTTACAAATTCTTGCAAATTAAGTCAACAAGAAAATTGGGAATTTTCTCTAAAAACGAATCACTTGTTTTCATATTGCTCCGAAAATTGAGCTGTGTTGAGGGGGTGGAGGGGTAGGGGAATAAGATAAACACATTTTCTGCCAATTTGATAGAAGATTTGCATCAGATCCTAAAGTTGGCACAATTATGACACAGGTAAGGGTGCAAGAAATAAT
The DNA here is from genome assembly GCA_023690525.1 of Holotrichia oblita. Lineage (NCBI taxonomy): Eukaryota > Metazoa > Arthropoda > Insecta > Coleoptera > Scarabaeidae > Holotrichia > Holotrichia oblita. The sequence continues at coordinate 72,093,059 of CM043016.1, read as the reverse complement.
GCTTTTTGTGGAGATCAAATCCAGTTTGTGATTCGATACGAGTGCATGTTAATGGTTTCGCGATAGGTGAAGGCCAACTCTATGAAGTCCATGCCAAATGCTCGGTTAATTGAATTGCATTGGTATAAATTATTTAATATATGTTATTTCATTCTACAAGGCGTGTCGGTATAATTTTATTTTAAGTTGTTCCATTATTTATTATTGCTTAGTGTTTATAAGTATATTGCATCCACCTGAATCGTTCATAAGTGCAAGAAGTCAAGATTATTGAATGATATATTCATGCAGAGCAACTGTCAATTATCAATATTTTTGAAGAATGTTTTATTTTGTATAACTTTTATTGCCGATTCACACGAAAAGAAACGAGTTATACATAGGATTTTTTTATTACACTGTAGCATTCAAATCTGGGCATCTGTTTTAACCATTCATATCTATGGGGACAGATCCAGCTATCTTGGTTGTATTGGTATTAAAAGGCGAAGAAGATTCATTTTCTAGAATAAATAATTAGTGTATACTATAAACTATGGGAATTTCGTGTTTATGTTGAGATCTATAACTTTATAGAAGATAGATCTGATACAGTAGATGTAAATCAAAATATGTATTTTTTATTCTAGCGAAACAATGCCCAAGAAAGCTATAGATATAATTTATGATGGAGATAATGTCCCACACATTTATGTATATTGAGTTACCAGAATCTCATTTTTTCACAGATGAATATTTTGGTAACGGGGAGAAAATGAGTATCGGCGATAACTTGAATCTATGGCAACTACGAGCTTAAATAGAAATTGTGTATAAAATCTGAAACTCAAACTTTGTACAGCAGTTCTTCTTCTCAGTGATTACAATCAGTTGCCAAGTAAACGAAGTTATCGGAAAAAAAGTTCAGATTTGAAAAATAGGTCGCTCATAATGGCATATATAAAAACGACAAAATCTCTAAACTTAGACTAATTACTGATACAACGAAGACAACATTTATAGAACACTTTACAGCTGAAATTATGCGGTGAGTCGATGATCCCATAGTTTGGACATTACGGATGCAAGCACTTTACTCGAGGGCAACCTGTGATAGTCGATTATACACCAACATCGAAGTTCATCAAGGAAAAAATTTTAGATCGAATACCAAACATGAGGAATCTTTCGGAAAGGATGTAGTAAATTTATTGAAAATTATAGAGGACTTGGGCGAGAAGAGATTAATGCCCAACAGATTCGTTTTTGGGAATCCTTTTACTAGTAAAAATGTTATGCCCAATTGTAGTTACAACGTTTGCATTAGGTGTGAGAAACGGAATGTTGGACTCTGCATAGCTTGTTTCAATGTTATTAGATTAATGTTAACACTAAATAGGCGAAGCAGAATTTGTACTAAATGCATTTCTGATTTCAGTAATTGTAAGCAATATTAAATGGGATTTGGCTAGTTTCCTATTTATTCTGTTGTTCGAGAGAATGATTCAAACAAGTGTTAGTAAGTACATGTAATCGGTATAATATGGCCGACGTTCTAGAGGTAATGTTCAAAGGAATGGAGTGTTTAATTTTTTTGTTTAAGCGTAACAAATAGTGTTTAAGAAAGCATCTATTGACAAAGCATGCTTCGATTTCCCTGGTCATATTAACACCGATAAGTATCGTATTTGACGTATAGAGAATACATTTTGTAAATGTAACTTACATTCATCTAACTAAAGTTGGGGTTGTGTTGCAGTGTCGAAAGTACGATTTACTGGAGCAATTTTTGCAACCATTAATAGTCTTCATACTGGACTAAACTTGATGTAGTTTCAAGCGCAAACGATTGTTAACCATTTATTTAGTTCTTGCTTAAAGGTCTCGCAACAAAATTTTTCTTCACAAAACACAAGCATCAATGATTGTTGCTATTGTTGTTATAATTCTAGTATTGCTAGCTATGTACTCGTACAGCATATTTGTACATAATAAACTGAAAATTGCAAAACAAATTAATTAAAACTAGGGCAGAGCAGTTTGGGCAGACACTTGATTGGGATTAATTTGTTATAGGTTAAGCTAATTCATACCAGTTGATTTAGGAGTAGAATCTGCTACTGCCTTCTTCTATCATCCAATGTATTTTGGGGCGATATAGTTTCTTTAAATTTTATTGCATTAAATGATACACTTATATTAATCTATAGAGTTAGTGCGACTGTAGATACGTATAAACGTTATGGCAACGATGTAATAAAATCCATAATTGATTTAATATTAAATTATTGATTATTGGTTAAATATTAAACCAAACGTCAACATTTTTAGCGAATTTAGGCTACTCGAATAGCTACCCGGATCTACGCTTTTATGAATGCACATACTGTGTGACATTGTGAGTTCCTGCAACATCGCACCTAACACGACATCGACTATTATGCATTCAGTACTGCAGCAGTTGTTCTAGTACCACACGACACCTATTCATATGTAGTTAACCCCTATTACTGTGTGCAGTCAATAAACTTCTACTATTCGTGTCTAATTGCACTTGAAATATTTATAAGAATTGACCCCTGGTGTACTCTGATTATTCGTAGTGGGATTGACGATATACAAGTATGTATACGAATTAAGAGGAAGTACAAGTTAAGTAACCTTTTTAATGCCAAAGCAACATCAAATGTTGATATTTGTCACTTAAACCGAAATAATCACATTTGTGAGATTAATTAGATATTTCTTATTTTCTATTTCAATTTTTGGTTGTGTTGTTTATTGTTGGCCGTGTTACTGCTCATCGGAAGTATTGTACTGTACCTACTGTAGTGAAGGGCCGAACTGTTTATTTTACTGAATGTGAGGTTCGTGAGCGTCTGTTCCTTTTTTGCAGTTCAATATAATTGCTATTTGTTGGTAAACGTCCAGGATTTGAGAAGAAATTCTAGCCTTTCTTTACGCGAGCTAATGTGGGGAAAGTAGGTACATAAGACTGAGACTGGATTGCTGGCATAAGACAATCTAATAATTGATATGTTGGGCAACATTCTCCTCGACAATTCTGCTTTTCAAATAACAGTCATGTGTTATTTGAATTGTTGGTAACTGGTAACAGACTGCAAGAGAATTATAGAAGATAAGAAACCAATTTGTATTCTAAGAAGCTATTGTTTATTTGTCATGTGGTTCAGTTGTATCGTGAAATAAATGCTAGTAGAACTGTCATCAAGATGGAAATAGTTCGTTAGCCTTTACAAACACTGGCAAACTCCTCACAAAAACTTAGTTTGAAAATTTTGAGCGACAGTAGCAGAATTTCAAACACTGAATTATAATAACCGAAAGCTATTGATTGATGTGCTTGCTCTGTAATAAGGGTGAGCGTATATTTTCTACATTTCCTTAGTATGCTCACAGCTAGAGTGATAAGCTCCTGCTGTAGATAAGTCTTATATTATGTCTAAACTGTATCATATTTTCCAAGTAGCACAAAACAAATTTCTTGAAGGACAGCTTCGTCCAGTAATTTATATATTAAAGTTATTCCCATTTTTAACTAAAAATGCTTTCCTAAATGATGTTCAACGAGAAATAACTTAAATTGCCTAAAAGTAAGTCAATTATCAAACATATATATATATTTAAAAAATGAGAAAATATTACGCAAATTAATGTGTATGGCTTTGCGGAAGTAACATTTTAAACAAAGTTAAATGATAAACAATTATATTATAATTTTATATTTTTATTAGAAAAATGATTAACCAAACACAGCTTTTGTTCAGTATTACTACTAAAATAAGTACGTACTCTAGTACTTTTTATTAATGTTAATTGCTATATTACATTTAGTGATAAATTAATATTACGGCGAGTACTTGTAAGATATCAACTCTCGGCAGCTGTATCAATATCATACGCTAATATCGCGTTGAGATTTCTTGGAAAATACATGCAAAATACTTAAGCTTTGCATACATCGGTATATACTTATTCCAGTCAGATAACATCTTGAAACCACCGGTTACTGCTTATAATTTTTTTTATACACACTTATATAAATCACATGTAATAAATGAGTATATATTACATAAGGTATGTAACAATAGTAACAAAAACATTTCATTTTAACGTACCTGGTAAAACGATGGCCATTATCACGTAAACCCACAAAAATTTCATCAGTGGTACCTGTCGCTCTGCCATCATGATGGTCACAAATTTATCTAATAAGGCAATAAAAAAAAACTGGATGTATATGAAAAATTTCCGTAAGATTTAAATGATTCCTTTTTCTTATCAATTTCGATTATGATCCGCGATCGCGTAAGAACTCGTCATCGACTAAGTCCCTCTGTGTCGGTGTCCTGATAACACCTTGGTGTAGAGTATATGAGCGCCGCAAACCGACTGGCCTACATTAACCACCTCTTCGCTTCATATATCCGATGTCGCCTTACTTCTACTACTACTATTACTGTTGTATAGTAGTTGATGCTCTTGCTCTTGGTGTTACTGCAACTTCAACATCTTCGAGGAAGAGGCAGACCAAACCTTCCATCTACGATACAGAAGATGTCGATTGAAATTGCGCGTGTTCTCAATAAGAAAGATATATAATATCTGGAGTTCGACAAGGATACGGATATGTGGGGTACCTACGAAGTTAAATAATATCTAAAAGAGAAAACCTTCCTAATATCATTTTCCGATCCGTTAACTTGTATACTTATACATAAAGTAGTGTTAGTAAAGAAAGTTGTTGATAAGTAATTAAAATTTTGAAATACTGTAACACGCGATCTTCACTTTCGGTATTTTAAGGAAAGAAGAAGTATTTAGAACATATTACTATTTAAGATTATTCGATTATTAGACTAATTCTAATCGCGCAACAAAGGCAATTCGAAAATTTAGATTTGAAAACTCGGTAGGTTTATAGACAGGTTCAATGTAAAAATAACTGTCGAATTGCTCGTTTATGAAATGGAGAGCGCCCTAACGCCAACATTACTCTAGGGTAGTTGTGTTGATAGCTCAGAAACTATTGCTAATATTGAAAACATTTAAGATAAATGTTTAACTGCTTTACAAACACTACATAATAGCCTGAGTTGCCTTATAGTAAGTAAAAATTTGGTACTTATGCAGATATAAAAACGGAACGTGGAATTATGTGCATACAACTATTGCATTAAGAAAATCTTCGTATATTTTAAAGTTTAGAATGTACCACGCACAAAAATTACGCTTTTAGCGTTGTTGTATACTATGTAATATATAGTATATACATGTTATCGAATTCTATGATTGAATGAAGAAGAGCTACATGATCAGCATTATATAGATATCATTTGTTTTGAAAGAGGTGGTAGTATTAGAAGTTGAAGACTTGAGTCAATGGCAATTTTTTGAAGCAAGAACGTTGTGATGTTGCAGAAGTGGAATAGAAGATCAAAACCGAGTTTTTCGTACAAGTGGTAAATGATGTGTTGGTCATTGGAAAGAAGGTAACCTGGATACAACGAAATAAACTCAGTAGCACAGTTTTATAGAAGGGAAGATAGTGTTAACCGAGGTGTGGTAGAGAGTAATAGCGACAAATATAGATATCTAACAAATTGTGTTAATGCAAAATTCCAAAATGCCAATATCCTTAAGTTATCTATCTCATGAAGAAATTACTCAATGTTTATTGCTATCTATGCAGAAACAGTAACAGGTGTAGACTATGTATTACAGAGATGATTGTTTTATGGTTACTGGTATTATATTAAGCTGTACCGCATAGCCAATAAATTAGTAACATATCGTGTGTTTTATAACACTGTTCATGCTTCACATTAATAATACGGGGAAAATCGTAATTACTTAAACATAAATTGTTTTAAACATTTTCGTATTTATTACTCCTTTAAGATTATAATGTCGGGTGACCTACTAAAAATGTTACTCGGCCATATCTCAGAAACGGTTTATACTGCAGTTTTGGGAAAAATATTACTGACTAAAGTGACCCCGAGAAACATTTGGAAATTATTTAGAAAAGCGTAGGATGACCGCTAGAGGGCGTAAGTGATCACCAAAAATTTTAATACTTATTTTACTCAAAATTTACCAACTTAAGGTCTATCATAAATATGAAAATCGAAATCTACTGAAAATTTTGCATATTTTACATCGGACAAGTTTTTTGTATTTTGTCAAATAGGGGGAGGAGAAAAGGGGAAACTTTGTTTTGAAGGAACGCTTATAACTCCGGTTCTATTGAACCGAATTTTGCAAACTTAGTATCGTTGAAAACAGAATTACTCCTCTAATGTAACGCTTACAAATTGGAACCAATCTAATAAGTAAGGTGCATGCTAGATGGCGCTGTTTAATTTTTTTCGGGAATTTTGTTTTTTCTCGAAAATATTAAATAGAAGCATACATTTTTCACAACAAACTAAACAAAGTGGACTAAATTACCAACAAATTAGCGAAAACCTGGTATCGCTATCTTTTACCAATCCGAAGATATCTTCAGAAACGTGTGGATGGTAAAAATTTCTTCTATAAATTTAAATTATTCTGCTTCCCGTGAACGGAATTTAGCAAATTTGGTCTTATTAGAAAGGATGTTTCAAAGGAGACTAAGTTTGAAAAATTCGGTTCAATAGAACCGGAGTTATTAGCGTTCCTTCAATACAAAATTTTCCCTCCTTTTCTCCCCTTATTTGACAAAATACAAAAAAGTTGTCCGATGTAAAATATGCAAAATTTTCAGTAGATTCCGATTTTCAAATCTTTGAACCTTAAGTTGGTAAATTTTGCGTAAAATAAGAATTAAAATTTTTGGTGATCACTTACGCCCTCTAGCGGTCATCCTACGCTTTTCTAAATAATTTTCAGATGATTCTCGGGGTCACTTTAGTCCGTAATATTTTTTTCCAAAAGCTATACTGTAAACTGTTCCTGAGAAAAAAATATTCGGTTTTGTACGTGGTATCATATTTAGAATCTTCCTTTCATCTTCCTTTTTTACTACCTTATTTAGGGTCCAATATCCAAATTGACCTATTTCTGGTTATTCGCTGATAGCAAAAGCAATTAAGAAGAAGAATTCTGGTTGCATTAACACCTTCTATAATAAGAACAGGGTGTACAAGACCGAGAACTGTGACAGGAAATATAGAATTAAATTAATGTTTTGGCTTATGTGGAATATACCATAAGTTTATAACTTCTATAGGAAAATTGCGTTGGAAATGATTATACGTCAAGGAACCGTTTTAAAAATGTTGAAAAAGCCAAAATATAAATCATGTATGTTCGAAAAGCGGCAGGCTATAAGACTATGTAATAATCATGAAAAAAGCCGACACTAGTAACTTTTTGATCGACGAGGCGTTATTTGGGAACGCATAAGGAACCTAACTATTAAAACTATCGATATCCGTCAAAGAAACAATTCAATTGTACAACGTAACTAGAATACAGAATCAGAAAAATTAAATGGTTGAACTGGAATTATTAATAATTTATTAAATCCAAATAAATATTTGCTATTACTAAAGAAGAGAATTATCTCAACAGGGAAATGTTATGCAAATTTTGAACAGTTTTTTGATTGATGGATCAGCAGAGATAGACCAATTCCATAACTACCAACGTCCTTACTTTCAGCGAAAATCAAAGGGATTGGGTTTTTATTCCAACAAAATTGTTATTACTGAAAAGTTACTCACCCTGTTATTTACTATTTTAAAAGCAATTTATCTTAACTTTTCTTCGATATTACCTGGAGTTTCTGAGTCATTGATGTAAGTAGAGTAGATAGTGGTGGTTTCTAAGACCTGTAATTCGGAAATAAACGATTAAACTGCGAAAAAATTACTACTATATTGAACCAGTCTATGGATTCACTTAGTTTCATACAAATTAAAATTTTTGAATTGCTTGTCGTCAAATTATTACTTTGTGCATAAATATGTTTAGTATGTATTTCGTATAAGTCAAGAATTTTTTAGATACAACATTTACATTATCAACTGGCAGGAAGAAGAGTTAGTCTTATTTTATTTATTATATTCAGAGTTGTTGAACCTTTCGAGATATGATTGAAAAAGCAATTATAACGTTTATATTATAATATTGCATTAGATTACCATGTGCGCTAAATAGAATTATAAACAAAGTGTAGGTCTTAAGGTGTGAATTGCTGAGATACATAATCATCAAAGATCAGGACAAATGTAGATTCAAATTGCCAATAGTATGCTGCTTGTTAGCAGAGACTTATTACATTTAGCATTCATAGTCAGGCCACAACAATAGTCTATTTACTTTGCAGTAGCGATGAACTGTATAAATAATGATGTTTCGTATGATATAATGCCGATTGTTAGTAAGTATGGACTAAGAAGGATAGCAGGGACGCTACGGTTAGTTAACATTCTTGTCATTTTTTATTTAATTTGAGCTGACATATACGTAACATATAATACCAAAATATATGATATTTTTTAATAATAATCTAGTAAATAATTTCCTAATTATCTCTTTAATATCGTTACTTTTGTTTTATTTTGAAAAATGTTAATATAGTCTTTTAACTGTCAGATACCACTTAGCATAAGTTATAATCAAATTTAAAAATATCGATTCGATTTTGACTTGACCTAATTATTCATATGCTAATGGATCGATCCTGTGCTTGTAGCGATACACAGCAATTGCTGCCCTTTATAAGTGACGAAACCTATACGAATATCTAACACCCACAACTAATAAAGAAGGCACAATTTGTTAAAATTAAACGGTTGCTTGCTTAAGACCAGCGATATATTTACATGCAGTGAATACTTCATTCCCAATACTCTATATATGATCATTTGTTTAGACAATGTATGGACAAGGGTACTGAAGCCACTACCTGCAACCTGAATAAATATGTTATTTTTAAATCAAGACTTAGTTTTGTTTAAAATTTTTATTTCTTACTACGTGAATTATAATTTGGTTGGAATATTGTTGGAAGTAAAAAGTGCCTAAAACTTATCACTTCGATAAAAATTCTAAACTAAATTCTATTTGTTTGTTTTTTAAGAAATGGATCAGTTACAATTATTTCCAACGATGTCATGATTTATTTTTACAGGAAAAGAATTGAATTATTTTATTTTTGATAAAACATATTTGCAGAACTTACTTTCCTCATAAATTTGAAGTGTAATCGTAGTCCTGGAGTGTCCTATAGACGTGCCGGTTTTAGATGTCACTTAGAAAGCTGGCCTTTTTGGACTAAATGAGTAGGTATGACACCAGATTATTTTAGAATCTCGTCTATTTTCAGGCCGTAGTTGTGCTACCGTTTCTCGAATCTTAGCCATTCGAAAATAATTTAAAATAATTCTCGTGAGAAAAGGTGCTGTTGTGTTCTACACATCAAATATTCTCGGATAAAATCACGTCCTTAAGCAGTGAATGTCGTCAGTAATTACATTTTCCCTGCGATTATAGTTTGATTGACAATTTGTTATAAACACATGGAAAATTCGGATTGGCAACAAGTTTATCACCATTACTAATCCTATTATGCCCAGTTTTCTTATTATCAAACCTAAAAGTTGAATCGATCAATGATCCTTTCTCTCTCTATCCAGGGCTGAGCTGGGCAAAGCTCGTGAGCCTTCTATTCTTCGTTTGGAGCAGTTCCTAGTGATTACAAGGTGTTTAATGAGTTTTTGAAGTGAAACAACTCTACCAAGTCAAGGTGTTTTTAACTCAGAATTTGGCGAGCTAGCGCGTGTTGGGCTCTCCGGACGATGACGTGTGGTGGGGGTTTGTCGGGGTCAAGTTCGGTCGTTTCCGCCACGATCGGGTTGGTAGATCTTCCTAACCTCTCCAGGGTCTTAACTCCCAGCTGCGACGCGTACTGATGGAGTGATAGCATTTCTAAATCTCGGCGCAGGTCCTTGTTGCGGATGAAGCAGAGGGCAAACAAAAATTGAATTACTTCATGGACACTACGGCATTGGAAACATCATAGCCAGTTCCATCTGTGGCAAGCAAGGACTCGGTATTTTCGTTGTTGGATTTGAAAATACTTGCCAAATAAAGTAATCCAAGATAAGCTTTCATCTCACTTAGGTAATATGATTAGTAAATTGGCAAGACAGACTGTGTAAATTATAATTCATAGACCTTTCTGGAATTGGTACGTTGGTTCTTACCAAATATTACCAAACATGTGCAGGTTTTTCTTGGTTTTCTTACATGTGCTTATCCAATTACACCAAGCAAATGAGTTATTATTTATTACGTTGCCAGCACTAAGTGAAATATTTAATCATTTGTTGTTGTTATAGTGATAATGTTGGAATGCTGTTTCACTTTTGGCTTCTTCCGAGGCTACCATGTTTATTGTGATCGCTAGTACTGGCAGAACATTCATTATCGTTACTCAAGTCATGTTTCATATTATCGATTGTGTTGTCAAGTTCTTTACTCAAACCTATTTTGCGTTTTTGATTTGTAATATTAAATTAATTCAAGAAATTGCCTTGGTTTTCAACCTGTAATTAGGAAATATCTACAAGCACAGCCTGCGACATCTATATTTTCGTAGTTAAAATTCAATGTTAGAACCTAAGAAATCAAAATCAAAAAATCAAGATTTGCACTTTCAAAAAAATTATGTAGGTACCTATATTTACATATATGTACGAATCTGTCGTATATGTAAATTTGTCTCTTACTTTGATTTTAATTAATGACATCTTTTTGTCAATCACCGTATTTGTAGAAACGATTTATTATATCTTGTCACACAAATGTTGTGTCTACAACAACAATTATATACGCTCAGCGAATATTTACGATTATCGGCAGTGACATTTTTGTTTCGTTTTCCTTCCAAACGACATATTGAACGAGAAAAGACCAGTTTGCGGTGTTGCGATTCCATCAATCCAGGCTATTCAACACGCATTTTGTCACTTAATACCTTCGTTACATTAGAGAGGACTTGTTGATGGCCCATGGTGTTCCAGATTTACGATCGTAATCTGACACGTATACCAACACACGTTTTAATCGAAGACGTATCATTATGTTCTTTTTCGCATTTTTGAGACGGAGCTGAAGTTAACGTGAGGATGTTTTGACAGGGGTCACTTCGGTGTCTGAAAACAGTAATTAAGTTCACACTAGAGCATATTAAAATTCAAGAATGTTGTAAATTGGATGTGGTTAGGTGTTCAAAGACCAGATATCTTAAAAAGATAACTACTACATTATATATAGTTTAGTAGCAGAGTAATTGGTATTTCTCAGTCGCAAGATATCATACCTCTTGCGCATTTCTCAATGACAGTGTGATCGTTCACTAAATACGTTTTATTTTTTTAGTGAATGCAAAATCGTCAGAGATGAACTCATTTATTGTACGTATGTATGTACAGTCTTGAGAACCTTTCGACAGTAACACTCAACTAGCTTGACATAACGCTACCGTAGACATGTTCTTATTTAAAATGTTTTGAATCGTTAAATATCAACCGAGCGTACATTTTCAAATAAAATATACAGGTTTCCAACCACCAAAGAATGAAATTAAATGAAAAGACAGAACCGGTGGCTAAATAGATTAGTAGGAACACTTTTATTGATCTAGAACCGACAGTTGGTCCAGTTTGGTCTAGATCTTTGTTACGCACAAAGAGCGGTGGCAGTATTGGTCAGATGTACTCGAAGGGTTGTGTTTCCTCGAAAAAAGGCTTGGTCTGACAGAAAAAACAAGACTTGTCTAAGATAATAGTGAATATTGTAAATCAAACGAGATTCTTGGACAAATTGTATTCGGCTGCAGTGAACGAAGCGGTTTAACAACCGAAACATACTAAATGTAACCTGACGCTAGTTATTAATAAAATGGAATCTTCTTCATTGTTAATTAATTATCTGTTTAACTAGCACTTTTTCTTCACTAGTAGCGATGTTTGAACTGATAATGCAACATTTACGAATCTCCAAATTTACGGTTAAAAAAATTTCTGCTTGAATATTTTTGTAGTAAGTAGATTACTTTTTGTTCAGTATATGCTACCATATAAGGACAAACCAATGATGTGTCGGTTAATTTCCCGGATCAAACCCAGCAAGTAGTTCGACGTAAGCAATTTGTCAGTTAATAATGGTAATTGCGAAATAATTTCGTTTATAGGGGGAACGCGATATACGAACCTTATTAACGTGTCACGCAGAATTTTTACGTAATGAGCACGCAATTACTGAGTATGTTGATGGAATAAGGAAGGTTCTTAATAACCGACTCCTTAATTACAAACACCGTAAAATTTTTAAATGGTAATGAAACGACTCGAATTGAAAAATGGCTTATGATTTAGGGATGTGGTGTATGAAAAATACATACTATACAGCAGCTTTAAAATTCGTTTTTCGTGGATCAAAATCACACAACTTGAAACAGGATTTTAATTATATTGACAACCGAAGTCCAGTTCTTCATATCGCGTTTCCTCCGCAAAGTTGGTGCTGTCGCATCGGTCAAGAGTTTTTGGATCACGCAGTGTTGTCTTTGGAGAGGGTTCATTGAACTTTTCATCGCTTTGGTTGCTTGTATAAATTGTCTCCGGTAAAGATGCAAAAATAAATTCGCCTTATTAAGCATAATAATTGCGAGAACAGAGAACTTTTTATTAAAAAGAATTTATTTTTCATAGTAACATAATTTTTGAAGCGTGCTTTTCCTATTATTCATTTAATTTGTCAAGGAAATGTGCAAGCAAGAAAAACTTCTTTATATACAGGCTGTCCGCGAAATAAAATGCCAGCAGTCAAGGGATGATAGCTTTAACGATTTAGAAACAAAAACATTTAATACACCATGGGTCTATCTGTAAGCGTAAACGAGAAAAAAAATTATTTCTAAAAAACCTTATTTGGTCAAACTCTACAAGAAAACTCATCCATATTGCTTCTTAAAAAAACCAAAAAACTATATCAAAAATTTAGAGTTGAAAATAACTGAAAACAACGACGAAAACGTAATTAATTCGTAATTATTTAATTAAATAATTCGTTTTCGTCGTTGTTTTGAGTTATTTTCAACTCTAAATTTTTGATATAGTTTTTTTGGTTTTTTAAGAAGCAATATGGATGAGTTTTCTTGTGGAGTTTGACCAAATAATTTTTTAGAAAAAATTTTTTTCTCGTTTACGCTTACAGATAGATATGGTGTATTAAATGTTTTTGTTTCTAAATCGTTAAAGCTATCACCCCTTGACTGCTGGCATTTTATTTCTCGGACACCCTGTACAGTACAGCCAACTTCTAAAATCCTATTTTTCCTATATAGATATTTTAAACCTAAAACTTGCTGGAGCGGGTGTAGTTCAAGGTAGTATTTTAGGTCCAATACTCTTCCTGTTTTATCCTAGTGACCCAGTGACACAAAGCAAAATCCAGTCATATACATTTCATATAAAAATCAGTCACATTTGGGTATGACAAGTCAAGTTTGGATATGACATTGAAAGTGAAGTATCAATGAATATAGCATGTAAACCAACACAAATTGATTTCGGCTAAAATACGAGAAATTGTATTAGTTAATTCTAAGAAAGCCTCGGTTTGAGCGTACAAAACCGTTTAAGTTAGTGCAATAAATAAAAAGTGTATAAAATTTGATACAAGGCGCTCTAGGAAACAAGTTTAAACTAAAATAGCTAGGCACTATCTAACAAGACGTTCCTGTTAAAAAACTTTCGCTAAACTGATGTGCACAATTCTGGTGAGATATCAAAGTATATCTTTGCACTTAACATTTCAAGCAAGAAGAAAGACAATACAATCGTCATAATTGTCTGAGGATACACTTAGTTTTGTTGAGCGTGTATATAATTAGATTAGAATCAAACCAGCAGCGACAACTATGTATAGTCGACTGATTCTACTGTTCATATTACATTGTCGGTCAGGATCATTTTTTTTCATTGATTTCTCGGAACAACTGAATTTTACGATGAACGTCTATACAGTTTGAAAGTGCTTCATCTACAGCGCATTTCATATCTTTCAGGGTTTTTTTAGATGCGATTTTATCTAATATTTGTTGCAGATTCTATCTGGCAAACTTTTCAATGAATTTCTATACGTCGAGTAATTAATGCGTTTGTATGTTTGATAAAATGAACGTGCATTTACGGAGGTACTGTGAATTATTTTTAAAGCAGAGCGTAACTATCTCAACTCATTGGATAATATGTGTACATAAGTGTAGAGTACACAAGTTTGAAAAGAACAAATTAAACTGAAATGTTAATTTTAGTTTGTAGATCATTAATATACAAAAGGAGCAGGAGAAAACTGCTGCGCTGCTCTGAAGATTGGAGAAGAATTTCAACACTTTTAGATATTCAAAAAATCTTCAATAGCTTTTATTTTGTGGTGATATTTCGGTTCAAAAAAATATTTGTTGAATATGTATAGAATCTCCAGTGAAAGAATGTTACAAAAACTACAAGTAACTACAATATAAGTAATTAATCGCAATGTCACATTTTTGTCTGAAGGTAAGGAGGTTTAGACCTTTAGGTCGCAGATATACCCACGTTTAAAGTTTAATCAGTGTGCATTCATCTCCACCTTCGCGACTAGTTTTTGAAAAATAAAAAGAAACTTAGGCCAAAGAGGCAATTTCAACTCAGCTCCCCTTTATCGAAATTTGAAATTACAAAAAAAATGCTTCAAATTACTGTAGTTGTTCCAAACATTATTGCAACATTTCAAGATCAAATCATGCAATAATACTACAGATATAAACCATTACTTTCCCTGTTGGGAAACTGAAATTTTGAACAGCTTGTTCTAGTTGCTTTGAATATTGTTCAAAACTTACAATTTATTCCAAAATATATAAAGTAAAAGGAGCCACCAAAAAAAACGAAGATGCAATTCATAGCATACATATCAACATTTCTGCTACTAACAAAAAAGCGCTTAAGACGAGACGCTTCTTACTTACTTCTACTTACTTAAATGTTCAAGTCGGTAATAAATAAAAAAAATGCTCAAAACTTAGCAGTAAGAACAGAAGCTGTAGAAATGGCGGTTTGGAACACGTTGGTATCGATCCTACAATAAGTACAAGAACATTAGCTGCAGTATCAGATATAAATCGTACCAGAGCTCAACGAATTTTGAAGAAATATAACTTCCATCTCTCCAAAATTTAATTAGCACAGGAACTTCTTGAAAACAACTGTGACCGCACAACTAAGAACCCAAATTTCGTTTTTAATATTTGATTTTCTGACGAATACTTGTTTTAATTAATTTAGTTTAGTTAACCATCATAATTGTCGCTATTGCTCACATGACAATCCGCAAATATTTTGCGAACAACATACGTAATATCTACAAAAATTAAACGTGGAGGTTAGAATTTGTAACGATAACATTGTCAGACCTTTTCTCTTGGATTGTAATTTGAAAGAAGGAATGTATTTGGAGTTGTTAGGAAACAACATGGATCCGATGTTGACTGATATTATTAAGGACAATGATCAGTATAGCGAAGACCTGTTATTTTTCCAACAAGATGGAGCTCCTCCGCACTACACACAATCTGTTCAACAATCAAAGGTTTCTTGGGCAATGGATTGGAAGGAGAGGTCACATTGAATGGCCAGTGCGATCACTCGATTTGCCGTCCTTAGACTACTTTTTGTGGAGCCACCAAAAATATCAAGATTTATAAAACTCAACCGGCTAGTCTAAACAAACTGCAACAACCTATCACTAACGTATGCCGTCAAATCATTGCACAAATGATCCAGAACGTGTACGCCGACGCTTTGCGCAGAATTTTTCCATTGTGTGGGAGCTGGTGGCGGTCAAGCCAATTTCTAAACTGACATGAATTTTTCAATCCTTTCAAGTATTGTTGCACTTTCTTTTCCATTTTCCATTTTTTTTCTAGAATTAACGTTCAGTGTAGTGCAATGCAAAATGCAAAAACCTTTCATATGTTTCTGTATCTTTCTGCAAAAAAGAATTAAATGTTAAATAAGCGTTTTTCCTCATATTATTGTCCACGGTTTGAGTGAATTGTAGCAAGTATGGTGTCGTAAAGAGAATTTAATTGCCTTTCAAATGAAGCATTACTCACTATTTCACTAGCAAGATTGTAGTAATAGATTACGTTTCACGTCCGTTTTATTAATCTGATATTTATCATATCTAATTCTAATCACACATAGGAAACCAAATATCTAATTCGAATGCCTTTTAATCACAGTATTGTACACATTATTATATATTTGTTTTCATTATTACATGAACGGAATGTTGTACGAGAGCTACTATACATATATGTACATAATTACACAAATCAAGTCATTGGTTTTATTTGTGAATTATAATAAATATGTTGGCTAAAAATTTAACGGCAATACTACCTGAACTGTGTTATTCATTGGGTAGTAATCCATTTTTTTCTATATTTGCAGATGCCTATAAACGATTATACTACTGTATATGTAATAATATTACAAGAATGAAAGCCAATTACACAACACACACTCACTCTATAATTTACAGTAATAAAAGGAAACGCAGCGAAAAAAATCGAAGAAGACAAGGTAATCATTCAAAACACGCATCTTCTCGCAAATCCAGCACAGTATGTTACCGACAACTATATTACCATTGTAACCTCAATTTGCCATACATCCAGTGAAATGCGCATACATACATACATTTCGTTCCACTGTCAAGCTTTTTCAGTGTTAACGGACGTCCATGTGTTCTTAAGTTATTGCTTGATTCAATAATATCAAATATCGCATGGCTTAGCGGCAGCGTAGGACCATATTTAATAACGAAAGATGTACAAAAAGGCACGACCGCGATTAAAGTAATGATATTGCTGTATAATAAATATACTAGTAAATGATTTACCGTTTTTTTTTGTTTTTGAAGCGTAATTATCACTACAAGAATTATTTTATGAACCTATATCGATATAAAGCTGTAGTATAATGCATATTGTCTTTAGAAGCGGCAATGTAATTCATTGGCCTGGGTGTACCACAATTAAATATAAATAGTAGCCTGCCTTAGGGAGTACTCTGGCGTTCTATATTCATTTATTCTTTTTTTACACTTCATCTTATGTTCATTTATACTACCAACACCAATTACTTTGCCATACAGTTCGTGATTTTCTAATTTACTTACTTTCCATCTTTAAGTATCTAATTAAAGTTTTAATTAGGAGTACTGTTGACTGTAGTAATTACATTTAATGATTTTTCATGAAATATGACAATACAAACCTTTTGATATTCTGCTACGCATTAATCTGAAAAACTAAATACAAAGAACACAACGAGATTACTGGATTGTTCATTAAAATCAGTTTCTCTACATGTTTTTTTTTTAGAGGCTATCTTCCCGAGAATTAGTCAATAGAATTGTGGAAATAAAGTCGTATTTGTAATGAGATATTGCGATTTTATTTCCTCGATTCTATTAACTAATTCTCCGGAAGATGGTTTTTAAGGACCGAAACACGTATAGAAATCGATTTTAATAAACAATTCTGGAACTCTGCGTATAACTAGAGATAGAAAAATAGAAGATCTGGTTAAAAATTGATCGTATTACGAGGAGGCAACAGTATTTTGGGCAATGCAATAATATTAATATAAGGTGCCATTTTCATACACGAGAATGCTGATCAACACACAGAAATTTTGAGCAGAAATTATTTAGGAACCCAATAATCTAACAGTTTAACACAAACGACGTTATAATCTGTATTAAGTCCGGATTGCTGTTTTACAAGAAATATTTATAAAAGCAAAGTTAATAATAATAATAATAATAATAATAATATCTTTATTATCTGGTTGAGCACATATGCTGTTAGATTTGTCAGAGAAAAGATTACAAATCATGTGACAGAACAATTAAAGCAAATATAGTACCAAGAATTATATAGCAGTAATAATAACTACAGTACTCGACAAATATAATATGCAGTTCCAATCAGTAATACACTAAGAAAATAAAAGAAAGTAAAGGGCATTCAAGTACATACAGACATATATATGCATATACATAAATCAACTGTTAAAATATTCTTCTACACTATAAAATCTGTTTAGTAATAAATATTCACTTAATTTCTTTTTAAACATTTTGATGGTATCAGTATTTTTAATTGCCTCTGGTAGTTTGTTATACAGCTTCGTTCCAATGTATCTTGGTGCACTTTCATACCTTGATAATGCATGCGCTGGAATTGACAGATCCTCCCCATAACGAGTGTCATATTCGTGGTAGTCAGAGTTCTTCACAAAACTATCAAGATTTTTCCTCACAAACATCAAGCTTTAAGCAATATATATACAAGGCAGAGGTAGAATGTGAAATTGCAAAAATAAATCACGGCATGTTGCATTCCGTGACGCACCTGCAATAATTTTGATTGTTCTTTTCTGAATTAAAAATATTTTATTTGCACGTTTGGTTCGTCCCCAAAATATAATGCCATATAGAATACGGGAATAGAAGTTTGCATAGTAGTACGAAAGCAGAGTCTGTATGTTTACTTGCGGGTTGAGCCTGTATATCGAATAAGTAACACTCGACAACTTGCTTCCTAAACCACAAATATGTTCCTCCCAACTAATAGAAGCATCAATCATCAAGCCAAGAAATCTAATTGACTGACATTGAGCAATTGACCTATGACCAATTCTCAATAACAAACTCTCATTCAGCATACAATGCCTGGATGTAAAATGTATAAAAGTAGTTTTCTCTATGTTAACTAAGAGTTGATTTGCATTAAACCAGTCAACCAACTTGTTGATGTTTCTTTGTACATCCAGTACTAAGTCTGCCTTATTTGCATTATAGAAAACACAACTAACATCATCTGCAAACATTATAAGGTTATTCGTTCTAAATTGAGAAGGCAAATCATTGACAAACAGTAGAAAAAGTAATGGCCCAAGTACAGAACTCTATGGAATGCCAATATGTATAGTAAGTTTTCCTGATTTAATTCTATTAATTTCAACTACCTGTTGTCTATTTCTAAGATACGACTCAATCCACCTGTATGCAGTTCCTCTAATTCTATACAGTTGAAGTTTCTGTAGTAGAATTGAGTGGTTAACCATATCGAATGCTTTACTTAAATCCATAGACAATCCCAATGTTTTCTGTCCACCATCAATAGCATCATAAACAATATTAATGAACTGCTCAATAGCTGAAATAGTTGATGAGTTCTTCCTAAAGCCATGTTGGGAATTGTGCAAGATATTATTGTTAGACACAAAGTTAACAATCTGTGTAAACATAACCTTTTCCAAAATTTTTGATATTGACCGGTAGGATAGATATTGGTCGATAACTTTGTGCTTTCTTCCGATCTCCTTTTTTAAATGTAGGAACAACTTTAGCTATCTTTAAAACATCAGGAAATACACCATCCAATAGTGAACGGTTTATTAGGACTGTGACAGGTTCTACTATAAACTCTATTATACTTTTGATAGTATTTGCACTTAGGTCGTCCGTACCTGCTGAATTCGAGCTCTTCATGCGGTTTATAATGTTGTAAACTGTTGTTTCCGTAACTGGTTCGATGAACATTGACTTCTCCAACGACCTTATACTGGGGCTGGCGATCCAATCAGTTCCAACTAGCTTTTCTTTGCATAATATAGGTATATTAACGAAAAAATTATTGAAAAAATCAGCTACATCATAAGAATCTTCAAGCATATTCCTACCGTCAAACAATGCAACAGCCTCTCTCTCAGCTTTATTAGAGCAACTATTAATTATGTCCCAAACTGCTTTTGTCTTATTATTTGCCGAGTTATATTTACAGTCATTATACATTTGTTTCGCTTTTACAATTACTTCTTTATATACCCTTTTATACGATTTGTAGTACTCAAAGTCAGCAACAGATTTAGACTTGACTGCTGTAACATACAATTCTTTAACTGTTCTTGATGACCTATAAATTAGTACATCTTTTTAACGGAAATGCCATATCATGATAGTAACCAAGTATGTCACTGAAAGTCCTAAAGCCATTATCCACAGAATAGGTCTCATAAACTTCCTTCCAGCTCTCTGCACTTATGATAGATATCTAAACATATTGTAATTTGCTGTACTGTAGTTACGTTTATATGTAACAGGTTTGGTATTATTGATATTAACTTCAACCTGACAGTTATTTTCAAAACAAGAATTCTAACAAAATATTACGTTTTACGTTCTATATAGTGTAAGCAAACTGATTGTTCGTACTAGTACTCACAAGAAAAACTACAAAACCAGTACAGAGGTATTCGAATGCCTACAATACGATACTGAAACCGCATTATTTACATCTTCTTGGGTACAACAGCGGTAATATTAGTGAACAGGTGTATATACTAGTACAAATTATCCATTGTGGTAATCTCAGTACCCGGCTATTCAACCACGCGCGGATCCAATATGATAATTCAGGCTACTGCGCGTCCAATCGACTAAATTAACGATCACATCGCGCAAAAGTTCGAAGCCCGGGGTCGTTCAATTTAAAAACTGCCAGATCTATGCGCCGTAAGTTATGAACCTTAATATGAAGATGATAAATTATGAGATCTACTTGTATCGCCGTCTTTTTATTACGCATTCATATTCTTTTGTTCGTTTTACAGTAATTTATTTCGACAAGCCCTTTATGATAATGATTTCGGAAGATTTATACAGATTACAATTTAAGAACGTACGCCAATTTTCGAACGCGTTCCGTGAAAGATGGTTGCTTAGCTTAAATGACTTTTAGCTTTAAGTGATTACGGCGCAAGGTTTTAATAGCGCTGTTAAATTTTCTTACATTACTTTTTGTTAATGGGGTACGAAAAGAACATTGTAAGTTGATGCAGATGTTTCGGCGAAACAGACGCTTTGCATTAATAGTAGCAGTTTAATATAAGGTATACGTATGTTTATCATGGAGCAATAGCATCTTACAGAATTCTCTGTGATAATTTAATCCAAAGAAAACATATTAATCAATTAATTAAATCAAATTAATGCAGCTTAAAATTTTCATCCGAAAAATTGTTTCAAGTCACTCCTCTAAATTTATGAGATTGAATTCATTATTGGATTCAGTTGAGACTAACTGCCGTTATAAACGTGATTGAAAATTACATTAATATCAGTCCTTATCATCAAAACGGTTGTGTAATTCGAGGTAGTGACACCGACTTAAATATTAGTAGCTAGTAAACTACTGGTAATAGTAGTCATATTATTTTAGTCGCAACAATTACGAAATCTAGACCAAAAAGATAAATAAAGGAGTGATTTCTAAACAGTTGTTGGAGCTGGCTGCTAGTAGACTGATTAATGAAAATATTTCAATTCAACGTTGGTTATCATCACCATGATTACTAATGGATAAGCCACATTTATGTGATTGCTGCAAAGCTTCAGCCAAGCCACATTTTAGGTGGTCTTAGCATTTTGTTATACAATTTCCTGAAGGTAAACCTACTCGCTCTTCTCTTTTGATCTAGCTTCTCAATCTTCAGTTTAGAAAATTTTAATATTTTTTTGACAACCTGAAACATTTTAGAAATTACTTTGAGCCGAGCAAAATCAACACAGCCCTACTTACCTTGGACAGCTACAATTCGATCTTGTATCTGCCATAAAGTTTTGCAAATTAAATTTCATTACATTATAACATTATTGTGAGTTTCTCTAATCATTAATAAAATCGTTAATGTATCCAATAAATGGATGAATATAAGGTTTTTCTGTCATTATGACTACAAAAAATATCTTTGTAGGCTTTCGATCCTCTGGAATATGGCCTCCTAATAGGAATATTTGTAGTAAGTGATGGCGAGTTTGGACTTTCTAGTGTTACTGACAGATCAATCAACTTGACCGATCTATTTCTAACAATGTAGTGCCACATCGACTTTCTTGAAAGATGCATTCCATAATAAATGTGTCCTTTGCCAAACGTTAACATTAAGAAACCAATAACCACAAGACAACTAAAGAGTGAAACCGCAGTACTTGCAGGCAGATCTGAGAAGAAAATGTCGGAAGAGCGGTATAACAAGGGAAATGTGGCTGCTACCAATAGAAAAATAGAGAGGATTAAGAAACATAAAAAGGTAACAAAGACATCCAAAAACATGAGATTCGTCTTCGAAATAGTCTTCTAAAAACAATACTACTTATTTGGTATGTTGTATTTGTTACATACAAAATGAGGAAGACTGGCTTCAATGCTGGTAACAAAGGACGAACCAAATCAGGGAAAAGTTAAACCTTTATCCAAGGAATCGATTTTATATTCGTCGGTTTGGTTGGTTAACTGCAAACTCTGTATACTCTATCTTTTTCAATTTAACTCGCTTAAAAGTAGTTGCCGTAAATCATCCTCCATCATATGACTTTTCCAGTTATCTTTCTTGCTAGTTGTAGATATACGATTTGGGTACTGTAAAGTTCAATCGTCACTTACAGGAATATAATTTTAAGATGTATATTTCTGATATTTTTTAAGCTTCCCTGTTGAAAGTTCATCCTCGTTTACTCTTATCTAAAAAGTGTTCAAAATTGTCTCAGGTTTAACATATATCCTGCACATATACATACTAGTCCAATCCAGTAATGTTTTTTTTTGTTTTCTTCCAAATATGTGATAAATAATGACATGCAATAATGGTGTGTTATATTTTGTATGACTCTTAGACCAAGTGGTTGTAGCTTAGATGCCATATACGGGTAAGCAGCAAGAATGATAAATTCTGATCTTTATTACATGTGTTTAGGATGGCTTGGACAGTTGTAAGTCAAAAATATTTTTTGCATGTTTTATAATTGATTCTCAAATTTTTATCACACATTTTTCTAAAAGGGCTTGTATCATTCACGCTCTGAGTTTTATTAAAAGTCTAAAGACAGCCATTTAATACCTCAGAAGTAGGGGAACTGATATTACATTCACTTATCAACAGCAATTTAAATTTTTCTGATCTATCAATGTTTTCGCTGAGCATAAATACAATTCTCTGTTTACTAAGCATTACCTCTTGGCGCTACTGGCTTTAAAATTTTTCGATGTTTGTTTTGAGATATTTAAAAATAATCTTGTCACATCTACATTAAATACATCCTATACTTGATAACTTTCTAATAAATAGAGTACACCCGATTTCCATTTCTTTAACTGAAATGTGATAGAGTGAATTTTCAAACTTGTATATTTTTTCTTATGTAAGTATATACTTACCTTCTTTTCCAATTGTCTAGTCAAACAGTGTTAGCTTTAAAGTTTGGTTGTCCTACGGTTTGACTCTTTGAAGTTCCAGTATCCTTTCTTTAATTAAATTTACGGTAACCTCTGCTTCTGCTGATTAAACCATTCTAAAATTGTTTTGTCTATATTTTCTTCAATTCAAAAAGTCATTCTTTATTTACAAGCAGTATTTTCTTGCAGTCAAAACTGCTTTTCAATACAAAGAAAATGTCTATAAACGTCTATGCAGCAGTAATTTTTATCAGTAATTGACCTTAAATACCGATTTTAAATCAATTCGGTATACTGATAGTAGATTAATGTTACCCCCTTCATTCTGCTGAACACTATATATCATAAATTAATGGCAAGTGAAACAAATGGGAGCAAACACTCGTATATTATCGAAAATGAAAAAGGAACCGAAGAATAGGTACCCAATGAATCGAGACGATGGACCGAAAGAGGCACAATGACACGTAACATATATGGAAGAAAGATAAAATTATATTCGTGCGGGTTAACGTTCGAACGCAAGATGGTGGTGTTTATGTTTGTTATTTTCCTTGTAGTTTTGTTTGACAAGACCGTCTTTGCATGTTTTTAATAATAACATTCCAACAACTATAAATATTCATTTTTTTATTTCTTCTTTTTGTAAAAGCAAGAGGGTCGCTAAAATGAAATGAAGGTGTTAAATGCAAGTAGGTAGTGACACAGGTATACATGTGATAAAAGGTGCGACAACTTTTTAGTTTAATCATTAGTTAGGCTCAGTATTAAAATCGTTAGAATTTACAAGAAAATTAATTATCGAAAATACAAAAGAATTTATAGAAATAACTATAAAAAGAGGTACAGTCTGTACAGAAAAATTCAATGTTCGATATAGAAGTGTTTTATATTTGTCAATATTAAGAAAGATACCAAGAAGACAGTTAGATAAAAAGAAAAGAAATTTGAAATAGAATTAAAAACTAGCGCAGGTAATCACTATATTACATGGAAATAAACTTCTTGTAAAATAGGATAAAAAGTAGTTTTATTTGATATTTACTCATTCTATATGAATAGAATGTTGCGATATAAAATATCTTATACAACTTATTAAATCACGTTGGAGGATATAATACAATGGAAAAAAATAGGTTTATATCGCAGACATGTCCGAAATGGATATGAAAAAAAAGATATTGACCGAAAATATAATTCTTTAGGATCGCAAACGACCATCGCGGGGTCATTGAAATGAAAAGTTTTGCAAATAGAAAAAAACTACGACTCGCGGTAAGAATCGATTCGTAATAGCGTCTGAAATACTCAACGGCGAGAGGATGAATTGCCGTCATAAAAAAATAACATCAATAGAAGGCGGAAAGCTTTCATAATTTCTATTATTCGAGTTTCACAACCTAAATAAGAAGACACAATATACAATAGGATCTGTGCAATTTGGTAGAATCACGACGGTAAATACAAATGATTTGCTATTATTGCTGCTGAAATGTCGAGGACCGCATTAAAATAGATTTGCCGGATTGAATTTACCAAGCGATTTTTGATTAAAAGGTAACAGTAGTTCTTGTTGAAATTCGTTTTAATTTTTTTGAATTGTGTGAGTTAATGCACTTATTGTAAAGTCTATACGCTATTACTGGTCGAATTAATTATCTGACGGGAATTTTCTGATTTTGAGGCTGACTGGGGCATTTTGCATAGTTGAATCTACGATGTCCAGATGGCGCTCTCAGTAGGTCAATGTATATCGGCAAAATCACGCAATAAAATGATCTGTGGTAAGAAGTGTTTTGGTTAAATTAAAATTAATGACATGAAAGAAATAAAATGCTTATCTTTTGGAGGAATGTAAATTATATAAATCTCTGCAGTAATCTTTCTGTTCAAGATTTGTAAGCGAAATGAAACTGATATTCCGTATAGCTAGGTGTAGTCATTTTTGAGATTTTTCAAGATTTTGCCGCCATTTTTGAAGTCAAAATTCTGGAATTGAGGTTATGGATAGAAGAAATCTTGACGTTTCTGTCACAATTTTTAGAATTCGTGTTTTATATACAGGAGGTCCTTTGCTAGAACTTCAGATTATTAAAACTCGATTTTCTCAAATACAATGACCTATTTGATTTTCCATATTTTACAGTAGAATTAAATTCTGTATCGAACTGTATCAGCATCCCCTATATCTATTTGTAATAATTTTCAAGTTATTCAAGTTTTTGTTAGAGTTTGTAGAAAATTACATAACATTTTCTTAATAGAAAGCCATAAGAAAGCCATAGAAATGACAACAAACAATACTTATTAGTAACCAAATACAACCTTTCAAGTTTAGTGTTATTGTGCCTATCGAAATGGGAAATGAAAATCATTCGAACATGCATATTTTAAAGTTATTTTATATCCACGGGTTCAATGAGAGATATCCTCATTTGACAGGACTAGCCAAACAGAAAATTAAACGCATCGACTTGAATTTTCGTCAGTGAAATCCAGCGTTTATAACTTTTTATGTACTTCTGTGTTTACCAGAAACTATTTTATATACTTATCTATATCTCGCATTGAACACACGGCAAGTTCTTTAAACAACTTTTTTATATGTCCCATGAATATAAAATAAATTAAAAATATTCATGTTTAAATAATTTTTTTCCAATTCGATGGACACAACGAAACCAGACTTGAAATGTTTTGGTAACAATTACTAATAAGAACTTTTGTGTGGCCTTTTCCATGGCTTGTTATTAAGAAAATGTTATAATTTTTTATGACCTCACACTTCACACGGCTTTATTATTTACAATTTTTTTTTAAATTGTTGGTGGATGGTTACAGCGGCTTCTTAAGTTGTATCACTTGTCTGAATAGCGCCGCAATTCTTGCTGTGTACTTTCTGTGTGTGTAATTGTGTTGAAGGACCTTATCACAACACTATATCGCCGTTTATAATGTCACAACAAATAGCTCTCTAAACGTCGAATTATCATCAGCCTACAGACGATGGAAATAGCCCAAACAATCTTTCAATGTCACGTTGTTAATAACTTTGCTCCTAATAGTGATTAGCAAAAGGACTGATTTTGTTAGTTTAAACCCACTGATAAGATACGGTTTAATTTTGTACGGTAAATGATATCTGGCATATAGGAAATCTTCAATGCGAATTTTTTTTTAATGTGTGGTGGGTGCTTAGTTGCAGTGACTCCGTAAGCTGTATCGCTTGTCTGGCTATGACTGCAACTCTCGCGGTGTAGTTTTGTGTGTGTAAGTTGTGTTCAATTGGCTTTGTGACAACATCATATCGCCTTTTATGATGCCGCGCTGTTAATCACTTTGCTCCCAACAGCGAATGGCAAGTCGATCCGGGATTAAACTCTCTGAAAAAATGTCACCGTCCCTCCAGAGAATTCAAACCCCGGCGCCTATCGTCCTCCCACAACGATAGTCAGCCGCTTAACCACTGCGGCCATCGACCCGTTTTTTTTTCAATACAGGAAACATGTTAAAAACACCTAATTTGATGGGATCGACTCTTTTACAGACTTGAAAGCAACCATCTATAGGTTATGATGTGATAAAATAATAAGTACACAGTTTGAGTCAAGTTAACTCAACCAATCCCTTTTCGGCTAGAAATTGATCAGGAACCGAAATAAATCTTTCTGATAAACTTTTACAGAACAGTTTAATCGGTCGGAATCAGTGTGAAACTATTCGAGAGAGAATGTTCCCGGTGTTTCTGTGAAATATGTATTTGAATTTAATCGTAGGTCAGAATTGATAAACAATTCAGGAAAAATTAAGCAAAATTATTCCGTAAAATTAAACTAAACAAATGTTTCACACAAAATTAATATTTATACTAAATAAACGAAATAAACATCTTCGAACGGAACGGAATCGTTGCTTTGTTGCTTATTTTGTGAGAAGTTTAAAACTTTTGCATTTTGTGACAGTAACTTATGTGCTACATTGTGTATTTATCGAGATTGGATACATTTTTTAACTTATTAGCAGAATTTCCGATCACTAGAAAGATATTATATTTATAATTAATAAATACACTTTTAATTGGAAACTTGCTGACGAAGTTTATCAACAGTTTCGAGAAAATCGGTATAAGTATATGTATTATTAAAACACTATTACTGTGCACTAAAATGCTAAAACAATGAGTAAACGCCTATATAGCACTAAATTAATTAAAGAAGTCGTCAACTTAATTACCAATTTTATGTATTAAAAGTTTTTTAAGTGCATTCCAGACTGGCGTTTGGGGAGTTCGGACTTTATGATATTAGTTTTATCTCGTTAAACTTGCAAATGGATCACGTTTTTTAGGTATTTTTTCACAATATTGCCCCTCAACTTTGTTAATGCAGCATATTTTTCACTGATGCTCTTCGAATCGAGACAACACTGTATAAGTTTATTTAATAAAATAATCTATGTAGTATAATTCTGAACAAATAAATACAATGTGCATGCAATATGCACACAAATAATAAGAACATAATAAGTATGGAATTACAATCACTAACCTGAAATCATCGCCAATATCGTGCTCTCCAAGCCGGTTGTTGATTTTCTATAATCGACATTCACTTTCTTGGTTTTAGTTCTAAATTTCTTTACTAGATTATCCATGATTGCTGCGGCACTGGGGTTGATTGTTCTATTTTATGCAACTAACTTGTCATCCAAAAGTTTTTTTGTATAATGTTACTACTACACTAATTTTGATTGCTAAGTATGACTTCACTTCAGTTTAATTAAAAGTATGCAACAATTTCAATAAATTTCTCCATGCGAAATACTTTCAATCAAAAAGTAAAATGCTAATTTAATCGGAATCTGTTGATTCTTTCGTTGAATAAGTCATTGCTCGCATTTAAAGCGAAAAGATTCAATCACCTTTTCCAATGTACTTTCATCTCAATTACTTTGTAATTTCTTTTATTCGCTTCCGATTCACAATAGTGCATCCAACATCTTTAAGATTCATGTTTAATTGTTAAAAATATTACCATTACCGTAATTAATTGCAAAGCATATAAGAAGAATGCAGAAAATGCATATCGTGATTAATTAGCCTAATAACCGTATTTCAACATGTAGCACACTCTCCTGGGTACGTCGCTTTCCCTCAAGTTCAAGTGCGTGCTACAACGTGCGACTGTTACTATATAAGAACCTCTTTGGTTTTCCAATAATACGAAGAATTTCACTGTTTACCGATAATTGACGGTATGTATAACAAACATCGGCGTGGGAACAAACACAATATAAAACGTGATTGTATCGTAGATTCTAGAATATAATACGCAAATGCGTCGCTTTCGATTTTATGTATATTCTTTTACATAACAACTATACAAATAAAATTAGGTATTACAAAGATACAAAATTTATATATTTCTTCGGTATTGTCTGAAGTCTACTTTGAGTAAACTTTCAACATCTGACTTTCTACATAAGTGAGACATCTTAATAATTCGATTTGGTTACGTTTATTATTTTGTTTATCTTTTGCTATAATGTAAGAAGCTTGCTGCTATACAGAGACCATTGATATTTTTTATTGAGTGCCAATAGCATTATGTTTTGAATAATACATTTTTGATATGCCGCGCAGCAAGTGTTATGTGTAAACAGCCGAGATCGAATACGTGTTCTGACTTAAATGTATGTTTGCCGTAGTAATACGTTGTAAAATATTGACATAGATTTCCTAAAACGAAAAATGTAGCTTAATATTTTTGGTTTTTGTTAATGATTAAATTGATGTGTTAGCTATACATTCACTGTGCTGCACATAAATTATTTTATTTGCCAGGAGCATTAGATTTACATTAATACATTAGTTGAGCGTAGGTTTTCACGATCGTTGTTTACTGCGTTGAAGTCTTCCGGGTGTTGTCGCGTAGATAAGTTTCCACTTGTAGTGTAAAGTTATCTAAGTGTAAACTTATCTACGAGACAACACCCGGAAGACGTCAACGCAGCATTAATACATGTATTTACAACAAAATGAAATAACACATAATATGTATACACCAACCCAAACTGTACAAATTAAAACTCCCTGCAATAAATACCCAAAGCGTAGATAACACGAATCTCAATTAAATCTGGAATCTAAGAATTGCTTAATTGTGTAAGAAACTAGTAGTTTGCTCATTAGGCTCAAGTAAACTCCGTGTTTATTTCTACAGTTTATTATTATAAAAATGCGCAATACACCATCTATATACAATCGCTTGGAGAAATCTTGGTAGAATGTGTGAAAATTTGACTTCCTATTTTGATCAATTGCCAGTGCACAAGGGCACGGTATGCTGAAGGAAATTTAATGTTGACTTTGAGCTTGATTTTAATAATCCCATATACACTTAAAAAACATTTTGCATGGCGCAATGATGGAGTATTGAGCTGATGATTTCATTCCAATAAAAGAAGCTACTTCAAACCTAAAATTGACAGACGTTCTGTAAAATTTATAGGGCCAATAATGCTGAGGTGACTGTTGTTGAATATCAGATAACAGGAGCTTATTTTTGAAAATTCGAATTTTTTTTGGGCAGGCAACCGAATGTCATCTCGATAGTTTCCAGTTAATGACTACACAAGAGACATTTTTAGGCGGTGCTTCATGGTTTTGATTGGTTGGAGTTTCCTTTGCTGACTATGTGAAGTGCATTGGTAAAATTTTGTTGAATAGTATTGTCACATGTTGGAATACTTTCTTCCCTTTAAGGAAAATGTAATTTATATAATAGCCCAAAAATAAGAACCCATAAATGATATGACAATTAAAATGTAACAAATAAATCATTCTTACTATGTCAATCAAGTACACGTTGACATAATGATTCCTGATCATATGTTTCTAATCATTATTTGTATTATCCGCGCATAATACAGTTTTAAATACTAGATGAATTATTGCATGATTTAAATAAGACACAAATAGCAGAGGTCTCAATATCGATCCTAGGGGTAGTTCTGCCATAAAATCTAAATCTTAATTGCTAATTATACCCTCCTCAAGCATTTTTAAGCATTGTTTTTTTCATACTTACGCCTGTGTTGTTCAATGACCAGTTATTTTTGTCCAGGATGATGACAAACGGTTCCGAAAAGAGAAACAAAAGTTCAAATATCAGGAAAGCAGTAAGAAAATGGAAACTTCCAAACAAAACAGAAATAGAATTTTAAAGAAAGGAAAGACTCACAACAATGTCAAAACCGAGAACAAAAAACAGACACAAGTGAATTAACAGGTTATAGATAGACAAAAGCAGACTA
Source organism: Holotrichia oblita (assembly GCA_023690525.1). Lineage (NCBI taxonomy): Eukaryota > Metazoa > Arthropoda > Insecta > Coleoptera > Scarabaeidae > Holotrichia > Holotrichia oblita. The sequence continues at coordinate 72,062,392 of CM043016.1, read as the reverse complement.
TGAAATTAAAAACAGAACAGATTCAGAACCACTGCAGCATTATTCCTGAATGATAGATATGAAAAACACGAAGCCTCTTTGGTTTCAATTTATAGAAGGTAAGAAAACAATAGTTTATAGCTTTTAAATTAGTGGTTTCAAACTAATATCTTATGCGAGGAAGTTAAACTATAAGTGGCGCATCTCATCAGTCCCTGGCCAATTTATTGGAGCCACCATATAAATTTTAGTTTTTGTGCGTTTCGAACAACATTCATTTAGAAATACGATTATGAAATTTATAAATATGATTTATGATACCTATTTAAGTACGGTTCCTAAATATTTATTTCTAAGAAACTGAGAGAGTGGGACCTTTTAGCTGCTATTATCTCTCTCTTCGGTCAGTGTTTATTATATAGTAAATGGGTAGAAACAATGTTTAAAGACACAGTATTTGTTAGAATATTGATTGAATCGATGACGATTGTACAAAAGATGTTTTTCTATTTGTGTAAACACGTTTTGTACGTATTTATGTGATAGTGTTGGACTTGAAGTTGTTGTTCGTTGGCCGCCTTATGTTTTCTCATTATGGGTTAGAGAAAGGACCTCTCAAATGAGAAAAAACTGCATATTTCGGCATTGTTGGACACAAAAACGTATTCCCAACGTAAAATTGCAATGAAATAAGAAGTATCCCGACAAACACTGCACCGAGTCGCCACTTCAATGAAGGAAAACATACCTACCACGACTACCAGAAGAGCATTTTGTGGGAAAAGAAGAATCATTACTTCTCAAGATGATCGTCGTATCATGAAAATATCAACAAAAAACTGACTTTTATCCTGTAAAGAAATTAAAAATTAAATGTTGAAATGTAGAAAGTCCCTAAAAAAGCCCAAATTAACACCGAAGATAAAACGTTCACGTTATGAATGGGCTAAACGATATCAACATTACAAAATTTAGTATTCGTGAAAGGTAAGGTAAAATAAATTGTTAAATAATGCAAAAATTCATTGATTCAATTTTAAAACTAAATTTTCTGAATATGAAAGGTCATATTCAGCGACGAAGTATAACGAGAGGCTATGACCGAAAGAGCTCAGTTTATTAGAAGTCGTCCATCTGAACGGTTTAGTGAAGTCAGAGTACTGACAACGGTTATACACCCATCGTCAGTAATGGTATGGTCTTGTACAGATGCAGAAAGCCCTGGACTACTGTATTTTTGATAGAGTAGCATGAATCGACACCAATATAGAGAGTATATTGGAGGACGTTTTGTTGCCATATTTCAACGATTTATATCCAAATGAAGGTCCTTAAACATTCATTCACGAAAATGCACCATGCCACATCGCTAAATCTATCAAAATCTTTACGGAAACAGTCGGTCTACCAGTGCTACCTTAGCCGGGCAATTCTCCTGACCTCAATGCAATTGAGAATGTCCGGAGTGTTTTAAAAATATATAAAAATAAAACTTCGATAATCTATTAAGACATGCATAAATAGTACCTATGTCGAAAAAATAAAAGAAATTATAAAAACCAAACGAGACATTACATAATATTAGTTTTATAGTTGTGACGATCTTGTAAAAACTTTTGAATAAGCTTGTGCATATAAAATACGTTTGTTTTGCGTATTGTAATAAAGTCGCTATTAATGCTAGTTTCAGACTGATGCTTTAAATGCTCGATAACAGTATTACAGCATATTAATAATCTGTATTATTCTTTATTTTCGAAAGATATTGGCCATTATTTGGAATGTTGGTAAACTATACTTTTCAACAAAATCGGCAATATTTCAAAAACAATTGCGAATACAAAATAGGTGTTTACTCCATATTAACTCTATAATAGTCACTGTAACAGGCACTACAGTGTGAAGCGTGTGTCCCTGTGTAATTCCTTATTTCTTTATCTATTTTACCACATTATTTGTTTACTTTTGACAATGAATACCTGTAAAAATTGTACATCTATCATCAAATCCAACTCCTCCAGCATACAATGTGATGCATGTTGGGGGTTCATTCATTCTAATTATTTGGAATATTTGAGAATGATGCTATGATCACTAGAGCTAAAGCGCGTTGTATAAAAGTAGTTTGCAATAATTGCAATAGCAACATGGCTCAATTTGGAGAATTTAAAACTTTAATCACTTCTTTAAAAACCGATTTTCACATAGAGGCATTAAAAAATGAATTTAATGAAAAACTAGATAATCTAAAACGCGAAATTAATTGTCGAAATGGAACGCCAAAAATGGAATGCAATATGGAGGACATTATTGATGAAATGAATGAGCGACAAATCAGAAAGAAAAATATTATATTGTTTGGAGTGCCGGAACAATCAGATGACTTAGATGATGATGTAGTGATGCAGCTGCTGAAAATGTGGAAGTGTCTCTAATTTTAAAATCTGTGGTTCCTGATGTAGAACAATCTAACTGGAAAATATTTAGACTGGGGAAGCAATTATCAGCACAAGCAAGACCTAGGCCTATTAAGGCAATAATGGATAATGAGGAAATCGCATACGCTGCTATTCGTAAAGCGAAAACACTAAAGAACATACCAAAATATAAGAATGTATTTATATTCAGATAAAACTCCTAGGCAGATTTTATAATGATGCTAAAGCTGAAATGCGGACAAGAGTTGCAAATGACTTGAAAATTAAACGTACACGGTGCTTACAAAATCATCTCGTTAAACTAAAGGAACCCAAGTACAGCCCTGAAATCACCTGTTATTATCAGAATGTGAGAGGTCTGAATACTAAGCTGTCTCAGTTTTATAATAACGTCTTAGCATGCAGTTATGATGTACTGTGTCTGACAGAAACGTGGCTGACGCGTTTTATTAGAAGTGGATAACGCGGAGCTTTTTTCTGGTGATTACATTGTTTTTAGAGATGATAGGAATACGCGTGCGACTGGATGTACAAAGGGAGGAGGTGTTCTTTTGGCTGTTGATAGAAAAATTGTTACCAGTGCTGTTGACTTGCAAAGTATTAAGGATTCAGTGCCAGAAATAGACATTGCAGCTTGTAAAATCTCTCTTGCTAATAGGTTTCAGATGTTTATTTTTGTTATATATGTACCTCCCTCAGTAGCATATGATACTTATTTATATTTTTTGTCTCTATTAGAACTTAATATTGGTTTGTGTAATAGTGTAGTTATATTAGGCGACTTTAATATTCCAACTTACAACATAGATTTTAATGAAAGAAACTGTATGATGATAAATAATTTTCAAGAGTTTTGCAATTTATCCCAGTTTAATACTATACTTAACGTAAATAATCGACTTTTAGATCTGGTTCTTTCGAATCTTTCCTGTACAGTTCTACGTGAAGACTGCCCACTAGTTAATGAGGACGTTAATCATCCTTCTTTTTGTGTAAATTTTGAATGTAACCCAGCAAGCTATGTAAACTTTCAAGTTCATAATCAACTTAATTCTTACAATTTCAAAAGAGCAAACTTTAATGTAATGTATAGTAGATTCTTGAAATTGACTGGACGCAACTATATGATACAAATTCTGTTCAGGAATCTTCCAACGTACTCTATAAAGCTATATATGATGTATTTGATGCAACTGTACCATTATATAAAGATAAGAGAAATAGGCGTTTTTATCCACCATGGTTTGACGAAAATATTAAGCATCATATCCGTCTAAAATATAAAGCACATAAGAACTTCAAAAAACACGGATCTGTAGATTATTATGAGCAATTTAAGCACTTAAGAAAAATTACTAAAGAACTAATTGGTAATGCATATAAGAACTACGTACGCAATATTCAAAACAATTTGGAGCAGGATCCTAGGAAACTGTGGCAGTTCGTGAATTCTAAGCGAGGTCAGACTAGAATACCAGGATTGATGCAATACAATGACGCCAGCTTTGAGACACCACAACAGATAATGAATGCATTTGCGGAATACTTCAATAATGTGTACATAGAGTCGAATGAAGATCATTGCAACCACCTTTCTTGTAGTACAGTGACACCCTTTACTTTTGGAATACCAATTATTACAGAAGACGAAGTGCTGAAATGTTTAAAGAACTCCAAGAATAGTTTCTTAAGTGGTGCGGATAAAATCCCGAGTTTCATTATTCGAGACTGTGCATCCGTATTTGCAAAACCACTGTCCTATCTAATTAATCAAATATTAAAAACTGCTACTTTACCTGATCTTTGGAAGGTATCACGAATTGTTCCTACGTTTAAGTCTGGTGACGCAAATGAAATTTCCAACTACAGACCTATATCTATTCTTTGCAATTTTGCCAAAATTTTTGAAACAATACTTTGCAATTACATTTACAATCACATAAAACACCTCATAACTCCTGCTCAACATGGTTTCATGGCTAACCGTTCTACAGTTACTAACTTAAGCTGTCTCTGTCAATATGCCTCTGATATTGTAGATAAACAAGGACAAGTTGATGTGATTTACAGATTTCCAAAAAGCATTTGACAAAATTGATCACTATATTTTATTGAAGAAACTTGAAACAGTGGGTCTTTCAATGCAGCTACTTCACTTGTTTAAATCTTATTTAATTGGCAGAAAACAATACGTAGAATACTTTAATATAAGATCTAATGTTTTTTCACCTACATCTGGAATACCACAGGGATCTAACCTGGGACCACTTTTATTTCTGATATTTATAAATGATATCGCAAATGTGATTACATTGAGAAACTGTTATTTGCAGATGATCTCAAGATATATACTAAAATTGAGTCCCTTGATGATTGTTATCGGCTTCAACGAGATCTTACATCAGTTGAGACTTGGTGCCACAATAATCATCTTTTATTAAACATAGCAAAGTGTAAAATGGTATCATATTCAAAAAAACTTAAAATAAGGGAGTTTGAGTATTCATTGGATGGGACTATTCTTAATCGTTGTCATACCATAAAAGATCTGGGAGTAATATTTGATAGCAAGTTGATGTTTGTGGACCATATCCATTCAATAGTAGCTAAGGCATATAGAACATACGGATTTATATATCGTAACTGCCGTGAGTTTACGGACATTAGATGCCTCTTAAGTTTGTATTTCACACTTATTAGATCTAAACTTGAATATGCAGCAATGATATGGTACCCAATCTACCAAACCCACATTGATATCATTGAGCGAGTACAACGACGATTCTTGAAGTACCTGATGTACCTATGTGATGGTATTTATCCGAGTCATGGACTGGATTACTCTATTCTGTTAAGAAGGTTTGATGTAGTGCCACTAAGAAAACGACGTATTATTTTGAGTTTAAAATTTCTACATGGATTATTAAACAATATGATAGATTGTCCCTGGTTATTGGACAAAGTAAACTACCATGTTCCGAGGTTAGGCACACGATCTCAATACTTATTCTATTGTGAAACGAGTAAAACTAACGTTTTAATTAGGTCACCGATATTTATAATGTGTATGAATTATAATAAAATATCAAACTTATGTGATATTCACGTTGATACTTTTAAAGTAATAGCTAAAATTTTTCAAGATAGTTGTTATTGACTGCACTATTTACTTTATTTACTTTGTTACCTACCTTAAGTTACAATAGTTTCAGTATATTTAGTTTTAACCATATACATATGTGTATTCGCTGTCTACACTGTACATGTACATTTTTCTCTTTTTTTTTCCTGTACTTGGGTTGTTTTACCTGTTGGAAAATATATGTATTATTATTATTATTATTATAATAGATTTTTTTACAGTATATACCATTATGTAGATAATGCTGCAAACTCATATGGATTTTTTTAATATTTGTTGACGGTAGTGCACAGTAACACAGAGAAAGTTAAATTACCACACTAAATTTGGTGTTCTTTTTAAATTAGGAAAATTATATATTTGTCGAGTTAAAAGTATTTACATACACTTTACATAAAAACAGAATATATTGAGTGAAATTATAGAAATAGTTTTAAAAATACTGCTAAAAATGATGTTAACGAACGAAAATGTATTTCAAATACTTTTCTATATCACTAAATGGTTTTCTAAGAATACATTGGTAATGTAACAATGCCAGTTTTTATACTCTTAGTATAACACATTTCAATAGTTTGTGTTATTAATAGAGTACGTTGTAGTAAAAGCTTGAGAGCTAATCCTAAATTTTAAAAATTTCATTAGTGATTGCTTACTACCTGTGTTATTATTTTACAATCAATTTCATTGTAGTAGCACGAGCTTTCTTTGAAATGAATATTGCTTCCACAGTTTTATTGCATCTACCTAATCAAGGTGCAATGAAGCTGGACGAATAATAATGAAATAAACTGCACTTTTATTGCTTCCTTGTTTTTCTTTTAAATTAAGGAACAAATGATTTTCGAGGAATATATGTCTATCTATCAGTCGACAATAGTTTGTGAATACGTGCAGGTGAACAATGGAATTATATCGGAGTAATTGGATGTAAAACCCGCTGAGAATTCGATCTCCTAACCTAAATTCAATGCCGCTATCGTTAGATGTTGTAGTGGGATACAACAACGATTGTAATATCTACATTATATTATGATTGAAGGTGGGAAGGAACTATTGGTGCGTTTACAGATAAACGTTTTATTATCAATGTCGACGACGCTGGAGGTTTTATTGTGACGGCATTTGAGTATAGATGAATGATGCAATTACGTATGCAACTTTATATAATGGAAATACATATTTTGTTTGTCATTATCATAATGCTCACTCATGTGGTATGTATAGATTTAGTAATTGGTGAGCATTCAATGAGGTATAGCAATGTCAGCATGTTTTAACTATAGTACAGCGAGTAATGTTATATACATACATACTTTTATATCAAGAGGTATGCTGTAGTGGTATCTTATGAGATCAATATTATGTTCAATTTAAAAATAAAAAACAATTGCATTTTTATAGAAATAGTGAATGATATAGATTTCGTAGATTATTAATTGTCAGCGAACTCCGATAGTTGTCAACTCTCGATTTCGATGTAACATTGAAAAAGTACGTATTTTTTTAGCGGTCCAATCGCCCGATGTTGGGCAATTTTTCAATTTTTACTAATACCTATCTCTGGAATTATAACACATATTAAAACTTTTAACAAAATCATTTTAGGTGTCCGATAAAAGTATTGTTTAGTTCTAATTGTTTAATACATTACCAAACTAATATTATGTAAATATTGAAACTAATCGTTGTCAACTAGTATCACCTATTAGGCGAAAAGGAAATACTACAAATTAAATTAAACTCTAACAGCAGCTAGGCGATTTAGATTAATCACTGGCTCGAATAAGTGTAGGTAATCCTCTTTATGATGTAACAAGGAATAAAAAAGCTCTGCGCTCCTTTCAAATTGGAGCAATAAATTACAGTTATATACGTTGTCATGCTTGAACTCAATTGTATTTATACCTCAATGTAAGTGCACTTATACACACGTACACGAAGAGAACGTACTCTACACCGACTATACAGAAATATTTTCAATGATCCATCGAACAAGTCGATATATTTTTATTTAGAATCGGTCTTCCGCCTACAGTTACATGCGAGAGATTCTCGACTGATTTATGAAGTCGATCGAATCCATTGGTAGAGCTCGGTTAACACACGTAAAGACATATCTATAAAATAATGGGTAACATAAAGGATGTGTAATAGCAGTCCAAATAGTTTATGGTTTCGTCGTTAACGTAGAGTATAAATTGAATTTTATGATGATAATGGCGAGTTAACGCCCAACGATACACTATTTCAGTGATTATTTATACTAAACTTTGTTAATTGACAACTAACACTAAATTAAATATAATAATAATAAGATTGCACCATACGTTTCCCTGGAGTGATGGGAGTGGTCTGGAAAAGACCTAAATAATTGTAATTAATTTTTAGAGAGATTATGGGCACGATTAAAGACAGTTTGTATTGCAGACATTCAGATTGACTCTGTAACTACTTTGCTAACAATAGTGGTTCACTAGTCACTTAGTTTTAATATCTTTTTTAGCAACTCGATTTTATTTCTGTGTTGTGTAATATTTGCAATAGGTAACTTGGTAAATTTATCCATTTAATCACGTTCGCTAACCACGGAAGTGGTGCTCAGTTATCCACTTCGCTATCCATTACTGGTTTAATTGTAGCAACGTGAATTTTTAGAGAATTGAAAACAAATGTAGCAACTGACCTGCAATTTTAACCACTAAAATTAGTTGATAAGCGTCACGGAGTTGACTTAATTGTTAGAAGCTGAAAACTGCTGCTGTAAACTTTTATTTTTCCTTTAATTGACGTTCAGAGGTGTTATTGTGCATTAAGCATGAGAAAAGACATATTATTATACACTTCCTGTTTTGGGAAAGAAGCAACTCGTTCTGTCCGTTTTTGATAACTCATCCATGCAAATATAATTTTCACCATTCGTTGTTGAGCCGTAATTAACATTATTTACGGCGAGGTAATGTTATAACAAAGTCTAGAAAACTCATTTACATACCTAAAGCACATAGTAAGAGTAGCAATAGTAGTCCTACAAGCAGTACAGCTTCGAAACCACTGCAGCTGTATCTAAAAATGTTGAAATGTTGAAATCTTTTTCCATTTTATCAATTAATTTAATATAGCTTATAGCGATACGTAATTTGATGATAAATGATGATAATACATACCCTCCCGTTTGGATTAGCATTCGTATTTTTTGTTCCACGAACGTACTGCGTTGGACTAATTAAAAGTTGTGTAATGTTTTCTATAGCCTTGATATTGAATTTGCATAGGAACCTGGAGATTCGGAAAAAAATTAATTATCTAGAAGTTGTTGCAAACACTACAATTACATCTTGAACACCTATTTTTCGAAATTCTTTTTCCTTTATAAATTGTTGCGCCTTTTAAGTTACATTTTTCTATGAACAGTCTTCACAAATCGACGATACTCAACTTTTAAAACAATTATTTTACACTGTTACATCATTACTAAAAGAAACTAAATATGCGATATAAAATATTGTCTGTCCAAACTTCACATTTCTAAATCGGAATTAGAGATTTATCAAAAGAAAGGAGAACGAGCAAGACTAGCGTGAAAAGAACATACATATAATTAATAGCCAACAACAAAATTTATGAACTTTGTCCATGGATCTTGAGCAAGTTATGTATTATACTTCATGTATGGTGCGAGGACTTTGCTGGAAAAGTAGCAAATAAATGAGCTTCTAGAACTTTCTCGATAGTAATATCTAAAACAAAATCAATGTAGGGGTCAAAACAAAATTACATAAATGTTGTTTGTCTATATTATTAATACCGTCCAATGTGGTCTTATTTGTCTTATAATTTAAATTAAATACAAAATTGCGTACGCTGCTGGAATGTGTGTCGAATTTGCCAAATCTATTAATACATACTTATTACAGAAATAGTTCCGTCACATAGTCATAATCATAAACGTATTCTGACATTGAATCTTGGCGACAAACAAACATATTAATGGAGAAAAAAAATGATCAAAACCTGAAAATTACATTTCTGAGAACATGAAAAATAACTTCAATAAATGTTACAATTTGTGAGTAATTCTATGCACAAACAATTTGATCACATATTACTACTTGAAGAAGAACAGGAATCAAGCATTAGTGCCCAAGAGAATATACCTCCTTAATTTCGTCTTGTAATGTTCCAAATAAATAGTAGATAAGAGCAAACAATAAACTGATATTGAATATTAGAGTTACATAATATTTCTTAAAAATCACCCCAAAATCCTTTTCGAATTTGTTTTGACTATCTTTGATTAGCAGATTATATAAATGACCCGATCTCAGAGAACGACTTTACAAATTTAGAGACCATCAGAAGTACATCCCCCGTAATTTATTTTAATGAAAAATTCTTTTTCTCATTGTATCTAGTCGAGTTTACAAAATGTAGCAAACATTAAACAATCATGTTTCTCCGTTTAACATTTAGTTTTTTGTTTCCAATAAATATTGTTTGACAAAAGCTAGAATTTATTCATTAAAGAAATTGAAATATTTTGAAGAAACATATTTCTTCGATTCAAGAACCTTTTTAATCAAAATTAGCCAAACAAGTTCGAAAGAGAGAAGTATATCAAAAAATATTATATGATAGGTACTTATATGCGATATCAGTTTTTGTTAATTTGACAAATGCATTTTAAAAAGAATGTGAATAGCGTAATAATGTACATATTGCTGTTTCATAAGTGATATTAGGTACTTAATAGACATAAAAAGGGTCTAGATGTTAGAAAAGATATCGATCATAAATTAATTCATGTAGTACACTCCAGAAAATAGTCGATGTTAATGCATAAATGGCTTAATGTATAATAAAAATACCATACAGTTATGAGTTGTCGCTGTGACAGTATGACAAGATTGTAATCTGTAGCAATTACAGAGAAAGCCAAATTATTTCAGCCGTCATCCTACCTTGCGCTTCCTTGTATAAAAAAATCATCAAATAGAGATGAAAAAGTTATGCTTTAACGAACTACGCATTTTAATTTCTTTCTTAAACCTGCCGTTGTCGCAGAATTTCGTGGAACCGGCCTTATCTAGAAAGAGTCCAATTAACACGGACACGTTTTTTTTGTCAACGAAAACTTTGTTAGTTGCTTTGAGTAAACAGATGTAATGATTTAATTTCAAAATCGTGCTTCATTTTTTTTTCTTAAATTGGACACTTGTAATTCTTTTTACAAAGCACACCATGCTTTCTAGGAAACTACGCTTTCTTCTGCCAACTACAATACGTGTTATTGAATTATTAAGTATTTACCGGAAAGGCTATAATGCAATTGGGTTAATAACGTGGTATGGCACGATAAAATTAGATTTAAGATTTGCCGATGGTGAACTGTAATTTTTGTTAGTTACGAATTGAATAGCGTGAGTATGTATATACGGAATAATTCCATGTGTTTTCTGCTTTTAGATGGCTAGTCGGTATATCAAAGATCAATATTAACTTACTTTAAAAATAAATGTACATTAAAAAGACTAGCGTCAATTGCGATCACCTAACTAAATATCAGTCTTTCGTTAAAACTAAATTTTAAATATATCCAATATTTGAAATAGTAACTTTTATTTTCAGTATTTGGTACACATGTGCATTATGCTTTGTTGGCGGATTAATTACAATGCCTGATTTCAGTGTAAAAATCATTTAAGATTTACATTTAGGTAAAGATTCCTTGCGGTACTAACAGTATATTCGGTCACAGAGACCAAGAGCGCCATCTTATGATTATGATTCGGTGCTCAAACTAGTGGATGAATCTTTTGCTGTTGTACATACGTAACAGCCAACGAGTAACTGAACGACTTGGAAATCAAAGAATCAGTCATGAACATAGGAAGGAATGTCACGATGGACGATTGTTTCATGTCTTCAAGTCTAGAATGACGAATTTGCCATGATTTCTTAGAAGCAAAGAAGCAACCCAAAATGCATAGAATAGACCATCTGGATCAAGTATTTTTCCTTTGATTAAAAGTGAAACCTTAGCGTAGTTTAAAGTACTTAAGATCTGCCCGATGATTATAGGATTAATAGGATATGATATTAGGACAAATATATACGATGTACAGTTTGTGTATTAAGTAATGTCTTCCCCTTTAAAGAGCATATCAAACTTTCTTCCGCTCACGCCGATTCGTTCGTTTTCATTCGGTCGAGATATTCTTAATACCCAACTATACATCTCAAGGGGCATTTACGAAAACAGCCGAACGGGCATGAGCGGAAGAAAGTTTGATAAGCACTTCAAAGGGGAAGACATTACTTAATACACAAACTGTACATATATGTAAATAATTCAGTCTCTTATTTAGTTCTAACTGAGAATATTCTATGAAATTCAATAAAATCCGTTTTGGGTGGAGAAGCTGTTTGTCGAGCATTGAGGTCGTTTATTTAAATAAATTATGCTAATGTTAAGGATATGCCTGGAATAATGCACTAGTAAATGAACTAGGCACAGGCTAGATAAAATATTATAGCGAGGATTATTTTCTGAAACGGTTGAGTTTCAAGTATATAATTTGAAAAGAAGACTATTTCTCTTAAATAATTTTTATTGCCTGGTGTACATGCTTACAACGACATCTAACGAAGGGTAATTTATAGGAAAGAGGATGTGTACGCAGCGGATGGTGTCCTGTTTCTTCATTGTATGTGTATAACTTATGTAAGACATGCTTAGAGGAAATGTACAGATTACGTTTAAAATTCTTATAGAAGTACTTATAATTGATTCTTATTTGTAACTGTAAATGCATTCGTAGGAATTGTTTATTTCTTCCAGTATGAATTATACAGATAGAAATTGGCTTGAAGCGAGTACAGTATAAAAACAGTAGCGGATATCAAATAATAATTATCTATACTAAGATTTCTTAATGGACTTCCACCGCTTGCTGGTAAAGGAAGTGACAACAGATGCCTTGTAGAAAGTTGTAATACTGGCGAATAATTTACGGCTCGGGTAACAAATAAATTGAATAATCGGAGTCACAGATGCGTATTTAATAGCTCTTATTTAAAGTATGTTTTTATAAATCTGTTGAAACGTAGGTTGTTATGAACATGTAAGAATTGATCGTTTCTTAATATAAACGTATGCACATATATTATGTAGTATTTCTGAACGCCTGTTGTAATATTTATGTTAGAAATTTAAACTACATAGTAGCAGATAAGGCAGATGTTTTGATAAGTAAATGTGTGATGTTATCACTTTATAAATAATAATTGTCAGATTGTATAGTCGTAAAAGTATGAAGAATTATAAGAATTTTTGATTAGGCATGACATGAATATATAGCAATTCGCTATATGGACTATTTATTTAATTTTAAAATTTCCATCACCTTGTTTGTAACTGACATTTATATGAAACTTTGTATAATTTTCTGGCGAGTAATATTGAAAATTAATTTTAAATATACAGGATGTCTAAGAAATTTATGGTAGGCGTTGCTCATTTATGAGTATTTGAATGAATTTATGGCAAAAAGCAAGTTCACTTTAGAATAATAATAGAATTTTTACTAGCTTTACAAGTTACAAACAAAAAATATTGGGTCAGAAATACTTTTGACTTTTTTAAATCTTTTACCAAAATCTGCTAAAATCGTGTTTCCATAAGTTAAGTAAGTTAAGTAAGATGTTAAATGTCCAGACATGAGTTTATCTTACAATAAGAGTACGGATCTGTGTGCAGTGAATAAGTATTTGTGGGCAAATAAATGGATTCCTCCGTATAAAGTTCAATTACATTAAAAATTAAGTTATAACGATTTTGAAAGGAGAATATGTTGTTAATTGACCCAAAATACCACTAGTGCCACCTATAAGTTTCGGAAAAAATATCGAATAACCAGGATACTTGAATTCTACGTTGCTGGAAGAAAGTAAAGAGCACACTTGGTATAATCTGAATGTGCATGCATAACTTCAGCGGTGCATAAAGGTTTCCTGTGGACGAGTTGATGCGACGAATTTCGTTGTTTTGAGTTTTTTATCGCGGCATTTCTTACCGAGCGGTTTCTACAGGTACAACATTCCGTCGCCATCGAAACCGCAGATGGTGGTAGAGACAGGCCGTTCTTATTGTGGTGCTATGTAGTCGCACTTTGTATGTAATGGAAAGTCGCTCTCGTTATATAAGCGGGTTTGAGCGAAGAATGGCTGTGGGTATGCACATGGTAGGTGTATCCTTCTGTGAAATTGCGCGCTGTTTCTATCGGTCGTTATCGGCAGTGCAACGGGCATGGCGAGAATTAAAATAAGCAACGACATATGCGTCTTCAACCGCGAGAGCCAGTGGGTCAAAGCAAGACATGGGTGAGTTGCCGAGAGGAGACACATTTTGTTTTCCGACGAATCCAGATTCGAATTGATCGTCGGTGACGCGCAAATTTTGGTTTATCAGAGACGTGGTGAGCTGCCAGCAGGGATTATGGAATATGTAGAGAGCAATTGCATATTGTAGGCGTACACATCTGCTGCATGTACAGCAGACAATGACGGGTCGCCGATACGTAGGTAGATGAGGTGCTATGGCCTGTTCCTCACGTTCAGTGGCATCCACGTCTGCTATACATGCACGACAACGCCCGACAGCACTTGTTGTACAGACCTTTGTGGAAGATCACGACATATAAATGCTCCCATTGGCCGGTTCGTTCTTCGGATCTGAATCCGATCGAACATGTCTGGGATTTGATCATCCGGACACTTCGATGTTATTCGGCTCCTCTGGCTAACGTAGAGGGGCAAGTTGAAACGGCATGGTTGGCCATTCTTCCCGCTACCATATAACGACTTATTAACTCTTGCTACTGATGCATCCTCTCTTAGCAGGGCCGTGCCGCTTTCCAGATGAGGGAAAGTTATGCTACTTCAGTAGTACTACTCCCATACCCCATTTCCTTGCGTTAGAATCACTCGTTCAGATTTTACAGGGTGTGCCCGTCAGTTTTTTCTAAGAGTGTATATGTGCGCTATATGAAAAGAAAATAACCGTTAAATCAAATATGATTTGCACATGTGAAGGTATATCACTTCTCTTATTCTGAATATTACCAAATTTACATGTCCACGACACACTTTCGTTTCTATAAAAATAATACAGTTTGGACAATATTTTCGCACGATTATACATATATCTAGTCCGAAAATTCTACTATAATTGTATTATAAAGATATTAACTGTAGCAGTGAATGGTAACTTTCTCCCCATTATCTGGTCACTATTTTAATTGAGATGTGCTTACTTCTAGAGCTTTCGTACAACTGACTAGATTCTCGTTACGTAGAGGCCTCACAACAATATCCCCGCTATATATTTCACTGTGACTTTGTTAACATGTTACGATGACGGGGTTTAAGTATGCAGAAAGAAGTGTATTTTTTATTATTTAAAATATTGATTGATTTAATTGCACTCGACCATATATTTAAAGTAGAGAGACGAATTTCTGAACAGACCACTTTGACAGTTAATTCTCATTGGTTGAAAGCAAGGCCAAATTACACTGCAGCGATCTTGCTCAGTTTCGGTCACCTGACACTGTTTATGGTTAAGTCTTGTTGTTGTTTCTATTATTTCTCCGTTCATTCATTATATACTCTAGCAGTTCTTTTCAGAGCTCTACAGCAATAGTTACCAGATATATTCGTAATTAATATACAAGCAATATATCGAAGCCGCTGGCCGTGTACATGTGTGTTCTACTCCGAAAAAGCGTGAAAAGACGAGTCATTTGCGTAGTAGGTACCGAAAAGCAGACCCTTATCAATGCTTACAAGAAAATTATAGCCGATACACTCAATCTCAAGAAACTGGATATGATAAAACAAATTTCTTATGTAGTAGGCAAGTAATTTCAATTTATTACATATGATCTATATTTTACAGAGTATACTTACAGGAGTTTCAAGAGCAACCGTATACTGGGTAATTAAAGAGTATAGAGCCTCTGGAAAATGTGTGGATCCTGAAAACATTACTGGTAGGCCATCTTTACTGAAATTCTTTGATGAGACTGTGAAAACTGTTATACGGCAAATAGTTCACAATATGTTTCGGCAAAATGAACCTCTGTCATTAGATAAAGTGCTGGTGCAAGTAAACAATAATAAACATGAGTCAATCAACATTGTATTTGCCAATGAAGCAAATGAACTTTAAGTAAGAATTATTTATTATATAGACATACATGTATCTATATAATTGTGCTATGTTCTCTAGATACTTAAAAAGGTACAGAAACAGCATTTTGACCGAAAGAGATGAGAGATTTAGGAGAGTCATACAGCACAGAAAGTGTGGACTGACACAGTTATTCACAGTCGTAGACAAGCCTTTAACGAAGGACTTACAACGGGATTAAAAAATCCAGCTGGAAAAGGACGTCGTCTTATTTTGTTACACATTGCAAGTAGTGATGGCTTTGTAAAAGATGGCTTATTATTGTTTGAAGGAAAGAAAACCACTGATTATCATGACGCTACTGTTTTTGAAGAATGGTTCTCTCGAATATTAAACTATTTATCTGACAATGCTGTTATAGTTACAGATAATGCATCATATCATAATCGAAAAATTGAAAAGCCACCATCATCGTCATGGAGAAAGGTGGATATTCAAAATTGGCTAACAAGCAAGGAAATACAGTACAATGAGGATATGGTTAGAGCTGAACAGTCATGAATCGCTGCAACTTCAGCGTGGAAAATCGTCGAGTGCTTGCTGAAGCTCAATGAAAGGGCCTTGCAAGGCTTCTTTCTGTAAATGCCAGCTCCTACGCCGTGGTCAGTTTTAGAGCCGTCGGTGTACCAGCTTGAGTCCGCTCGTACTGGGGGCCCACATTCCCAGTCCTTCTTATCTGAGTATTATAATCTGATATTTTCTATCTAGGTGGAATTGCTGAACCATGGCGTCGCTTGGCGTCCCTGTTAGAGGCGCCGCCTTGAGTTCATCCAGTAGTTTTTGATGTTCGGCACCGTTCGATTTACTTATCGGCGCTTGACTGTGCATGAGTGTGTAAGCTGCAGATCTAGCGCTTCCTTGTATAAATATTTGTAGCGGTGGCAGGTTTAGAATGATTTCCATTGCGGCTGTGGGGGTCGATGTCATTGCCCCCGTGTAAGCTTGGTTAAAATTCATAAGAACAATCATAATTCCTATGTAATTGATGAACTGGCAAAATCACAAAATAAAACTGTGTTACGATTACCTCCTTACCACTGCGA
This sequence comes from Holotrichia oblita, assembly GCA_023690525.1. Lineage (NCBI taxonomy): Eukaryota > Metazoa > Arthropoda > Insecta > Coleoptera > Scarabaeidae > Holotrichia > Holotrichia oblita. The sequence goes on along the minus strand of CM043016.1, from coordinate 72,045,538 downwards.
ACTGAATCCCATCCAGCTTGTTTGGGCCCAAATAAAAAATGAAGTGGCTGAGAAAAACAAAACATTTAAATTATCTGAAGTAATACAATTATTACTTGACGCCTTGGGAAATGCTACTGCTACTACTTGGCAAAAATGCATAAACCATGTTATAAAAGAAGAATCAATCATTGACGGTTGCGTGAAGTTATCCACACTTTTCCAGCCACACTTCTATCGTAACGAAAGTTGGAATGAAGTAGTAATTCCAATATAACATATACGATGGTGGTTTTCTTATAAATTTTACAATACATGTTCTACAATCCACAATATATTAACCGAATTCTCTCTGGTGGAAGCTATTTGATATATCTAACAACGAAATTTAATTGGCTCATCGTTTGTGGCCTTCAAAAGTAATAAAAATCGAAAAACCGCGGATGGGCTAATTAAAACGTCGTGATTCTCTTATTAATTCGAGTGCCTCGACACCGACCATAGGTCATATTTTGACATCATGGTCGCGTACCATACCAACCATCAAATTCATTTGGCTGGCCGTTTACGACCTTCAAAAGTAATAAAAATCGAAAAACCGTGGCTGGGATAATTAAAACGTCGTGATGCTCTTATTAATTCGAGTGCCTCGACACCGACCATAGGTCATATTTTGGCGCGACCATGATGCCAAAATATGACCAATGGTCATTAGAGAAGATTTTGATTGTAGTTCGATAGTTCGATTCATAATGTAGAGATATATGAATTTATTTCTAATAGTTATGAGCAGCTCATAATTTTATGATAAATATTTTTATTACATTTGCATTTCTGTAAATAAATATTTGAATATAATTTTTGCAGAACTTGTAAGTTTACAATAAATATATTATGATTGTATATTTTGTTATAAATAATTGTTATGTATCTTATCTATCCTCCGTTTACACTTTCTAATTTTTAAATTCTATCCTCTTCAGAATTCTGATGGTGAGTCTATAAATTTAATATCAGAAAATACTTTAGTCTAAGCAGAGGTCTATATTTAATATACATATATGAATGTACGTATCACAAATGCAAATATTTGAATTTTGCCGCGTACAATTTGGTTTCAAGATGTTCGTGCACGTAATTTGGGCCTGGGGTATGTTCAGAAATTCGTCTCTCTACTTTAAAAATAGAATATAATATTGGTAAATTTCGAAAATGTGATATTTGTGTCTTTCATCTTTCAGTACAATACTCTATTCAATGTCAATATATTCGTGAGTAACTCTATACATAATTTGGAGATATACATACAATGTAAGTCTTTAAAAGTATCTGGCGTGTGTCATAACAATAAATTTGATGAAAAATAGATTGTATTACAGAACTAATGGTATTCAACATAATTTATGAGTACAGAACTTTCACAGGTGCGGTTGCTCCAGTATACCTGAAATACCTAAGATATTTGTTCCTTATAACGAAGCAAGTTCCGTTCATCTGGGTTACGTTCATTTAATTATTTTGCATAGCTTTTATTACACAACGACTTTCTTTTTTCCCGTTTCAGAATTTTTTCAGCACATCTTACTTACTAAGAAATATAATGTTACAAATGGAGCATTATCGAAGTACAGTGTTATTCAATTTAACATCATTACAACGTCAAGGAACGGCACAGACTTATGATCAACCGTCGACTCGTCTGATTATCCTCGATCTGTAAATTGAATAGAGCTTACATAGAATATATAAATCTTATTCTAGCGGATCGCGTGGTGTGTGTCATGTGTAATTCAAACATTTGCTGTAGACGCTGTAATATATGCATGCATTCATGCATATTGTGCCTTTCTTCAGATTCCGAAGTCGTATTTGTATACTTATGGCCAGTTCATCTCCGAAGGCCGTAAGAGGAGACAAACTTGACCTTGAATGAGGTCACTGCAGCGACCCGATGTTCGTGCACTCTGAACACACTTTGAAAGATGTGTAAGACCGCCTTTTATAGACCTATTTGACTTTTTTTCGACATCTTTAATGGTATTGTATTTATTTATTAGGGCAATTATTTTAAGTTATAATTAGTACATGTTAAGTAGGCAAGACAAGGTAAATAAACACAAGTAATTATACATATTTTTCAGTTTGTACGTACATATGTATGTACATATATTTGCATTAAGTCAGTGTAGTTAAGAAAAGTAACATAGTGTTATATTCCTATTGCTGAATTGACACCCAAGCCAACTCCTCGTAGTGAAAGTTTTAGTACACATTTTGCTATTAATATTTAAAGCAGAGTTACTTAAAGAATCTTGTTAGTTTGATTTTGTAATTTATATCCTGTTTTTTGGAATAAAAATTGCAGGTTCTACATTAATTCCAGAACAACTGGGTAAAGGATTATTTCGGTTATTGGTATGATTTTATAATACTGTTAATTATCACACCCAAGCTACACTGTATTTTTCTTGGAAAACATATGTGAATCGATTACAGAAATAAATAATTTTTCGGTGGTATAAAGAATGCAAATTTCGTGACGACGTACTAAAAGTCGCAAATGACATTAATACAGTACCAGAAGTTGTTGGGACATCGATATGAATGTACGGGGTATGTCCGGAAAGTAAGTACAGTTTTGAAAAAAAAAAACTCAAAAACATTTTCTTCAAAACAAAATTCATTTCTACATGAAAATATTTCTTCATACATTCTTCATAGAAATATCCTGCCAGTGAAGATAGCCACTGCAGAACACCTTTTTCTTACGTTGTTACCGCTGTCAAAGCGCCTTCCTCCAAAATCACGCTTCAAGTTCAAGAACAAGGAGCAGTCAGAAGGTGCGAGATCAGGGCTGCACGACGGCTGTACTCCAACTGGACCTAACCGAATTGTTTAATAAAGTTTGAGTTGTACCTGCACAATGGGGACGTGCATTGTCATGAAGTAACACAATGCCTTCGCTGAGTCTGCCACGTCCTTCATTTTGAATTGCGCGCCGAAGTTTCACCCGTTCAAAAACTGTATTACGGAACGCACTTCGCAATCGGGTTCAGAAATTGTAAAGGATGTTTTTTATAGCGGTACAGAACTTTGAAATGGAATAAAACAAAGATGAAGTTTTTAAATTGACATGAAATTTACTTCATTCGAAAGATAATCTTCTGGCATTATAAAAAAATATGACTTCCGGCATATGACCGCCACGGCTGGCTCGGACGTAGTCTAATTTGGAGGTCCAATTTTCGATGACTTTTTTCCAACATTTGTGGCTGTATATAGGCAATAACGCGGCGAATGTTGTCCTCCAAGTGGTCAATCGTTTCGGGCTTATCGGCGTAGACTAGCGATTGCACATATCCCCACAAAAAATAGTCTAGCGGCGTTAAATCGCACTATCTTGGAGGCCAATTCACGGATCCGAAACGTGAAAGTATGCGGTTACCAAACGTTTCCTTCAATAAATCAATTGTGGCACGAGCTGTGTGACATGTTGCGCCGTCTTGTTGAAACTACAGCTCCTGCACATCATGGTTGTTCAATTGATGAACGATAAAGTCAGTAATCATGGCTCTATAGCGGTCACCATTGACTGTAACGTTCTGACCAACATCGTTTTTAAAGATGGGCGGACCAATGATTTCAGCAGCCCATAAAACACGCCACACAGTCAGTTTTTCTGGATGTAACGGTGTCTCAACATACACTTGAGGATTCCATATCCATCCAAACAAAAGTGAGCTTCATCGCTAAACAAAATTCGCTTATGAAAATCGAGATCAACGGCAATTTTGTTTTGGGCCCATTCACCGAATGCCTTGCTAGGTGATCGTGTGGCTCCAAGTCTTGCAAAAGTTGGATTTTGTAAACACGCAAACCAAGATCTTTCCACAAAATCTTCCATAAAGTGGATGGACACATATCCAATTCCTGTGCACGATAGCGGATAGACTGATTCGGGTCTTCCTCTACGCTACGCTCTACAGCAGCAATGACTTCTTCTGTACGCACTGTAAGACATCTCTGTGGATGCGTATTATCATTTAGAGTAAACGTGGTGCAAAAACGTTCCATAGTTAATCGAATTAATTGCTCTGATGGACGATTATGTTGACCGTAAAATGGATGTAGTGCGCGATACGTATTGCGAACAGAACCATGATTTTCGAACTAAATTTGCACAATTTAGAAGCGTTGTTCAGGCGTCAGTCTATTCATGTTGAAATGCCAAACCAAACTAAACATAAATTACTTGACAGCTGACAAAATGGCCACCAGTTAAAAAAGTGTTGCCAACTTTAGTTTTATACCTCTATAAAAAACATCCTTTATTAAACCTTTTGAACGGTCATTAATAAATGTAAAGACAATCCGGTTGTAACCGTGTCAACGGAACGGCTATGAACCAGAGAGATGCTGGTGCATGCACTACGACAGCGGTGGCGGTAGAACGAAACGGTACTTACTTTCCGGACATGCCTAGTACACAAAAATTTTGCTTGATTGCTTCATCGACAAGAAACGGATGATTTAGAAATAATAATTTAAAGAAATCCACATTAAGCGTTCGAAAATGATATTTTGAATGTACAGGGTTATTCATTATAAATGACCCAGCCCTTACCATAGTTATTATTGCATAAACTAAAAAAAAATTGAAATAAAAGTTGTATGGTTATAAAATAATTTTATTATAACGTTAACAAAAGTACAGTGGCGTGCGTAGTTTAGGGGACACAAAAAATAATTTGGTTTCTTTAAATAAGACATCCTGTATATTATTAAATTTTTGAAAAGATCTTTTTCTTCTGATTTCAAAAATATACCATATCATACCCCTGTCTTACACCGTTCTTATGATATTAAAGGATAAATATAGTAAATTAAACTCGTTACTATAAATATTGAAAAGTTAATATCATCAAAGAAAGCTGTGAAAATCACTGTCATGTTTATTAAATGTCATTTCTTTATTGAAACGTTCAAAATGGTTTACAGTGCAGTGGTTGCAGCGCAAAGAGCATACAGGGAGTTGTATCCAAATCGTCCAACACCCGCAGACAATACGTTCAGTACCATAGTTATTATGCAGTAATAACTATGGTAAGGGCTGGGACATTTATAATGAATAACCCTGACTATTTTAGAACGGGCAGAATTCCGTTATATGATATAACAATGTATTGTTATATATAAAAATGTTGGTATTACGAACTATAACATCCAGTAACTTTTTCTTACTATAGATCGAATTTCGATGAAGTGGTTAAAATATTGTAAGATAAGTACCTAATTTGTTTAATGAATGTCGATAAGAAACTCAGTCACGTTTTACTTGTCTTAAATTTTAAAAAAAAAAAAAAAACTAAAATCTAACTAAACCAAAACCGACCGAACCAGCTACCAGCAAGTGTGAACCTGCATGTAAATTACTTTTAATAGAATTTGAAACCTATTTTCTAAAATTTATTTTTAAATTAGCAAGCTGTAAGATATTTCTAGACAGTGCCGTTAATTTACGTTTTCTAGTAGAAAGCTACAGCTACAGCATGACGATACAATAGTATCATCATAATTCAAAACAAATAGAAGAAAATGATTTATAAATATTTTTGCGGTTTCTGCAGTTTGTTATAATACCGTAGCTTTGAGTTCTACGTCTAAAGCAAGTTATAGACTTATATAAATTAGAGTCTTTTATGTTATGGAATAAGCAACATAAATCTTAACCGTATTATTAAAATAGAACAGGCAGTGGTGTTTCCTGCTGAGTCTAATTACAACTATTTCTAATTTAATGCAAAATATGAAACACGTTTATTTTCGAATAATCAAAGCAGAAAAATGGCAGATTATATCTGTTTGCATGGAAAAGTAGAAAGTACACAGTATAAGATTCTGGTATGTAAATACTTCTGTGTAAGTTATCAATTTTGTTTTGTATCAATCAAACACACAGATATGTAAATGGAGCAAAATGTTACGCGTTGTGATATTCATAAATTTTTTTGTAAAACATATTTGGTTACACTAGACACAATACGGTGTTTCACATATTTCAATCTACCAAATATATTTCTGAACGCTTTTATCTTATTACTACACATTGCTGTTAGAATCGACTAGTACAATACGCATTAGTAATGAACATAAACAGCAACACACACACACGTCTTGATAAGCTGAATGACTGGATCACACCTATTCTAATAAACAAGCCAACTATTTTTCTTTTGACTGAAGTGCTGATTTATCCGTTGTGTTACATATATGTATTTTCTTGCTGATGTTATAAATTGTAGGACATAATTTATTATACCTTATAACCATAAAATGGAAAAATACTTTATAGTTATTAATTATAAAAAATCCGAACAAATAGTTTAGGAAATGTGGTCTGAAAGTCGCAATACTGATTTTTAAACCACATTTCCTAAACTATTCGGTAATGAATAAACATCGTTTGATTAATGTATGTATGTATGTAGGTATATCGATTTTGTGATTCCTAGAAAATGTTGGGTCACACTCTTGAAAGCAATCCAAGCACCTCATTCCAAGTCATATAAAGTCTCTTCAAATTGTGCATCTTGTTGTAGACTTTTAATTTGGGGTTCTACAAAAATTTGCTCTTTAAGTTTTTCATTTGAAATATTGGTACATTTTTATTGAAGGTATTGGAATCCACGACCATCCTTATCCATAGCTTTGACGAAATTCTTCATTAAACCTCATTTTTGCAGTGGCGGTACAAAATTTGATCAGGTTCCACTAGTGCCTTATGAAGTGTATTCTGTTGTCCAGAAATATACTGAGCTCTGACTGCCCAATCTTTGACAACGAGTTGTAAACCGAATAGAATTGCTACAAGTTTTACGTCAGCGCTATTGTGTGCCATTTGTACACTGCGTAGCCAAACAGAATAGATAGATAAACGTTTCCTGTGTGAAGAAACACAGCTTTCAAACTCACTTTTGAAGCAACGATAAAAAGACGCCATTCTTCTGGGTTATGTTGATGACCTAGTCCGCATCAAATTATCGACATTATTGCAGTGCCAGTACTCTGAAAGTCCACCGTTGACGGACACTTCTTGTATTGGGTGCTCGTTTCCGTCCCACATGCTACTGTGTTTCAATTATGTGCGACTAACATTCGAGTTTTCTCCTGAAGTTCTCTTCCCATCGACATTGAATATACACCATAGAAAACGTGCAAAAACAATTAAAGATTTATAAAACTAAAAATCATTCGTATTATTTTCGCTTCTTCTGTAGGTGTAGATTAATGTTAGTAGTTAATTTCGGAGAAATAATTTTTGCCTCGTAAAAATTCACAATTAATCAAAGTTCGTTATTTTATTATGTTCGATATGCCTTGCAGAACTTTGTACATGTCACTGTTATTATTGTATCAACTATAAAAAAGTTAGAATCAAGAATATGAACCATAAAAGCAACGAAGTAATAACAATTTTCTCATAAATACAGAATTGAATGGGAAACCACTAGATGCGACTTTTAATACTTATTATTATTATTGTTTGACAGTCACTCAAAATCTTTAGAAATATGACATCGTTAAACAATAACAATATATAACTGTACCGGAACTATTTACAATCTAGCATTAAATGAGAAATCGCATCAATCATCTGGCAACCCACTTACTCGATCATAATTTTCCTTATTTGTTTCTTAATTCCGTTCTCGTACGAACAGAAAGGAATCTTAATACGCCACTACGATCATTTTTAATTATACAAAATGGGAACGCCTCGCATCACAAGAAAAAATCTCGAATTGTGCGGTCTCGGACGATTTCGGGAAATGACTCGACCACCGCACGTACTTATCTAATTCATACCTTTTAAAGCGTTTTGGCCTAATATTTAATTATTCTTTTTCCTTATAGACTATCTTTCTCGTCAACTCTTTATCCTTCTCCTTCCTATTTAATTTATTCTCACCTGGTTTCGATGACGTAAAGTAGGTCAACGCATACAGGCGCAGTCCATAACACATTTGTACGTCTATAGAAGCTACTGAGTTTGTTTGGTTTGATCTCTTTTTCTTCGTAATCTTTATCGATGTGTGCTCGTTGAAACGTTACTACGGAAGAGAAAAAAAAGGAGATTACGTGAATACGGTACCAACATTGGTTCAAGAAAAAAAATAGTACTAGTGAGGCACTATCTGTGTTTATTGTATAACTGATGTATAATGTATATTGCGTCTAATTGAATGCTAGAGCTATTGTTACGTATTCACGATGTACTGTATTGTACCTATCCTAAATTCGTAGCATCTGTTAAGAATTGTAATAAGATTGTTATTAAATTAGTTTAAATGGTATTATTATACTTGAATGAGTAGCAATTTGAATTATATGAATGTATACGTATGTAGTAAGTATCGTTAGCACAGCTTTCTTTCCTGTAGAATTGTAAACCTATTTTTCATTAGGATATGTGTTCTCCTTTCTTCGAACGGCGATAATTCTAATTTGCATTAGTTTTGCATTTGATATATGTAGAACATGTAGAATTTTGTTGCAAAATTGCAACTAAATAGCACCACTCAAATTCGCGTTTTATTTGTATAAATGAATGTTTTAATTCACATATTTCTACAAAAGTTCTCAGCTGATTTTTAATTTATTTCTTACATTTTTCGTAATTCTATTATTTTTTTATACGCAAGAATCTATTACAGGCATTTTTTTATTTTTATATTGCGGCATTTCTCAATGTTTTCATAAATTCTAATTGTATCAGATTCAGTACTATTAATGCGGAAATATTTTATAATAACAAGTCAAAATTTGGCTTTAAAAGCTACTTGCATGACTAATTTCTAAATATGTTCTCGTTAAATAAAAAGAAATAATATAGCTCTTCATTTTTTCCACATATGAAATACATAATTTGTTGAAATGGTCAGTACTGGATCTTTCTCACTAATTAAGCTCTTAATAAGTCTTAGAAATAAAAGTATCTCCTCGCATATAATGTGATGAGTAAATATTAAATGGGATCACTACTTACATTTAGAGATAGCAATTTATTTTCTTCGAATAGTCATATCAGCCCACGTGATTCTTTTCTACATCCATAGATTTTGCTTGTTTATTGTTATTATGGTTTCGCTACATACAGTCGAATTTTTGGATCTTGTCCGTTACGTCATGAGTAATATCAGTATGAATCGACTTATATGTCATGTTGTTTCTCTCTAATGTACGTTAAATGGCGGTGATGAATATTTTACGTATATCTGTGTTTAATTACGCTGTTAATGACGTAACGGACAAGATCCAAAAATTCGACTGTACATTTTTTAAATTGTTTCAGGTTGTTTTTAAGAGTTGTTTCTGGTTATTAATATTGTCATGGATCCCTCCATCTCCCCTCATCAACACCTTTAGAAAATAGAGTTTTTACAGATCACTCTAAGTTGTGTATTTTTCCAAAGTTTTAGCTTCCTGTCATATATGTATAATTCACGAAATAACCGAGAAAAACGAAATTTTGTAACCCCTTTTTTAAAATATCGAATGTTATGGCAGGTTGTTCTATACTTTTACAAAGGACTTCCTCCTAACGCCAACTGGAAATTAAGTTTGACGGCCTATACCACCCCAAAGGTGGCTGTCAGATAGGATTTCCGCCCATCCGCCTTCGTGCAAGCAGTTCAGAATGCTGTCCTCATAAGGCTGGATGGCGATTAATTTAGCCAATAAAATGGAGTGGAGACCTTTATATTGATGGTGTTAGCATCCGGTTCTTTTGTCGTTTACAAGTTATACGGTTTTGATTTTTGGACGAGAGTGTTTACTGTTTTGCTGCTAGGCATAGCTATATTGTATTCTTTAGTTGTAGTGGTGAGTTCTTGCCTTTCGTCGAGAACAGTGGTACCAACTGTTCGATGCAGTAGAAAATGTAATAATCCCTGACAGTCACTACATTTAAGGCTCTGTAGGCCCCTAGAACTGCTTCACATCACAACACCAGCTGCAGCGGTGGAGGGTGGAGATTCAAGAATGGTCTTGATTGCTGTCGTCAATATGGAGGACATGGAGATTCAAGAATGGTCTTGATTGCTGTCGTCAATATGGAGGACACGACTTTGTGATGCTTAAGTAGCCAATCGCTTGGACTTTACTGAGTATCTTTATCGAAGAAAAGCCTAGATTGGCTTTGTGTCACCAGACTAGCGAAGCATGGGTCATAATAGGTACTGTAACCTTTGCGTACAATCAGTGTATCATTAGAGGTTTCAGACCCTACGTTTCAACAAACATCTCTGCACAGATTCAGACATGGGATAGCTTCATGTGTATTCTGTCATTTAGAGCCCAGGATTGCGCTTAAATATTTGATCTCTGTTGATACAAATATCCTGCAGTCCAGAACGGACGAGCACTATAGTTTAGAAAGCCTTTTTCTGCCTTTAAAAACAAAACCGTAGTTGGTTTTTGAAATTTATATTTAACCATTTCAGTTTCTAATGGGTTGCGACTTCTTTTCATTCACGGTGATGTCATCGGCGGATCACGGAAATATGCTCTCGAAAAATCAGCCAGCGGGTCATCCACTATCAAGCACGATAATGGAGGTAACACTATTTCTACTTTAAATATATGTGGCAAATATCAATATTTATTTGTTTGGTAATAAGTTGAATCTAGATTTTAATTTCTTTATGCTCTGGTTATTTAGCACTTTCCATAACGTTTTATCACTCTATTATTTTTTATTATAATATATTTAGATCAATTTTGCCCTTTTGATAATTTCAAAAAGTATCAATCATTTGAATATTTTTTGTATTTCTAACGCATTGAACGCTAAATTACAATTCAGCTTCAATTACAACGAAAGCATTGGAATATGTTAAGACAAATATAAAAAATGTAAACAGATTAACATAGAAACAGTATACACACGCTTATCCTATGTAATTTGCATATTCTATAATAATCTAATCAATTTATCATGTTCGAAGTGATATTTATCATGTTATATTACAATCGCTAATAGTTTTCTTTATTAAGAAAGCAAATAAGAAAGCTTAAGCAGAATACTATATCTATATATCTAGGTAAGCTAATCGCTTGACACTAAACATCGCTACTAAAACGGTAAATTAATTGCAAATTAATGTGCACTATAAATTACCACAATAAGCGCTGACATTTAATTTCGTTGCTATTGTTTCTGTGATGCTGGCTAACGGATATTTACATTATTCCTTGTTTTAACCGTTATACGTGTGGTATTTTACTGATCATTGATAATTGGTTTCTTTCTAATTGCTTCGAACGATCGCAGTACACTTACGGTATACCTCTAAAGAAATGTTTTGTCGTCAGATAATTGGGAAACCAATTATTATTTGGTCATGAGTAATCGGACCCGAATTATGAAAATCGCAGACGTGCAGGTATTGTTGCAATCAACGGTGTATGTCAAGATACCTGTAATGGATTTGGAGAGAACCGAAACAAGCAAGTCGACTTCACGGCACTTTATTAGTGTCATGCAGATCTTTTTCTGGATAATTAATCGCACAGAAAAAGATGAATGAGAAAAAATAAAGTGTTATAAATTGGGGAATACATGTACAGTTATGTTCAAATAACGATGTACGTTTAGATGAATATTCATTTGAATTGAACTACACTACCTATGCAGTAAGTTTTTATTTCTAGAAGTTTGCTATATGTGTTTCCTCTGCTGCTGTATAGTGTCTATACTTTTAGTTTAGTCCTTGTTCTCTCGTCTTATCGATACTTGGCTTTCCGATGAAGCATGATGGCAAACCGAAATTAAACGGTGTTCATTTCTGTTGCTTGTGGAACATGTGGCACAACATTTGAGAGCATGCATTCTTTTATATTATTGTTTATACTAAAGACCTAAATCTATACAAGTACACAAAGGACATGCACAAGCAAGCAAGCTAATGTAATGTAGTAGTTTACTAACCAATATTGTTTGTCATGGTTGCCACTACAGCTTTTGCTGAGTAACACATTACCATGTGCGTTTTTCTTTCATTGCCGCGTAATGAACGTTTTCAAAAGCTAAGGAAAATACACTCTCAATCCGTTGCACTATTGTGGAAACGCGAAACTATCGTGAATACCTATATCATTACAGTTATGTATTTAGGGAGAAATTAATGCTGGAGAGCAGCAAACTCTTCGTACAGACATTTATGCTACTCATGATTTCGTGCAATTTATGATTGCTTCTTATATATATTATTATCAACATCCATAAATGCAGTGCTGTAACGGTAATACCGTTTATTTTGTTGGACAAGGCACATTACCTTCAGCCATATCCGCTCAAATTGGTTTTAGATATGAACTTGCTCCAGTTTGCTTTGATCTAAAATATCTCTCCTAGAGGTACAATTTTAAGAAACTAACTGTATTCGCCAGATAGAAGTTAGACCAATTCATCGTTCGAGATTCGGTCTAACGCTTACGTTACGTCTTTAAACGATTTCTCTATTATGCCGGTAATTCTATAAACTTGATCCAAAGTACGATGTCTGTTTTGAAATCCAAATTGAAGCGATGGTATTAGAACACTATTTTCGATAATTGGTTTTAATCTCTTTGCTATCAATTTTCCAAAAAAGTAGATGTGATTGGGGCTAAAGTCTACACTTCCATATGCCAGTTCCATTCGATCCGGGTTCTTGGAATATTATTACTTCTTCAATTTCTATAATTTTTAGCTTTGTTGGTACCTCTCCATTAAGACAAATTTGGAAGCTCTTCTGGCGCCAATATTAACTTTAATGTATTGACGTTGCTATGTCATCATTTTTTACAAAGAACTTTCGGATCATTGGCGTACGATTGAAACATGCAAAATTGTAGTTATTCTACAAGTACCTACGTTAGGCTTTCGTTTATCGCTTTAAGCCCGTTCTTTGCTTTTTTTGATTAGTGGTACTTAAGCAATTGGTCTTTTCATTCTTTTTATTATATGTCTTAGGGAATAGGTAATAGAGTTTCTGATTTCTAATCTCATTAATAAGTGTATTCGTAGTAGTTCTATAATTTTCTGATCGTTTCTTTCTTCACATATTGTTTCTTCTTTTTTGGGTAGGAAAACAATGAACCTCATGTGTATAGTTTACATAGTTCCTAGATGATAATTTATAGGAGTCTGTCTCTTATATATACGAGGGAGCGGTTTTATATTCGCGGAATGAACGGGTTGTAGAGGGTGATTAGGCGCATTGGCGGCGTGGCCTGTGCAGCGACTTATAATTAGCATAAATACGAAGTTTCATTGTTATTAGACAGTTAGTCTTTGAGCTATCGTCAACCAAGTATCATAAACCAAGTAACCAACCAAGTAACAGCGCGTAGAGTGTTTGCGTGCATTTTTGGACCTCTGTAATGAAGACAAGGATGGTGTATTGAGTCAAATTGTTACTGGAGACGAAATCATTATGAACCTGAGTCCAAACAAGACTCCATGCAGTGGCATAAAAAGGGCACAGCACCTCCCAAGAAATTTAAAGTGTCACAATCAGCTGGGAAACTTGGCAACGGTATTTTGGGACTCGGAAGGAATATTGTTGATTGATTATAAAGATAAAGGTGTTTCTATTGAGAATATTACACTTCAATATTAGAGCGACTAAAAGAAGCCATTAAAGAGAAAAGACGGGGAAAATTGACGAAAGGTGTGCTGCTTTTGCACGACAACGCGGTCCACAAGAGTCGCGTTGCGTTAACAAGGTGCGCTTCTAAATTGTGAATCACCCACCCTACAGCCCAGACCTGGCCCCGAGTGATTATTACCTGTTTCCGAAAATGAAAAAAGAGCTGCGGGGTAAAAAATTTACTGCCGATGATGAAGTCAAGGAGGCAGTTTCGGCGTATTTTGCAGATAAAGAGAAATCATTTTTTTATGAGGGTATAAATAAATTAATTCAAAGATGTGAAAAATGTATCCGTCTTGCAGGTGAATATATTGAAAAAGAAAAATAATTTGGTTTTTTTATTTCCACCCCTTATCTCCCATTCCGCGAACATAAAAACGCTCCCTCGTACATATATACATATATAAGCTATATAATCTATGTCACAAAATTTACAACGTACTTACTTATGGTAATTTTATCATTCGTTATAGATAATTTAACGTATTTTTTTCAAACTAACATTTACTTCATTCACTTCGCATGAATTAAGTACGCAAAATGGTACAATGTAGTCTTTCGAAGCATTTACATGTCTATATTGCAGTTATCTGTATCCGATCAGAAGATTAAGCATTCTTTTATTTCACGCATCGTTTGCTTCGACATGCTTCTTTACTTCATCCTTATCTATATCTATTTAATGTGTAGACGAACGCGACACCTATTAAGCCGTGGCACGTATATATTTCCAATTACATCGAACGAAAAAGGCAATGGTAACCCTAAACTGTCAGCTGCGACCGTAAACTCTTTCCTACTTACGTCGATAGATAATTTATCTTCTTTCAGTACTGGAAAACTAGACAGTTTTATACGTACGACTTAACTCTGTCTGATGGTAGGATGCATTTACACGTGCTACTGATTTTTCAGGCGTAGAATCATCTGCGGCTCTGAGATTTCGGTTAGTCGGCTAATAACCCGAAGTAGTGACGTGCAATGGGGCACTTTCTAAACATCTTGTTCTATTATTAGTAAATAAGCAATTACTAATATGTTTTATTAAGTGTATATTTTTTAAAATTGTCATTAAATATTAATAAACCATTGTGTTTTAATAGTTTGTCGATCTTTTATAGTTTTATCCATATAAAAACACAACTTTCTTATTATTAATTTTGTGGTAAAGGAAATTATTTATAATGGTGTAAAATATGTAATTAAAGAAGTGCACGAGTGATCGACGCTTGTTTGCAAAACAATGAAATGAGTCGATGTAGCTTTATTATACGTCCTCAACTAAAGAACTTAGCAAATCTATAACATCTGTATACTGTAAATTATATAACGAGGCAGCTATAGAAAAAAAAACAAGATATGCCCACAATATTGTCTTGCTACAAGATCAGTGAACAGCATGCAAATAAATTTTCAAACATGAACCAAGCTAGGTAAGCAGAACATTACTACATACAAATTAGTGGGATTAGATGAGACCTAGCAATTAACAAGGAACAGTAAAAGGAGAGTAACGATATCACGGGGTGTTAAAAAAACCTTTACAAACTTTCCTGGGTGATAATAGAGACGATACATTTACACTTGATGCTGAATTGATTTCGAGCCATCAAATTTGATTTAGGTTCGGTTTTATCAAGTATCATTAATTGCGTTATTAATTAACGGGTTAATTGCAGTAACTCAACTAAAATCCAGATAGTTAATTATGTTTACAGACGAAACCAGTTTTACATGTATTGGCGTTTTTAATTTTCATAATTTACATGGTTAGTTGAAAATCTACATGAAGTTCATTACTAAAATTATTAATTTGTAGGTTCGGACCATTAAATTTTTTGTGCGAAATATTTTGTATATTTTCTGCATTTTTTCGTTGGGATAAGATGAGCGTTGGCAGGAAATTTTTGCCTGTCAAGAAATCGTGCCTAAGAAATACTAAAAAATCTAAGCGTTTACAGACAGATGCCTGGGTCCCTTTTAAGACGACTACAACTTTGTGTGTAATAACAAGTGCAACAAATCCAAATTCTGCAAAATTGTTTTATTGAATCATATAGAACAATTAAGCATACCTAAGAATTGTTTGCTTGTTCTCATTTTTAATATCATCCTATTTTTTGTGAACACAATGTATGTTTCGTTTTTGAGCGGGTTGATTCTTAATCTAGATTTGTATTATCTGGCAGAAGATTAATGTCAACAGCCGATTTCGTTTTACTGCTAAAACACTGGAATTTCGTAAATAGAGATCTTGTAGCTGCAAATAATTGATCTCGAATAGGCTGAACACTAAATACTTCAACCCCCAACACCAAAAAACTTTTTTACTAAAAACCGACACGTTTCGAAGGCAAAGCTGTCCTTGTCAAAGCGATAATAGAAAGTTTTATTGCAGGTTGAGGTGTTTACTATTCTACTTCTGCACCCAGAGATCTAGTGAAGAACTTCTGAATAGGCTTTAATGTATGTACATACTGCACTTCTGAGGGAAAATGATTTAATTCTATTTTATCTAAATAAGTACCAATAGTAGTATCTTATAAAGCTGCGTCGTATAATCCTAGATAAAACTTCTACTTCTTAAAGTTTCGGACATTTAATTATAGCACTCACGACGCAAACAGTAGAAAGGAGTACTTTTGTCTGTGGGATGAATCGATTGCTGGAAAGCATGTGGATGAAATAGTATTAACTTTTTTAGGATACATATCATATGCAAATTTAGCTGCATGGTCTTTTTTATCGTTAAAAATTGTCCATCAAAATTATAAGTTATAACATTCTATCGAAAGACTATATACGTCTTGAAGCGCATTTAGATCACCTTTGAATAGAAAATAAGTGAAAGAAAAATTGCAGTTTAAAATTATTATATAGATTCCGAGTAGCAGTTATCAATTTGAGATCATAGTTAGCCAGAATATTATGTAGCCAAAGGAACCCGTTCCAAGTACCTTGAATGGAAACCAATTATTAATCATTTTTAAGCTTTGTTATAGGCCAGTGTTATTATAGTTTAAATGCAATTCTAAGTTCGATGCTTCGAAAAGATTTGGAACAGAACGCTGTATCAATAGTGAATCATCTATGGACCTTGGATATTTCGTCAGGCTGGCAACAGTGAGTCGGCTAACGCTTGAGAAGTGGATAGGCGAAGAGGTTTTAACAGTCAAATATAAATCGACTAACGCTAAAACCCGAGAAGATTCTTTAGACTAGCAACAACGAATCGCCCAATGTCTGAGAGGCGGATAATACATACATATTATAAGCTGGCAATAGTGAATCGTCCGTAGGCTGCAAACGGCTACCTTTACTGTCAATGTATATCAACCGGCGCAAAGTTAGAAAGTGAATAGGACCAGATATAGAGCGGAAGTCCCTTTATACCGTGAAAACATGGTATTTTATACCCGAGGGGAGTACTTTTTCTCTA
Organism: Holotrichia oblita; assembly: GCA_023690525.1. NCBI lineage: Eukaryota > Metazoa > Arthropoda > Insecta > Coleoptera > Scarabaeidae > Holotrichia > Holotrichia oblita. The sequence goes on along the minus strand of CM043016.1, from coordinate 72,028,426 downwards.
CCATGAGACATCATCAAACATAGCTAAAATTATATATTATCTGATAACGCTAATATATGCAGATATGTTCAAAACTGTTGATTTACAATGATAAATTTGAAAACAATAAAAACAATAAAATAGCAACTTATTATGTGTGACGATGCACTTCTGGCTTTTTTGTACTATCAAATAGATCTTGATAGCGATATCTGCAATAAATCTCAGTAGACGCCGTTGACATAATCGACCCGCCATCTTAATAGCGATATCTGCAATAAATCTCAGTAGACGCCGATGACATAAATATGCGTAAATATTTGTGCTATTCGCGAAACTTTAAAACCAAAGGTTTTCGATGAGGTTCAGATCAGGCGAGCGAGCAGGTCATTGTAATAAATGGATTTCCTTTTGATGAAACCACTCCTTTGTTTGTTTGGAATTATGGGCAGCTGCATTTTCTTTTTGAGATATCCAGTCTTGCGTCAGCAATTTTTCACCAAAGTCTATCGGAACCATTTCCAGAACCTCTATATAAGAATTAGAATTCATTCCTGTCCAAATAAAACATGCAAAGGTTTTATTGTTATGGGTAAAGGTCGCCTAAACCTCCAACTACCGCCATCAAAATTTCGGTCCATCACAACTTCAGCGTCCTGGCGCAAATCATGCCACTAATATTTGAAATCAAGTTATATTTCTTTTTGTCAGAAAATAGGACGTTGTTGCGCTCATGATCCCATCTCGAATCATCCTGCGCAAATATCAGTCTTGCCTGTTTATGTGCATCTTCTTGATAAGCGCTGCTTTCGAGTTAGTCTTTGATTACTCCTCTTAGCACAATTTTTACCGTAGGAAGTACACCCAACTTTATAAAATTGTTGATGAGGTGACGGGATCGTCCTATTTTCTTAGTTATGCCTCGGTTTGATAACTATTTCTTTAGAACAATTTATTTTTGTTTTTTCCACCTTGAATAGCAATTTATGTCTCGGCATATTTATTTGACAATAAATAAACTTTTGAAGATGTTTCAAAGCCTTTCTGCACTAAACAGTAATGCCTGATTTCGTAGGATGTCTGTCTAACTTTTTGGAATTATAGAATTTTCCCTGCATATCTAACAGTTGTAATATTGGCAAAATAATGTCTCTGTTGTTTCTTTACGTTCAGAAATCTAATTCTAGATAACTCGAACTCATACCGTTGCTAACCATTTATAGGGGAAATACAAAATTAGGCGAAACTATAGAAATTTTGCTGACTGTTTTCTCCTTTTGTTGTGTCAACCATGAGGGTCAAGTTGCTGTGTAGGAGCACTCACTTTATTTTATTTGCTAGTATATAAGAAGGCAGAATGAAAATAAAAATGTTTTACAAGAATAATTTGAAACACGAATATTAAATCTATAAAGTTTTTACAACATTGTCTTTACAGTATATACTTTACAACGGTAATAACTCATGGAAAGTAAACAAGTAAATACATGAGAGGCTTCAATGCGCACAGTGGCATTTTCTATATACTTAATCGGTTAGATCCTCCTATAAAATTTATTGAAAAATTAAGTGTTAACGTAATATCGCTATTACTAGCACTTAATGTGTAAGTATGGTTAAAGGAGCTTTCACAATAAGTATCTCTTAACCTCATTTTACTGTTAAAATTATTTACATTGAAGCAAACATGATAGTAATGAATTTTATTTTAATTGATATAATGTACCTACCACTTCAAACAAAGTCATACCTGTATGTCTAGTATGTGAAACTCCCAATATAGTGAAATGACAGTTGCTTTCTTCTTTCACTTGCAGTTATTTTGTTTACTACAGTTGCTCGGAATGAGATCGTATTAGCAGTCCAAATAAACAAATAATAACTATGTATGCTCATTATGTATCGTTTTTAATACACTGAAAGTTAATTTAATCTTTTCTTTATTAGCTCGTGTATTGCTTTAACGTTCCGTTTTTCATACAGCTCCGTTAAAACGATCGATTTAAATATACGGGATTATCAGACTAAGTGCTTTTCAATGCAGTTGTAATTAAAAGAACAGCGTTCTTAAGCAGAATAGCTAGTACTTTTGCAACAAATGCTTTAAATATTCGTTTCAACCACATGCAATAAACCTACATAGAGGCAAGTTTTATATCCTTCTTCTACATAACATTATTATTATAGGTATGAACAATCTGTGTCATACATATGTATAGTCAAATCTCCATATGTCCAGGAATATAATTAGTATAGGTTCTGGTTCGAATTTGGAAATATTGATAATTTTATTTCTGTAATTTTATTGTTTTTTTTAAGAAACATCATTGTAGATAATAATAAAGAACGTCCTTGTAATGTTTTAAATATTGTTTTAATATTTATAGAAAAATCCACTTTTATGTGATTTTTGTTGTTTGTTTATTGTTGTATTTTATATGTATATTTACACTACAGTGACGCGGGCAAAACTCGAAAGCTCTTATACTAGATACCAGGTCCGTGAAATCCTTCGATGCCATTTAACATTTCTCTACGGAGAGGAAATTTTTCGCAAAACCGAAACCTTTTCCAAACTACGCCTGAAACTATTTACAGTACTGTGCATCCTGATCTTTTCATCCTGCTGCGGTGACCATCAAGTTATTCCAAAATTTCTCAAACTTGCTCACTACAAGTTTCAATTCAATGTTTCAGGAGATCTTAAGACGACCACTCAGCCGTGAACAAATCAAACATTTCCGTCGTGAATTGGAGCTTGTATTCCAGAAAACGTGTCTCCCTTCATTTAGGACTGTCTAATATGTTTTCAGTTGATTGGTTCCTGTTAAATCACATTTCTTTTATCCGATTTCAAAGAATCACAGAACGCATTGAGACAAATGGTATTTGCACATTTCAATTCCTTGCCCTGAATGAAGTATTCATAACCCATCATCATCAAAAACAGTCGAAAATCTATCCTCTATTATCGCTTTTCGAAAGCTGAAACATTAAAAGCTTTAAATTTCACTGTGGCTCCCAAAAGAAGACATTAGAAGACCAAGCCAAGTTAGCCAAAAAATGTCTCACTTCAGCGCACTTACAGAAAAATTTATAAAAATTAAAACAAAAAACTTGGTTAAGATACGTTGATGACGCTTTCATTATGTGACCACACGGTAAAAAGGCTTTACCTACTTTCTTCGATTTCTTTAATAATCAACACCTTGACATCAAACTTACCATGGCGATTGAAACAAGCGGTTTCCTAACCTTCCTTGATGTATTAGTTACTCGCCCACCAAATGACCATTGAGGTTATGTACAAGAAACCCACATATACCGATCGATATTTCACGCCAACTCACATCATCACCCAGAACAAAAGAAATTAGTGATCAGCTCCCTACATCCGTAAAATTCTCCGTAAACAAACCATTAAAGCTATCTTTAAACCACTAAATAAAATCTCTCAAAACCGCACAAAAAGTATACATTTTTAATAATATGTATAGGTATGCATAAGTACAATTTTTGTCGTAGTTATCCGAGTAAAAATTGAAATTGTATAGGTAAATAATGGCAGAGATGCAAAGATTTCCATATCTCTTCGTTAACAATTGCAAAGTAGCGGTCACTTTTTTCAGAGGTTGAGTTTCTAAAAATTTTGTTTGAGCACTTATCTGTGTTCCAACTTTTCTGGCGAAGTTTTCAAAAATAGTAGTGTTTTGAATAAATAGATCTTATACATCACAAAGCAGGAACATACATGTTTCGAGGTCTGCAAAATAATCATCTGTAGTGGCGATGACCTCCTCATTTGAGGCAAATCTCTTTCCTGCCAGCGATTTTTCAGACTTGGGAATAGGAAAAATTCGCTGGAGGCTAGAACCTGTGAATATGGAGGACGAGAGGCTATTCGTAGCGCAACTCATTCAATTCGGACGCGAGGATGCGGGATGAATGAGCCGGTGCATTGTCGTGGCGCAAACGAGGCCGTTTCTCCTTTAATACTACATCGAACCGGGTCAATAATCGCTGTAGTATTGCTCCGTGATCGTCCTTCCCTCGTGCAGATAGTCGATGAGGATCACATCTTGTAAATCTCAGAATATGGTCGCCATGACCTCTCCGGCTGATGGAACGGTCTTTGCTTTCTTCGGAGCTGATTCGTCTGGAAAAGTCCACTGCTTCGACCGTTCCTTGGGCGCCGATATGCAGTGGAAGATCCAAATCTCATCCGCGGTTACGAAACACATTAACATATCTCTTGCATTGCATTGAATCCTGGCCAGATATCCTCCGAAATGGTCGTCCGATTTCGTTTTTGCTCTGGTGTGAGCAAGAGCGGTACTCATCGCGCCGAAAGCTTTTTCACGCTCAAAATTTTGTGTAGGATATGGCTAAGATACCTGTTGTCTCTGCTATCTCTTTCAGTTTCAATCGGTGATCGGCTAACACGACATCATGAACCTTGTCGGCCATTTCATTGTTGGTAGCGGTTTTTGGGCGTCGACTGCGTGGTTCGTTATCTGTGCTTGTGCGACTACGTTTGAACTCGCTCACTCAGAAGCTAATGGTCGAAAATGATGGAGTAGATCCGCCCTACTCTCGTACCTCTAGCAAAATATTTCGAATCAGTGGACGTTTTCCCAGCCATCCAGAAGTGTTTTATCACTGCACGAAATTCGATTTTATCCATTTTTGCGAAATCGCCTGACTTGCTACACAAAACCCACTCTTAAATTTTGATAGTTATAAAATAGGTTGCCCATGCCGACCAATGAATCCACTTCAACCTTTGTACGCCATCGCCTGCCGATTCTGGAAACATGTCAGGTTATCCTCGTAGTTATGTTGGTGGATTACAATGGTTCAATAATGACAAATTTTTTAGTAACATACTTTTTAGTGATGAAGGTTGATTTCGTTAACTACATGTCTCATGCCTTAAACCATAGGCTTAGTGCATTCCCATTTTTTTTAATTATTATTATTTTTTATTAACATAAAAAATTATATTTTTAAAACTCCAGTTGGCAGCATAGACAATTTCAATTTGAGTTATTATAGATATATATTATACATTTCTTTCGATCATTTTACCACAATAAACAACACTACTCCATGCCATTTTGAATTATATTTTATTTATTTAGACGGTTTTGTTTTTAAACTATTTTTTTAGGATATTTTTATCTACACATGCGTATGACTGTAAAATAAAAGTTTTTAAAAGCTGCGTTGCTTTTTAAAATTGCATTAGTAGAAGACAACGCGATTTAAAACATTTTCTTCTTCATTCCCCTCTTGTACCATCATAGTTCTTGTGATCTGCTTGGTTTTGAAGATCGCAATGCTATTTTAATTAAACTAGAATCAAAAGTGGAATCAAAGTTCATACTTGCTATATTTGGGTTGGAACTTAAAAATTCCTCTAACTTTCCTGCACTACAATTAATTTTGCTTTTATTATCTTTCATATTTTATAAGTTCGGAATACATTTTTCCATTTACAAACACATTGATCACATAATTTATAAAAATAATTTGTACAATAGAAATTTTACGCAAGTGTTATATTTACCAGCTACTTGGATCAGTTATTGATAACGTAAGTGATCTGATCCGCACTGATCCAAATACTAAATAAAATATACCTAGTTTATAACATCAGAGCCGTGGAGATATTATATGAACGCTCGATTAAGAAGAATATTACTAGAAGGAAGGGATTTTTAATTGATTATCGATTTGTACTCTTTCCTAAGATAAGTATAATAATTATAATTTATACGAACAATTTATTACCTTCCATTTGATAATACGACTAACACAAAAATCGCCGTTACATATACATATATATCTTCAATAAAAAGCTCTATTAAAATAATTACGACATGAAATGAATGTATACTACATAACAAGTAATTATTTCAAACACCATACTATAAAGAGTGTATTTTACGTTCCACGGTGCGGTGCTTTAAACAAGTATTTTAAATAGATTTAAAAATTAAATTGAATTAATTTCATCGTCAGATGCTGACACGGTCGTAGACTATAAATTAATTTCTCTGCGTATGTATTGTAATCGGCGTTAAATAAGAATTTTTCTTCTCACGGCGGATTTAAAACACAGCGATGTCCTACATACCATTTCTTCGTGTTACGCGAGAGTATAACCACACAAACCACTTGAACGTATTTTTAGCGGATAGTTTGTTATCGGGTTAATGTTGTTTTTGATTGAGGTAACGGAGTGTTGTAATAGCATACTTACGCGTCTATATGACATCCGATAAAATCAACTAACGTGATAGGCATCTCTTTTATTGGTAAAGATATCCTACAGATGCAATTTTACAGTATTATGCCTGATTTTATTTCATCGAAATAATTAAATATCCAATAAGGAGTATTTGTGCCAAACCCTGTAGTATTCAGGATACGATTTATGTATTTGATTGCTGTAGAACGGAATATGGTTACTCATTTTTGTTAAAAAATTATCTCTTACAGTACACATTAATTTAAAGCATAAAGTAATATTACGCCTTTGTAATCAAAAGAGGGTTTCCAGAGGAAGTACCAGACGAGAGAACTATTTTTCTGTATATTTATACATTCCACAAGCTTCTTCTTTAAATCGATGCCGATAGCAGGAAATTGTCTAACCATTCCTCCGTCAATTACATGAAAGAAGCGTGAGCTCTTTTTAACGCAGTCAATTTAAATAAAGCGATTCGCGAAATGATAGATAATAGATGGTCAAACGTTGTCGATTAATTTAGCGATGCTCGCTCGACCGGAAAAGCATTTATGACAGAAAACCTTTAAGTATATACGATCAGCAGTGGCTTTTAATTAGAGGCGTTCATGATCAAATTCACAGTTGCTAAGCACACCACTAGGTGGAAATATTTAGTGAGAGAGTACATTTATATAGCATAGTTCGTTTCAGAATATGTACATACAAGTAATTTGTACTTGCTCTATCTATCTTTATAAAAGAAAGATCTGCGAACATGAAAAACAGTTCTTTTTATTTATCCATCTTTAAACCTTATGTAGTAGGGATAAGGACATCATCCTGTTCATTGCTGTAGCCATCAGAGGAGTTCAAAGCTGTTTCAGAAATTTTTCAGAAAAGTGGAAATCTAGGCGATTTAGTTTAGATTTGTAGCAGTATTAAAATTTAACAACTGGATGCATTCTTGGGTAGCTATCATGTTTGCATAATAATGTTTACTGTGAACCGGTAGTCGGTAATTTCGTTTGAAAATTTTACTGCTTCTATCAGCTCTAATCGCCCTCGAGGGACGACATGGACGCGATGATAGTTCTAAAAAAGTATCACCAAATGTAAAGTTTCTAAACGATAGTTCTCCATAATTGATGTATTTAAATGTTGTTGAATTAACATCTGACATAAATATAGCACTCACTATAATTAATCACCCGTCCAGATGTCGATTTTTATTTATTTTTGCGGTGAGGTCAAGGAGTGTTTAAAAGAAAAGAAAAACTATTTAATTTAAGATGGAAACGAAAATAGATTTGGTGATGGGCATAATCAGAAAGCACTTGAGCTCCATTCAGTATATGGTGTTGACCTAGTCTAAACAACAGCTCAAACCAAATTAAAACCCGGTCAATTGTTTTCTTATAAACAAGGTTTAATTTAGTTGAAATGAGGTCTAAACCAAGTACAACCAAAACAAAACTGTTTAAACCAAATAAGCTGTTTTTCTAAACCAGTAGACAGAGCGTAAATGGTTTTAATTATCCCAAATATATGAGCTCTAAGTCATAATTTAGCATTTTTTCTAATTATTGAATTTTTAGTGTTCACAGTTTACAAAATGTATTATTTGTTGTACATTTGAAAACATATTATTATATGTTATGGAATAAATTGGTATTTAATTATTTATTGTTTTATTGACCTCTAAGTGGAAATAAATCAGGAATTAAAAGATGAGTTTACAAAATGTATTATTTGTTGTACATTTGTTTGATATTTCCTTACATCCTTTACAACTGCCTTGTTTAGTTGACAACATCAATACCATTGAATGCGTAATCTATACAACGCTTTTAGTAGGTACACTTTGGGTATTTGAGAGCATAGAGGATTGCCAAATTTAGTAAACTGACGTGGCGTGAATACTGCCAGGTTGATTGAGAACTCTCTACATAGATTTCAGTGTGCTAGTATTGACTCCAAGATGATTATCATAAGTGCGGTAAATAAACTTCATTATTATGAAAATTTGTAATATTTTGAAATGAACTATACACATATAACTTGCCACATTTTATAACGGCGCAGCGGTAGTGATAGGAAGATTTGTAGATCGCCAGTGGTACTGCCTTCTGTCGTCACTTTGTACGTAAGCTTACGAGCTCTATAAATAATTCAGTTTACTAACGGTTACGGTCACTTTTCTACACTCATGTCTTTCAGTCTTTTTTTAACCCGACATCAGTCATCAATAAGTATTATTATTACGGTAATATAACATTTAATTTTACAATCAGTTTAATTTTTACTGATCGTATGGTAATGCTCAGGTCTTTAATGGAGCGTGAATCCACCATCTCTTTATACGTTATATATTTTAACCAACATCATTTTATATTGCAAATTCGTTTCTCTTCAAACATTCACCACAATCCTTTAAAATTCTTCGATGCTCTTGCATACAGGAAGACGATCAATGGTGTAATAAAGTTACGGAAAGTGTTGTGCAATTAAATCCAGTCTCTTAATGTAAATTTAACTTCCATTGCATACTAAAAATGCCGCAGTTACTTTCACGCAGTAAAGCGAAGGCTTTACTGCAAGTTATGTATCGAACCAACTTTTATAGAAATATTATCTCAATATAACAACAGATTTAATGGATATTAAAAGAAAGGATGTAGACTTTGTCAAACAAAATTTACAACTTCAAATTAATGATGTTTCACTTGAATGCACGAATATTGTTGGATGTGTTAGGAACGCTTATTCTTGCAAAAGTTATATTCTCATAGGGACTACCTGATGATTTAAACGAACGTTATATTTTAATGCGTTCCCACTTGAATTACTGTGTTGTAGTATACGGCCCTTGCTTGGATACCACTACAGCGTATGGAATTCATAAACTGGAGAATTATTGCATCATGTACCTATATACATCTTCTTCCTGAAAAAGTTTTCACGATTCGGAGCGTTAAAATGGCTGAATATGACTAAACGGAGACAGTTCGACATGCATTGCTTTTTCCACAAAATTATTATTTTCAAAACTTTTCCGAATCTGTATTTAAAAATAAGATTCTGCACCGATGTACACAGAATTAATATTAGATTTCCGCATGTTATAACCCCACTGTAGTTATCACCGCACTGCGCTACTTGAAAGATCGGTCAGCTATAACATTGCACACTTTTATAACAATTTCACTGTTTCCTACTCAATAATAAGCAGGTCCGCGTTTCGGTTACGAATGCAACTACTTCTCAGCGTGGGCAATTAGCGTGACACCAGCAATCAATCTTTATCGATTCAAATATGTATGATGTCTGAAGCTACGAGGGAAGCATCATTTAATTAAACAATGACAATTTACTCGTTGCAACCATTCTTAAAAACCGTATGATACACATTAATTGTAAAAAGATTTCTTCTTCTTGACTTCTTAAAAGTTAAATTTATGAGCTGTTACAAGTAAAAATAAGGAGATGCATAATTGACTTATCAGAAACATATGGAATATCATTTGCATACATATAACTGTGAACGAGCATACTCGAGGTTACGAGCGAGCGCAAGCCATCGTACGCTTATTAAATACATAAAAGTGCAGAAAATAGCGCTGCAGCGTGCGGATAACTTTCTAATAAGCTGCCATCTGCCTAGAAATAAGCACAGCGGAGCCGCACAACTTTGACACGTTACCGCAATTACGCTATATAACACTGATATGAATCTGTGTTATGCGACAGGCTGTTACCCAGAGTGTGTGCGTGCTTTTTGCGCGTGTACGTTTTGACTTATACCTATGTTAAGTGCATTACGTACACTACACATATAGAGAGCAGCCAGGCCTTATCTCGACCTTACGTCTACGGCTTTTATTGGTAAAGGCAAAAAAATGCAAACGAATGTAGGACGGTATTGCAACTTACGAAGAAGAAGGTAGGCCAGACGTATACTGTAATTCCATCAGACTGGTTTTATAGAATGTTGCCGTTGGCTGTAATCTTCAGACTTTTATACTACAAAAGGATGTTACTGTAATGGACATTTCTATATTTTCAGATTTAGGTAGCACACCTTTCTCCTATGAAAATTGTGAATTTTCTTAATTTGGGTTAGTGCATACATAAAATAGGTATCCGATATTAAATCAAAGTTTATATATTTTTTATAGTAAGAATAAATTTCATTGTTTTATACAGCAGATTGTAACGCAGACAGACCGATAAATAGAGTTGTGCGATTGAGTGTGCGATTGACCGAATGCATATTGCTAAATAATCGCTGTGCGATGGTATACACTATTTATATTGCCAGTCGTAACTTCGTTCTATCCTTTGCCACGGCACCAATTACGTGGTGAGTTAATTGGCAGTTGTTCAGGTTGAAATGTAATGTCCAGTTTGAAAATGAGGTTGAAGTTCATGTAGAGAAAAAAGTCGAAACAGCTGCTGATAAATTTACGGATGTGGTGCCTGAATCTTTGTTGAAATCTATTTTCTCTATATCTATGGGAAAATAGCCAGTGCTTCTAGGATATATTAAAATTTTAATTGAAAACAAAAGAAATACTAGAAAAAGATAGCCAATAAACTTGTAAAAGCACACATAGACAAAACATAGGGGACGATAAGGTAAAATCCTTAATGTGGCCAACCCTAATTGTAATTCCAATTGTCACGCCTGAAAAGAAAATATTATTGCGCCACTCCATCAGTCTTCTCTCCAACCTCTTTGACTGTTGAGGCAACAATTCTTGAGCGCCTTAGAGTTGTGCTATTGTTGGACAGAAATAACGAAATAGATAAGATCAATGGAATGTTACTATTTAGGACAATTCTTCGTCGTATACTAGTATACGGGTTCCTTGTTTGGATCAAGATACCGAACTCAACTACTAAGGTATTAGAAACATTTCGGAATATCCCTTTAAGAATGCTGATAGCAACCCAAACATTCTTCGACAACCTCCAACAACCTTTAAATAGAGAGTCTTTACGATCACCTGAAACTTTTAAAAGAGCAAGAAAAACTACGAAGTCGGTACTGTTTGAAGTAGTCGATTCACTCTTTCTTGCCGCACCCTCTCCCAACGGAAGAACTGTAGTCCTTCATTCAAACAATTATAAAAGTAACGATCAACTTGTATCCGGAAGTTGATATTAATATATCCTGTAAAATAGGCTAAAGATGAAAGCAAGAAGATTCGTATGGACAAATTTGTATCCACTAATTCGTTGTTTAATATTGGCAAATATACTGGTTACTATGATATGATACTATTTTATACCCACTAATGCCAACGTTTAGTGAGTATTTCGTTGAATGTTTCAGAAAATATGTATTTTATTTATATTAGGAAACGTTGAAAATTTCAGCAGGATACATTTCGTGGAGGTCGAACTATTTGGCTTGTGGGTCTTTTTACTCATCAACAAGGGATATTGGTGATATATGGAAGGGTTCATTCAGTAGAAGCAAAGTGGTGCTACTCTGATATGATTGGTCAAAATTTAAACTGCAACCAATCACATTAGAGTGCTAGCAACTCAACCATAACTGTCTACTTCTACTGAATGCTCCCCAGGAAATCATTTGACTATCTACTTGTTTATAGTTAAGTACGACTAAATTCGATTCAAACCAGTGAATATTATGTTTTCAACAACTGGTAGATCCGATATTTTAGGATCCTAGATGCTTGGGATGATACATTAAAGACCATATCATACTAAAATTTTGATTCGCTCAAATATGAATAAAATACATATTGAAAAAATGTTGCTCACTTATTTATGGCGATCAATATGTTAAAGAAAAACAGAATGGAGATTAGTTTTTCGAAACCTTATTAACGCTAGGGCTTCTAGTGCGTTCCACTTCAGTCTAAAACTGACTACTGCCACGTATTATGTATATTTTCTTCAAGTATAATCCACATCGTATTAAACTCGTACCTAAGGATAAATCTACTTTAATGTATTGAGCAATGAAGAAATCGCAACGAGAACCGCCTAAAGTGATGGAGTAAGTACGTACGACACAATGCTCGTACATATTGAAATATAATATACATAACTAACGGTACCTTTAGTCGTCTATTGTTTCAATGCGTAGCGACACTTAAAATACGTCCCTATGTTCTATTATACTAACCTCAATTGGCGTGTAACCTTAAAGGCAAGCACTCACTGTTGGTCTGGAGTTGGTGTTCTCTTGCTTTGGAAATTCGAAACGAAAAAAGGTTTTATGTTCCTTTTGTTTGTAAATATAGATCACACATTTGTTAAATAAATATTATCCAGCTCATAGGTTATGCACCTTATACATTGTACATGCATATCGTAAAACCTGGTTTTCATATATTTGACTCTAAAGTTGGTTATATAAACGTAATTGTATTTACATTCATGAAACGATCGGTAAAGTACATATACGTAAAATAATTTGGGTGAGATGATATTTGTATTGGTAAAAGTGTGATAGTAAAATATTTTATTAATATTTGAGGAACATATAAGCTTTAACATAATGAAGAAAACAGAATTTAAAAATAGATAAAAAAAGTTTTGTTAAAAACAAACACTGTATTGCACAATAAATGTTTCTGAACTTCTATACATATATCATATCTATCTAACAAATATACCTACAATTTAAATACGTTGTTGAAGACAGAATTAAATGTAAAACAACAAAAAAATTGGCGCATTAAAACAATATACCATGAACACCTATTACAGGCATTTTTAGGTTTTCACAAATATTGACATTAAAAATATATCACTTTAGTACCATTTTCGAAACAAAGATTTGCAGGTTATTACGTTATTCACAGATTTGAATCTTTGCCAAGTTGAATTGTCGAGCATCTTGGTTTATCAAATCCTATGACAGGTTATACTGTTTGCAGCGGTTATCCCCATATTTGCTTACAGATTCGAGAGTTGACATTCTAAAAATTAAGCAGCATGGGGGCTGGAATTCAAGTACTGTGGTAGAACAAGGCTATGTAAACAATTCTTTGGCCAACAAAAAATGAAGTAGAAGTAAGACACCATGAGAACATTTCCAGAAAGCTGTTTCAACTGGATTGAATCTACCAGGCTCAGTGTAACGAACAAGAACGTATTTCGAAGGAGGAAATAAATATTCCGTCAGATGCAGGACTTAGTTTTAGTGACTGTGTTTGTCATCATTTTGTTGTTAACGTACATGCAAACACATCAAAATTATAATTCAGAAACCAATAAAGTGTTTTTTTGATTCTTAATATTCAAGAATTTCCCAAATAAAACCTTCTACAGTATGTCCCCGGATTGAGTTTACAAGAGGAAAAAAATTTTGATTTTTGATTTTACAAAAAAGTGCTAAAGGAATAAAATTTTTTGCTTAATTTCAAATGACCAAATCTGTAATTAGAATTTCAGTACCACTTATCTATGTTCTAAAAAAAAATTTTTTTATTTTTTTATCCCAAATTTTGGTAGAAAACTGAAAATGTTCTAATTTATTTGTCAAAAATAACTTCTGTAATTTTAAATTTTGGTGAAAATGTTAACGTTATCACAAAAAAATATTTAAGTATTGGGGAAAAGATATCGTCGTATTGCTGAAGAATTTAATACAAAATTTCCCGAAGTAACTGTTTCCCGTATAGGTATAAGGAAGTTGGTGTAAAAATTTTTGGAAACTGGTTCTGTTCTGAATTTGAAGATGATGCTAGATGCTACTACAGTTTTAATTTTGGATTCGGTGCAAGATAATCCTAAACTTTCATTGCGGAGACGGGCGCTTCAACTGAATGTGAGCAAATCCCATATTCAAAGAGCTTTGAGGGAACGTAAATTATACCCCTATAAAACGATTTTTAATCATACGTTAGAACCGGGAGATAATGAGAAGCGTCTTTATTTTTGCATGTGAATGGGAGATGAAATAATGGAGAAACAAAATTTTCACAAAAGCATTGTATTTTCCGATGAAGCAACTTTTTCTAGCAATGGTACCGTTTCGTCACAACATGTTCGTTATTGGAGTGATACTAACCCTCACTTTAGAATTGCATCAAAACGTCAATACTTTGTTAAGGTAAACGTGTGGTGTGCTGTTTCTTATCATGCAATAATAGGGCCATATTTTTTTGATGTTAATGTAAATCAGCACAATTATTTGGAAATGTTGAGCAATTTTTCTGGGATGGTTTAAGTAAACTCCCACTTGCTTATCGGCAGAGGATGTATTTTCAACAGGATGGTTGTCCGGCCCACCGTTCGCGCATCGTAGCTGCCTAGCTCAATCAAAAATTCAAAAATAATTGGATTGGCTGGAATGGTCCTGTTTTGTGGCCTCCAAGAAGCCCTGACTTCACAATTTTAGATTTTTATTTGTGGGGACGGTTAAAGCAACTAGTCTACATGGACAGCTTGCCTAACAATGTGGAAGTATTAAAAAATCGCATTAGAGATGCTGTTGCATCCTTGACACTTGAAGAAATTTGCAACAGTTACAAGGAGCTGTGGCTTAGAGTCGAATTGTGTGCTGAAAGGGGTGGCGATTTAATAGAATAGTTTTAAACATTATTATTTCTAGCACAGTTCTTTTTTCGAAAAAAAAAATTGAAATTCCAAATAGGGGTTTGATAGTTTCGTAATTCTAATTACAGATTTGGTCATTTGAAATTAAGCAAAAAATTTTATTCCTTTAGCACTTTTTTGTAAAGTCAAAAATAAACATTTTTTTCCTCTTGTAAAATCTATCCGGGGACATACTGTATATAACATAAAAAATGAATTTAAAATTTGACATTTCGATGTTTCACCATTAAAGCCGCTCACTGGCTCCTACAGGAGAAAAAAAGTAGGTAGGGGTTATCAGAAGGTTACGGTAACTTCGTGTATCAATCACACGAAGAGTGAAAACTTACTGATAGTTGAGGAGCGTCAGAAAGATACGATAACATGTTAACCACACCCCTTCTAACCAATACCTTCTGACATGCGTGTATATTGCACTCTTTGGTGACTTTTTTAACAAGACTCTTATACTACATCTTATGTCACAACGATCAAATTTATAATACTCACGTGCAGCTATTTTAACCATAGCTATTTGCATCAACCGGTTGTCCTAGAGTATATAACTTTAGTTTGGACAAAAAGTGCCGCTTATACATATATTACAAATACGTTTTACATTCACTGACTAAGAAATTGCAGCGCTTCGTCCGGATAGTTGGATTTTGATAATTCTTGTGTAATACACAGATATATCGGTCAGTAATAAAGTAGTAAATTGTGAAAGAAAAAACAACAAAGGATTTAATTTTTTATTAATAATGTGCTAATCTATCTCGTTTATTTGCAGTGCTGCAAATCGGATTTGTATTTGACTATTAATCACTATCAAAACGGAAATCCTAATCGAAAAACCAGGTTTAAATCAATTTATCAAATCGGTTTTTAAGATATATATATGCATGTACTATGACTGCAAATCGAAATGGGTTTTATGAAATAGATGTGTATTTGACGATTTATCACCATAAAAATAGAAATCGTAATCGAAAAACCGATTTTCTGCAATGTATTTTAAAAACTGATTTCAGTTCAAGAGCCGATCGATTTTCATGAACCGGATTGAGGAAAAATCGATTAATCGATTTTTAATATTTGACGATTTTTGCAGCAATATTGTTTATGTACAGTTATTTACGCGTTGTGGCATGAATTTCAATAAATGGTCAACGTCATCTTGTAGTATCATATATCAGACAATCTACACTTCTTGTTATAGAGACTTGTGGTTCGGTGATGGGGATATCAGTTATTTAATTTTCTATCGACAAAGCTCCATACATTGTCTATTGGAAAAAGCATATTGAAATAGGTTCAAAGCAACCCTCGTCATATGAACCTCCACCCTCTGTAGATAAGAACAAAATCTAGTTCCAAAATATCTTCTAAGTCATGCTGATAGGTCAGAATACCTTGACAATTGCATATATCCCAAACAGACACTGAAGACCCTGTTCCAGTGTAGCAGCGTTCAGTTACTGTAGTAATACAAGATACGGCTGATGAAATTTAAGCTCAAACAATGTAGTTGTGCAGTAGGGTGATCAAAAGCTTGCTGGTTGGTCAATTTCCATTCGACTTCGATTAATAAGATTAACAATTTACACACTTTACGACAAACTGTGTTCTCTTAGGTCAATAATTCGGTTTCTATTCGCTTAATAAGCAAATATATAGTTCATAATAATTACGTCCATAGATGGATAGAATGCTAAAATTCAGTTTATTGTTCTCCTTTCATGGTAGTCTGTGCGACCTTAGTTGTCGGCATGCTTTCGTTGATTGATTTCAATAGATATAAATATAAATAATAACAATACATTAATTTAGAACTTGATACCTTTTGACATTTGTTTATTTTATTTCTTTTGACATCCAGTAACAGTGCATTATATTTGCAAACACGTAACCACATAAAGTTGACTGCAAACGTTCACCGTAACAAATTTTTTTTATCTCACTTTTGTCCGAGGTATTATTAACGTATATACCGTTTTGTATTGTTTGCAGTGATCCGTAGTGGCTGTTTCCTTATTGCGACCGATTCGGTCGACGGTTGTAAATTTTATGACTGCAAATTATATTGTACGGAGTATGACATGAGACGATACGAAATTCTGTGAACTGCGGCCGTATTGATGAGATATTAAAATAGATTATGGTCCACTCTGTGGAATCTCTGTTTGTGTTATTGAATCGAGCGAATTATGGGTTATTGTTTGTTAAGTATGGTGATCTAAAACAAATAAGTGATTTAGCGGTTAATGCCAACTAATCAAAAATGGCTCTGCACTGAATTACCTATTATTTTATTGTGCCGTGTTGATTGTTACTTTATGATGCTATTTTAGCAACTTCGTAAAATATATTTATAAACACAAAGAGATTATTATTACTGTGCAATTACGTTTATAAGATCGAGTAAATGAGTAATTGAGCAGCATCTATAATCTGAGGGTTGAATGCCCGTTATTTATTTACATCAATATTTACTCAAGAAAATGTACAGTTTGCATTTCAGAAAAGAGAATGTGGCAAGATAAATACTAGGTGGTATTTCCACTTCATATGACTTCGACAACAACAATGTGTTCTTTTAATTGAGTAGTACGCGAGATCCAGAAAAATAGATCCAGTCAATACAATGACGAAACTGAGTTACTACTGAAATATCTTGTGGCAGAACCGCACGCACATAAATTCGCCTTGCTATAAAAATAAAATTTGGATGTTCCGAAGATATCACGATACCCGTGGACATTGTGTAAGCCCGTATGAGCTAACCTGTAGGTCTGCCTCTATAAAATATGTATAATGTTAGTTATTGCAATATTACAATTAACAAGTCAATGATCAAGACCTTTTGCTTAATACGGTTAGAAACTTAAATAACGTGTTTAAAACCTATAACAACCTTGCCTCTCTAGATTGTATTGCCTACGTAATATTCATAAACCTGTTAGACCGATTAGATTTATTGTTTTGACAATAGACGTAACTATCTCGAATGTTTCAAAATGATATGTCAACAAGTTTAATATTGTACTAATACAGCAACTTAGGCTACCTAAATCCATTTGATGTGAGGTCTTTTTTTGCTAATGTTTCAATTCCAATTACTTTGGCCCACTTTCAGGATTTAAAAGTAGCCGCGACCAACAGCTTTTCGGGGAACATACACTGAACTGGAGGACTGACACTTGCATAAAGGACAATATTTTTCAATTTACCGGTAATTATTATGAACAACCGGAAGAAATGACAGTGGATAACTCCTTGTCACACTTCTTATCTGATCTTTTCATGAATTGTTTTGAAAGGAACCTAAGATCTAAAGTTGAGTAAAGTATGTGGATGACATTTTCGTTATTTTTGACACTGAAGTTGTATTGCTGCAACTAGCACCCACCACAGACTAAGAAAAGTACCTATAACATGGCGGGTCTGAACCTTCTGGTTTAGGGACTTTTTTTCTTTTGTTTGAATTGGAAGAAATATGAGAATTAATTATCAGGAAATTTAATTATAAGCAAAAGTTTCAAAGTATTTACAAATTTTCTTAAAGATCAGAAATCTCAGTACTACTACTCAGTATTTCCCACTCGTATGCTCGCTTTATTATTACAGACTTAGGAAAACTCCACAAAGAACTAGAGCTAAGAATGGTTTATGTTAATGTTTGTATAGTCTCATCAATTAACTCATCTTTGGAAAAGATGTAATAGAATTAAAAGGTCTAGCCTCGTATAACATGGCTTGGAAAGAGATTGCAGGATCCGTGAAATAGGTTTTTGACCCACTTTTTAACACATAGATTAATTATATTAAAATGTATAATAGCAATGAGCACAACTATAAATCTACAGAAGTAAATAAGAGTTATAACTAACGACTTTTTAAATTGATTCCACCTAGTTTAAATGGTTCTCGTCAATTAATATGACTTCACACAATACCTATAATAAACTCATTTATTGTACTTTTCTAAATGACAAGAATAGGAGGAATTTTATTTTTTCTCCGTTGAATACAATAGTTATTCTGTTTCTATTTTGCGATGCTCAGCAGAGCACGATATTGATTGGTAAAAGTAGACCTACAAACATTAATGTGTTTCCTAAATGCTAAGGCTAATTATATTCTCGTTTAAGCAAAATATATTAACCTTAATAGATTTTAGATTTGGAAAAAACCGATGATTAGGTCAGTAATAAATTACCTTTTTTTTTACTTCACAGCAAAAATTTATTATTATAAATCTTAAATACATGAATATAAATATTATGTTAATGATAATTCTTATAAAGTACTATTGTTCCTTTTATAAATTTACAAACTTCAAAATTCCAAATTGTGCATATATGTAATATATTTAATTGTTTGATCAATAATAAATAACGATAATTATAAATATAGAGTACAATTACAAGATGTCTTTTTTCAAACCCATCAGACAACGACGAATAGTTTAATGTACCACTTTGTAGTTCACTCATGGAATGTTTGAAAAGTGTCAGTTGATGAGGGAGATATGAACATGACAGTCAAAAAGTAAAAATGCGATGAAAGTAAAAAAAAATGAACTTTAGCTAATATTTTGAAAATCTGAATAAATGGAATAGTTGGAAAGTGTTTCATTAGTTACTTAAAAAATGCCAGAATATCATAAAGCTTTTGAGGTTTTGAGGAAACTTAATCGACTTCGTTTATATTGTAAGCTTTCCGAGGAGCCAAGGTATATTTGAACGCAAACAATATGATATTTAGTTCAAATTTCGAGTTCATTATTATTATTTTTTTTAGATTATATTTTATATTTTCCTAGTTATGTACTTATTTATTACCGGTGGGTTTTAAGGCGTGCTAAAAGCATTTTAAACATGCTAACTAGTGAAAATAACCTGCTGAATTCGTCTGACGCAGATTATGATTGTTTCGCAATAGATTCTCTTGAAAAGCGTTATTTATCAGCAAGAGTGATCAAGTTATGGAGCAGAACTTCGAAACTTACAGAAACTATCAACTGACAGAAACTATCAACTTTAGACTTATACAACATTATATCGTTGTAACCAGCTTTCAAGCGCGGATCATTTTCTCTATTAATATACAGGGTGTTCCATAAAAAAATGCAACTTTAGTCTGGCATTTCCATCTGGAACACCCTGTATAAAACAAAATATTTTTAAAACGTGCACTTGATGGTGCGGAAGAATATCCGATGACTAAATATTTGACAAACTTTCAAATAAGCGTGTAATCTTCCGGCCCCGCTTCGTTGCCGGACCCTGTATATAATGCATTTTTCCAGCCGCCAATTAATTAAACATATTTTTATTTTAAAAATATGTCGTCCGGAGGTGGCGTCGAACCACCGAGTATGGCTATCGCGGCCCATTCGCAACACCGTTGCGCTACCCGACGACTCTACTCCACTTATAATTTTGCACAAATATATGTGAACAAGATGTAAAGGCAACAACAAAAAAATATGTTTAATTAATTGACGGTTGGAAAAATGCATTATATATACGTATTAATATGTATCTTGATAATTAGCCGACTTTAGATTATTTAAAACCACCTCTTCTCATGTGTATTTGCTAGATTTCTGGATCTTGGCGTCTTTTAATTTGGCGGATGCTATAATAATAAAAAATGATTACTTAGTTGCCTGGTAGACCATTTGAAATATCTTGAACTTGTGTGTCATTAATATTCCACAAAAAAAAAAAATTGTGTGACTGTTCTTCTACATGAGTAATCGCGTCATTAATAGTTGGCTACTTCATAGCTTATTTCTGAAAGCATACATCGAAATAAGAGATTTTGGAGGGCATTGTCCAATTTATCAAAATAAATGTTTTATTTTATATCTTGGATCTTAGTTCATCCATAACTTAAATATGTGTTTATAATCTGATATCGTGGCAAAGTGTTTTCAAATCCCATCGCGAGAGAAGGTGCAGTAAACGTTTCTGATTTGCTCACCATTTATGGTCTATGGTATCATCTCTGTATGACCTAATGTTCAAGAGACTAGACGCTTTTGGTTCACTTTCAATTCTAAATATTTTCAATTCTCCTTAATATTTGTCTATAACTTGGATAGTTCTTCGTATGTCACGAAAAAATTTTGCGCCTGAATGTATTGAAACATTTCGGCAGGGTTCAATTTTTACCATTGCTGTAGAATAAACATAATTGTCTAGTAGATATTTGCTACAATGGAACTGGACCAAAAGATTTAAATCAAATTGCCAGATTTAATGAAAACGGGTCTTATTTGTTACGTAATATTTTTCGTAGATAGTGAAGTAGATTTGATTTTATAAACCGCAAGTTTTGGGATCAAACAAAATGTTAGATTTGTACAGTTTTGATAGTACTGTGCGTAAGATATTCGAAAACTGCGATGAATGTTGGAATCAAGAAAATATCTATTATAAATTTACTTCCGTAACAAGATTATCTTAATTGTGTAAAATAAGAATTAATCGCATATTTTGACGGAGATTATAAAATGCCATAACACAAATGAGTAACAGTAGTTACTATTTAAACATATCTGCACATATCTACATGAAAAGGCATAGTTATTAAATAATTACAAAATATTCCATATGAAACACGAGTAACAGTTCGAACACAATTATCAATGTATGAGAGTTCAATTAATTGCTGTAAAGATATGTAATCGCAACATCTTTATGATAATTGCTGAAACAGTTAATAAATATTATCTAGAATGTTCAATTTACAGTAACATAGAAATGGCCTGTGCATTGGTACAAATGTTACAACATTTTATTAATTTTTACCGTTTAAGGAATACGAGGTATTGTACAAATATTATATATTTTACCTTAGCCACAATTAAAAGGAATGTCCTTAATATATTTATATAAAATCTAAACACGAGTAAAGTTGAACTGAAGATTTATTATATTCTGACATTTCGGTTAGAATAATGATAAGAAAAAAGCTGTATCTGCATTTATGTATCTGTCATCCTAAATTTATAAGTTCATTAATTTATTTTAAAATATCAAAAGGTATAGATGTTCTATAAATGTTAGATAAGTAATATACAGGGAGTATAAAATTAGACAAACTTTGAAGGAAAATAGATGACGTTAAAACAAAGAGTTTTTATTAATATTATTTTTCTCTACGAAGTGCTATTTTAATACTAGACGATAAAATAAGGGTGTGTAAACTTGCTCCGACAACTTTTAAATAGAAAGAGAGTACTTGCGAATAAATAGACTAACATTCTTGTGTGATATTTCTCTTTGCGACGATTCGTTTGATCTTACATCGTATTCAACTTCTTAACAGAGCAGAAGTCTTTAATATTTGTGAGGACTATCCACGACGTTTATACGTTGCTCGATGATACATACATCAATCTGAAACACATCCTGAAGTTTGTTCCTCAATATTGTTCACTGACGAAGCATGCTTCAGAAGAGAAGATATTTTTAACTCTCACAACTCTCATATTTGGAGCAAGGACAATCTCCATGCTACACCTATTCGATCGTATCAGAAAAAAATCACTATTAATGTATGGGCACGTATCATCAATAATATTCTCATAGGGCCACACATTTTAGCTTTACGATTTAATAGCAATGTTTATCGTATTTTCCTTGAACAAGTTTTGCCAGAACTTCTGGAAAATGTGTCACTGAGCACAAGAAGACAAATTTTATTCCAACACAATAGGACATCTCCTCATTTCACAGTCACCGTGAGTCATGACTCGAACCTGTTTGTTTTAACGTCATCTATTTTCCTTCAAAGTTTGTCGGTCTAATTTTTTTACATCCTGTATTTGGTAATAATATACTTTACATAGTTTTTCTATTACCTATCTACATACTTTGCAAATGAATTTGAAAGAACTTGCATTCTTTGCAAGAGTTATTAAACGGTTTGGTAAGCAGTAGACATTTTTGGCAATATAACTACTCATACATATGATAATCATACATTTCTGTACACCGTGGTGTCACTTTTCATAAGAGAGAACCTACTCATGATGTCTTTATTCTCCTGCTCTACTGCAACAGTGAGTTTTCTTTTTGGGTAGTGTTGGGTACTATCAACACAATTACTTAAGTATCGCTAGTTTGTACGACCACCAATAGTATCCTTATCAATAGTATCAAATAATCACTTGGTTGTGGAGATCATATATTCGATGGAACAAGCGATACTATGCAAAAGCTATGTTGAACATATTTGCATACTGTTCTACCTGCCCAATACTTTTTGTGTTGAACGGGAGGGGTAGATCCCATTGATCTGCAGAGCTATTAATACTGACGTATCATAAGGTTCTGTTTTCGACTTGCAACATAGGTGTTAAGATTAAATTATTGCAACCTTTTGTCTGATCAATTCGTTCGATACATTATTTTGGTTCAGTACTGCAAACTCTCAAGTCATATTCTTTAACATCAACAAGAACTTCGAAATAATTGTTGATACACTATGTGTGTGTGCATATACATAATGCTGATATGCATTCCAATCTGAACCAGCAGTGCGCAGGAGAAGCCATCTCAGTCGGAAAATCCATTGGTTATCCAGCCATATTGGAGTTGGAGAGATTTTTACGCCAATTTCGTACATGGTGAGTTCTCAAGATGTGCATCCAAGTTCTAGACTAATATGCAATTTTCTCTGTGCTTATAACTCTACTGACTACATCATAATTACTCTTCAATAGTAAATTTAATTGCCCAATAGCTTACTCCTAAAAAGGTTGGATATCCATTTTAATTTCTAAATTTTTGGAAATGTACACAACCTTAAATCCACTCAGCCTATAATTGCAGATTCAGAAGATTTCTGATCTTTGCAAAAACCAGATTGAAAATGTTAACTGTTTCAAACTAAAAATTTGGTATAACTTCTTAAATCAAGTCTCTGGAGAATTCTTTTTTTTACTTACCACTCTGTATATACTATCTCAATTTATAAAGCTCAAATTCTATTTATCACATATACATAAATACAAGATTGCTACAGCTTTTTTATTATATCAGGATGTTTAGAAATAAAAAAAAAACAAACAAACAGGAATCTATCAGAAACGAGAAGCGATGATGATGATTATTACATTTGATATCCAAGTAGCAGTAAAGCAACTGGAATCAATTAAGGAAGTGATTAGGAGCAACATCAAACGATACTACGAGATCTAAGCTTGGTTACCCGAATATCCGAACATGAAAAAGAATAAACCGATACCGCTTTAGACATTAATTCAAAAATCACTAAGTACGTACATATAGGGGATTTATAAGTTGCTTTTCTATGTGATTCTGATTATCTAAATGTGAGACAATTGGACAGAACATGCGATAACATTAATATACTCATTGGACTTGGAAATGAATTTGATTTAGGAAATGAACTTTTTGCGCCGTAGATACAGGCAACTGAATATACTATATTATACAATTGGTAGTATACAATTGCACTGTACATGAGATGTGACGTAATAGTTAACATAAGATAAGGAGAAACCATTTTGATAAATATAGTGTTTGTGGCACTAAAGCTTGTGTTTTCATTGCTACGTTTCAGTTTACGTTCAGTTTAATCGAGAGTATTTTCTGCTTGAGATGATCAATGATGTGGACAATATACAGAGTATAATAATTAGTTATTTTAGGCATTAGCAAAGGATGCCATTTATATTTTTCATTATTTGTATAACAATTAAGCCAGATTATTTATCAACGACATAGCATCACAATAAAGCAGCAAAATAATATAAATAATTATTACTTTTTATAAAGCAAAAATATAGGTATACAATATTATATGTTCTCATTATATATTAATTCTTCTCATCGTGTAGGGAATCAATTTAGTACAAGAGATAATTTTCATTTCTTGATTGTAAACGTATGCATTTGTCGATTCTAAATTTCAATTATTATTCTATGATAAGATGGTATTATTTCCTTTCAACTACAATATATGCCGTTATAACAGATTTATTTTACATATTTCATGCATCAGTATGGATTATCCGTCGTCATATTTTGGGAATGGGTTCAATGCACTAGATTGAAATGTTTCACGAATCCAATTTTCAATTATTACCGAGATATGTATTGCATTTTGTTTTATTGCATTGCATCAAATGTACGCTAATAAACAAATTTATTTCGCTTCAATGTCGTTGAACTTGGTTTCACGTTCATTTTCAGTCTCTTTATTTGACTTTATAATGCCAGTAATATTTATGCATCGAGAATGTGCAAATACGCTTGTTATATTGGGTAGTGACTGTAATAGGAACACTAAACGGGCCGTAATTGAATATCGACGTCTCTTTTCCAAGGAAGCAGTGTCTGATAGAAACATTTTTCAGAACATCTTCATCATTGGACAGATTACTCGTGATATATGTATGTGAATCTGGAGACGGTAACATAAGAAGCAACTGTAAATAAAATGTCGATATTTATTTGTAATAATTTTGAATTGATATAAGACATACGTTTTGATGTGTGGCTACAAGAGGATATGTTTGATATGGCAGAAAAGAAACAAGCTATATATATACATATATGAGAATAGCTACAATTATGTTGGTTTTTGGTTTAATCAAATGGAGTGGAAGACTCTTTCTAACTAGAAGCTGCATCTTTTCAATTCAACATGTCCAAAATGGTACCGCTGATTTAAAACTAACATTTTGCCTCTGAATAAATGAAAATCCTAGACTGTTTTGATATATTTTCTTTACTAATGAGACGTAATTTACTTGTGATAGAGTAAATGACAACTACAGAACGGCATAGTTTAGTCGGATTAAGAATTCAGTATCTGTTATTAGAATTAATAACCATACATGGAATCCATAAATGGATAAAGAAATATACTGCTGTCAACGGTAGTATCTTTGAAAATTATTGCGATGGAATGGTTTTCTTTCCAACGTACATTAAAGAAAATCTTTTGATCTTGCAATTAGTAGAAACTTTTAACGAATAATAAATAAACATTTATTTTCAACTAAGTAAGATGCTGTATATCTGTATAGTGATATATAAGCCAATTTAACAGGACATAAGTCAGTAACAGTAACTTTCATTTGATAAATCTCGTTAATATGGCAGAAAAAATAGCATTTTATAAAAAAACGTTCATTTAAGTCTAGATGTTAGAGCCGAAGAGTCTTTCAAGCACTGAATAAATTCTAAAAAGAATTGGAATTACAATGTTCCACATGTAGTTTTAAGAAATAAAACCAAGTTGATTTATCTAATCTACAAAGTTCTCACAAAGCATGATATTTAAATCTTTATTCTGTTCTAAATAATTTTTTTTATATTTAAATATTTTCATCAAAAAAATATTTTTTGGAACATTCTAGAATAGAAAGTGTTATAATGTTTGTAACTGCTACAACTTAATCTCCTCGCTTTCTTGATTTAAATGAGGGGAGGTGCATATTTTAGGGAAAAATGCATCTTAAAGTATTGTGGACCGAAAATTGAGGGAGCTGTAGAAGTAATGATAAGTTTCTATCCAGGAATCATATTAATTTATATCAATTTTTTCATGGAATTTTCGAATTGTTTAAATCAGTGTCCACGATTTAAATCATTCTCAGGTGAAGTTTTGAATTGAACTGAATCACATTACAACAAGTAGGGAAACGCAATCGCCTGATGATTTTTCTTATAGAAAATGCTTAGAAATTACAAGCACAATTACGATTTGGTATTCAGAATCTAAAAAATATTCTCTCATGTACCAAAACCAACATTCAGGCCGTATATCGATGACTTAAAATAAATACTTAACTGCAGGTAGAGATACAGTAGTGGTGCGTAAACACTGAACTACAATTGATTTCTTCATTAAATACAGCAGAACGATCCAGATATGATGTGCTTGGTTTAATCCAGAACTATGTAAAAAAAGAACAACAGACAACAAGAAGATCAGCTTCTACATCAAGGTAAAAATATTATTCGTAAAACATCATTCTCATTAGATTCCAGCTGAAAATTATTGGTCAAAATCAGTAGGTATGTGAGACATGGACACCTTATAGCTGGCTTATGGAGTCACTGCAACTAAGCACCCAACCAATATATATATATATATATTTTAATGTGTGGTGGGTGCTTAGTTGCAGTGACTCCGTAAGCTGTATTACTTGTCTGGCTGTCACTGTAACTCTTGCGGTGTAGTTTGGTGTGTGTAAGTTGTGTTTAAATGGCTTTGTGACAGCATCATATCGCCTTTTATGATGCCGCGCTGTTAATGACTTTGCTCCCAACAGCGAATGGCAAATCGATCCAGGATTAAACTCTCTGAAAAAATGTCACCGTCCCTCCAGAGAATTGAACCCCGGCACCTATCGTCCTCTCACAACGATAGTCAGCCGCCTAACCACTGCAGCCATCGATCCGTTTTATGCGGCATAATGTAAGCAACTGGAATCTGTGGTTGTACGTTTAAGCAGATTTTCAGAAGTATTTGAATGAGAAACAACAGATGACGAAGGGCAAAGTAACATGACTTCAAAGCAATAATTAGATAGGTACTAGAATTGAATTCACAAAAAAAATCGACAAAATCATCAATCTCATTCCCTTTAATATTTATCGAATTGGGAGCTGAATCAAGATAAAGAATTGATAAAGAATCTTATAGTAACTAGATTTAATGTGCCAACTTATTTGACGTATATGTTACACTACATACAACTGCAAGTTCTTGTATGATGCAATTATAAGATGTGTCCCAGCTATTACAAAAGGATTCATTATCATCTTCAGTATACTATTTCCTGCTTTCTTGCCATGCTTGTGCGCTATATTGCCATTTGTATATTTGTTCTTGGTTCAATTAATATTAATATTATACATTCTCATAACATTTGGATGTAAATTATTACTTATAAGTTAATTGCTGTCCTTATTTCTACTTTCCTTTTTTATTATGCTCTGTATAGGTTCAAGATGGAAGACATTTTAGTATCTATTGTGTATGCTAAAATATCTTCTCTACTGTGAGATCACTATTGTGTATGAATGTTAGCAATTGGCACACAAACTTATAATGAATTCGATATTCTTACAAGAAACCTAAATACATATGTATTAGAAATGGAAGTATATAAAAAGTATATTACAGCTTATACAGTTCAAAAGTGCGAACATCAGAAAACGTTTTGTATTGAAATACATCTTCAAGTTACACAAACATGGAATGGTTTTTGTATTTTCATTTATATTTATGGATATTATTATACAATCTAAACATGAGTTTTGTTTTATTACATTATAATAAGTACTGTTTATAATTCATTTTATCGTTTTCTTTTATTTTTTTGTAAGTACATACATGTTCTTAAACATTAAGATACACAGTTAACATTGTATCTGTGAAGATATGAGATTTTACATAATAACTTTCTCTATCCTTCTTCAGTCAATATTAAAAATTACATTGCTCAGTTCTATCCCCCATACAATCTGTACATGCTTCTCCGATGATTATAAGTAATTGATTTTGTTTTTCATTTCTATACAAAAGCCTATAACAAGGCACAAATAAAATTGGTCAGATACGTGTATTGTATATTATGTAGTTTACCCTACTTTTTAAGATGCTGATATATTTTCTCTTAACATTGTAATGAATTATCGTTCTAAAAATACTATCTCATGTATATATTTATGTATTCCTTTTAAACCAACGGCCATGTAAAAATACCACATTTTTTAAATCATTTTCGGCTTGTATTATAGGGATTGCTTTAGGTTTTCAATAATCAATTTTCTGTTATATAGTTCCTTTTAATTATACTTCTACTAACACCTATACACAGTGTAATGCGAAAGATGGACCCAATTTTTTTACGTTGATTCAAAACTTTTCTATTTACAATACATACTAGTCACTTGATAATCTTTGATTTCAAAACAGTTATCACTGTATAATGCAGAAGTGATTAATAGACCTCAATTTTAATTAGAGGGTTTGTTCGGGTTATTGGTTTGCAATTGCAACAAAGCTGAGCACAAAATTGCTTTGTATAGTATCTTCTCTTTCATAAATGGATGATGATGATTGGCAATAGTTTAGTTTTGATTGTGAGTTACCTTTCGTTACTGCTATCCAGTTTTGTTGCCATTGCTGTAGTCCCATGGAAAAAAAAGGTTTTAATATTGTCTATTGATCACTGTTCAGCACATATTCGCTATTTAATTTTTCTCTTTAAATTTTAAAAGTAATAATTAATTTCTTCATCAATTATCGGCGAATGTCATTCTATTAGTCTTCACCATTGCTGAGTTATAAATCTATTTATCATTGGTGTTATAATTCTTTTGAATGGACCCAATTTGGATTCGTTGGGTTTACGTTTAAATTTAATTATTTTAGTCAAGATCACTACACAATTATTGATAAAAAATTCTTTGATTGAGAATCACTTTTTGGAAATGAGGTAATGATTGTCCGAAGTCAGGAATATTTAAAATTATCACGACAATAAAAGAACCTATACATTTGTTGGATAGGTGGTCCAAATTTAAACTGTAATATAGGTGTAATTCTCCATATGCAATTTCATTTTCTATTTTAGAGAACAACAAAAGTTTTCAAATACAGTAAAACCCCTGTTAGCGACCACCTGTATAAAGTGACCACCTGTGTTAAACGACCGATTATTAATTCCCCGTAGTTACAAATAGCAATCCCATTATTTTATACCCCTCTATACCGACCGCTCTGTTAAACGACCGCGGGCACCCATCCTCGCAATTTATACTACATATTAATGCTAAACCATCCTCTATTAAAGGCAGTAAAACCCGACCCGACAATTCTTAAGAAAAAACTTATAGTTCTTCTGTTAATGCATTGTTAAAGTCACGTTTAACTCAACTACCGTTAGTTCCCTTGAAAAGATGTTTCCTATAATGTCACTTTTTCTGTCTCAATTGTTCAGGTATCTATGTAGTTTAACAGTAGGTATTTAAAGTTACTTGCACTTAGAGTTTAATTAGTAATAACTATCTTACGAAGCCTTTGTAGAAGTGAAACATTTGTAATGCGTTCTGTTGAAGTTATATTTTGTGGAAATTTTAAATTTATATTTTATTTAACATAATATAGTAATTGTAAAATGCAGGCCAGCTGTTTTAATTTTTCTCTCTTAACCGACCACCCCTTTTTACCGACCAATATTTGATTCCCCGAAGGTGTTCACTATTGAGAGGATTTACTGTATTTTAAAATACAAAATATTCTTAGCAAAATAAATTACAATAAGTTCCATTAATGCTATGCAAATTAATAACTAGTGTTGGCAAATTCGATACACATTTCAGCAGCGTACACATGAAATGTTGCATATAATTTAAATTATAAGAAAAAATATCCATATGTGACGGTTAAGCCAGCTCACCGATCGTGTCATATTTATAAATGACACGACTGCATACTAATTCGCAGTTCAAGATTACTTTCATTCACACGGCCATGTATGTGGTATCAATATGTCACAATTATTAATAACACAGAAGAGTTCATGCGTTTCAGTTATTTTGTCTGCATATTGTCTTCATATTCACATACAGTTAAATAACATACAGATTGCTAAAGGTGATTGTCAACTTTGTTCTTTTTTTTACCCTCCACTGTGTGTTCACTGCTGTTCATATGGTGCTAATATAAGCTATTTGATGGTAATTGCCAATGTTTCATTACTAGAATGCGTAAGTCTTTGATTTTATTGATCTATTTTGATGACGTAAATCAGCGATTGATAACAAAACAGACATATCTGAATTAATTAATTGGAACCGTGGTGTAGTGATAAGAGAGACAGCTGATGAAGCCTACAATTGTATAGCGGTAGTCATAGTAAGCAATATAGTGTATGAACCGGTTGCTGCTGTAACAGTCACAAGAAGAAGTTCGTTATCGATACAGACTTGTAATGGTCTATATCTCAGGAATGGAAAATATAAAAAAATGCTTAAATTGTTTCTAGGATACGAACTTAAATAAGAAGAGAGAAAATTCATTTCTACTCACTACTGTCAGACAGTACCTACTGTGAATACCTTTCCCTAAATAAATGTGGCGTTACAACACCCTACTAACTGCAGTTTTGTTTGTCAACATTTTCTTTTAAATAAAAAGTACATTCATCAGTAAAACAGATGTTCTTTATAAGTTGAGGTTCATCATTTATTTTCTTCGTCATATTGTCACAGAATTCAATCCATCAATCTAGGTCATCTAAGAAAACTAAGAGCTAAGAAACATAATTTGTATTTATTTTCAGCATTTTCCTTAGAGATTTCCGTGATAACTCACATGTCATAGATACTTACGGAGTCGATGCATTTAGATTAATTTGCAAAATTGTCCTAGCTCTTTTCAAATTGAGTTGTCTCATTAAATGACTTGGGAGTTTTGCATTTTTTTGCAACTAATCCGGGTTTTTCAAACATTAAATTTTGAATATAAACATGACCAACTTTGTGATTAGGAGATCTCTGGTGAAACTAATTATAAATATGATTCCCACACGTTCAGTTATGATAGAAACCATTATTGTCAGGTTAATATGAACGACACAGTTATATACTGCCAAACTGTATTTCAATAGACTTTAAGTCGAGTAATGGATGGCTTTCACAAACTTACAGTAATGTTAAATGCCATTGTAAATAGTAATACACAAAGTTATTGTGTTTCCCTTTATATCATAGAGATTGTTTTAAACATTGTTTTATATTATTTTCTGTCCTTGAGATATAGGCCATTGTAAGTTTTAAAATTATCGACCATTGTATAATGATAATATTAAAAAAGCTGGACAAAAATTAGGCAAGTCAAAAGTTTCGTGAGTTTAGATGGTTTGGACAAGTGTACCCTATCCTAAATTAAAAAGGCTTTCGCGAGGTGAAAGTTTGCGCTAAGAAAAAAAGCAGAGATCAAAAGGATGATTAAATTACAAGATAAGACAATACTGAATAGAACATGACGAAAAAAGTTAACGACTCAAGCTACACTTTATGATAGAAAATACAGGATTGATAATTATTGAAATTTTGTAAAGGTACAAAGAAATATGTCAGATTTTGGAAAAGTTGTGTTCAGGTTTAGTGAAGAGAAAACTCGACATTTTTTAGTTATTTTCAAGATTCTCATTTGTGGGACTACTTCTTGTCTTATAGAAATTTTATATTCATTCTTATGTTTATGTTAAATCGATTGCATATTAAAATTATATGTTCTCTCAGATTCTACTTTTTGTTATTTGAAATTAATAAAACAAAGGAAAATTAAAACGTTGGACTAAGGTTTCATTCTTTCCAAAAGTTATTTGTTTTGATAGTGCATTTGCTTTAAACAGTCTAAATTTGGACACCCCATTTGTATAAATTTTTTATGTTTATAAAATAAAAAAGCTGATTCTTTACAGCAAGGTGTCATTTTCTAGTTTTGCTGTTCCCTAATGATATTAGTTAGTAGGAAAAACAGTTAAAATAACTATAACCAAAGTAATTACAAAAAAAAGTATCGTGTATTTTTATCAAAAAAAGAACATAAATATGTATATATATATATAAAACAATAGTAAAACTTATATGTGTGTTTTTAGTAAAACTCGTTATACAAAAATATGGATTAAACTGGTAAAATTCACAATCACAGGTTTAACTAGCGCACATAACACTTTAAAGCGGCGTTTCTTTACATTTTTTATTAAGCGGATTGTAAATTTTATGACAGTTAAAACAATACATAAAAAATCACATTTGTAGCTTGTACTTTCGCTCTGCTAACATCTCCAATATTCATTCTTTACAGAGATTAAATAAATAAATGTAACAACATGATAAATAAGGACGGACAAGGGTTAGATCATTCCTCTCTTTCCAAATTTGGCATCGACTTTGTTGATTAAACTTAAATTTCATCATGAGGGTATGTAATAGGTAATATATTTTTAAATCCTATTACGTACGCTCAATATGTCAAAATGAAGGAATCCTCTTGGAAGATTTTATACACCTTCTGTTGATAGATGTATACGTCGATATTACAAACATGTTAACAATTCTAAACTTCACGATAAAACACATAAATGACTACAAAATTCTTATTCTTACGATTTCATGAAATGTGACTAGTCATTTTCGCTAACTATAGAATAATAGATAATTAGTATCAGTAAAACATGGAATATTCGAAAAACTTATCGATTATGATTATATTAATGATTAGATCTAAAAGTATACTTACTAGATTCCTAATATACCTTATACATAGTATAACATGAAATGCAATACCAATAATGTAATTTAATTTAAGTACTAAACAGGAAGGGATTGTGTCATGATAAATTGCACTTGGCCTATCTTTATAGGACGTGCAGATTTTCACACGATTTTGATTTACTGTCTCTGGCCCAAACCTTGCCTAGTAAACTCCTAACTTTCAGACTGGCGGATGTTCGCGAACCTCTGTACTTTTTCGGTGAGTTTTGCGCACTTCCTGTCGGGGTACCGGTCGCAGATGCCGGCGACTTGTTCCTGTTCAGATTCCGCTTCGAAGAGCTCCTCTTCCGGAATAAATCCCTCGATTTTTCAGGGTTCTCCAACTTCAGTCTGATTTGGGTCAGGATTCCGACTAGTAGTTCATCGACGTTGTGGTTTATGCCGACAGATGTCTCTATATATTTGCAGTCGAATGATGTTGCCATCGATTTACCTTCTGAAATAGAATAGTATATTAGAAATATTACTAGACAGATTAAAATCAATGTATTTTATATAGATGACGATGCTTTGTTGCATTTTTTTTTGTGAAGTCTGTATAAGTAATGTAATCACAGAAACTTCAAGTGTGTTTTAATTTAAACTTAAAAAAAAATCGTTGAGTTACTACGACACTGATTGCTATTCATTAAAAGCGTGATTATATAATACGCGTTAGAAACCGTGAACGCGGATGGAAGTAATTGTTTACCACTGGTGCTCCAAGGACAGATGAGGACTTACGCGTTTTGATCGCATTATACTAGTGTAATTTATACATTATAATGTAATAATGTGTAATATATATATGTATATACAATACAAAAATAAACAAAACAGCTAAATAAAATAGAATTACAAAAAATACAATAAAATCTACTAAACTCGACGTTTCGCCACTGATGTAAATGGCTTCTTCAGGAGCAAGAACTGGATAGACAGCGATAGATGGTGACGGTAACTCGACGCATAAACCACGCTAGAGGCAAAAACCTTCCGATAAACCTGTTTTATTACTACTTAGAGTTAGTAATTACTATATTACAAACAGTTTCAGAGGTTTGAGTCATAAACTTGAAATATTTTTCCAAACATTGCCAAGCTTTCGGTACATGTTATATTATGTCTACATATAAGGTTTAACACAGCTGTTAAGCGCGTACTGTTGATACAGACCTCGAATACATGTGTCACATTGGACTTAATGAAGTGCAACTATAAACTAAGTGAACGTTGGGAAAATGTAGCCAATTACAGTACATTTGTTCTTTGTTTTTAAACTTATTTTCTTGGTGAACCAAACAAAGAGGACATTTTCTTTAGTTAGCTGCATTTCCCTAATATTTTGTTTGCATTGTACTATTAGTAGCCGTGCCTTTTAAACTACTTATTATAATTTAATGAAAATTTAATATGATAAACAGTAGTAAGAACTTCTTAAAATATTGCCCTTAAATTTAAATTAGCTCGTTTAGTTTACCAGGGGCGGACTAGGTTGTACATTTTAATGTTTACATTTTTAACACCCTGTATGATAAGCAGTAAAAAAACAAATTTGGATACTCTGAACATTAAGCTAAAGAAAAGGTACTCTTGTTCATTGTCGATAAAATGAACCGTTTTCCAGAAAAAAATAGAAGAATTAATGTATTATTTCTATTAAAAAGAACCATGATTTCTATTTTTCTTTTGTCTGCAACAAAGTGTGATACAAAAGTCTGAAATAAAACTGTTTTCAGTACTAAAAAACCCATTGTTTTTACAAACGTTACTATGGTACCTATACGAATTAATAAATATCTTGGTTTGACTTGTAAATTTTAAATTTTGTCATCTTTCATATTGTTAACACGTTGATCCTTTATTTCGATATTAATTTATTGAATTTTGAATATCTTGGTAAATTTAATTTGATAATGGGATACACATTTAGTGAGTATGCAGATATGCATCTTATGTACGGTCTTGCATCTTGCAATGCTTTGGAAGCAATAAGGTTGTATGAAGAAAGATATCCT
Source organism: Holotrichia oblita (assembly GCA_023690525.1). NCBI lineage: Eukaryota > Metazoa > Arthropoda > Insecta > Coleoptera > Scarabaeidae > Holotrichia > Holotrichia oblita. Next base: position 71,993,285 of record CM043016.1, on the reverse strand, counting down.
AATCGCAATATTCCAAATCAAAAAACATTTTAGCGACTTGACCAACGTCTAAGAGAGACTGGTGGGCGATTCCAGTTAATAAGGCAACATTATTGACTTTCTTTAATGTTTTAGGAAGTTTTGCGAAAAAAAGTACTGATGCTGGTGTGAGAAGAACAGTACGTACGGTGCAATTGGAGGAAAATATTTTGGATACTGTAGGTGATACTCCTTCAATACGCCCTCGAAGATTAGCCGCGCAGCTTAATACGTCAAAAACGACAATTCACGAAGTACAGTACAGTAAAGAACAGTTGTTATGCCCTAATCATCTGCAAAAAGTGCATCTACTACTTCCTCGATTTTCCTCATAGAATCCAGTTCGCAAACTGGCTGTTAGATCAGCAACGAACAAACCCAAACTTCATTAGCACTATTCTTTTTACCCGTGAAGCAGGGTTTACCAAAAATGGTATTGTAAATTTACATAACTCGCATGTATGGGCTGATGAAAACCCTAATGCCACTGTTGTTCATCATTATCAACATCAGTTCCAATCAATTACTATTTGGGCAGGAATAATTGGCAATTTTTTGATTGGACCATGCGTATTGCCGCCACGATTGAAAGGTGAACTTTATTTACAGTTCCTTCAGAACGCTTTTCTGGATTCAATAGAGCATTTGCCACTTGCAACCTACCAAAGCATGTATTTTATGCATGATGGGGCCCCACCTCATTTTAGCGTTGCTGTACGCGACCACCTGAATAACGTCTATCCAAACCGTTGGATAGGCAGATGAGGTCCCATTGCCTGACCTCCACGGTCTCCTGCCAATGGATTTTCACCTGTGGGGTCATCTCAAAACCTTGGTGTATTCCTCTCCGGTTGATACTAGGGAGAAACTTTTACAGAGAATCACATTTCATTGTGATGCGATAAGAAATAATGCTGGGTTGTTGTGGCAAGTCCAGCAGTCCTCTATTCGTCGTGCCCGCGACTGTATCAGAGTTCACGGGGCCCATGTTGAACCCACTTATGAAGTTTTTAATTGATTATTCCTAATTAGCATATTTAGGTTCAATCGTTGCCAGCTTTAGTGAGTACATTTCTAAACATAATTTTTGTTAAGGTGCCTTTCTGGGACAAAACTGCATTTCTAAGAATCTTCTAATGTTGTCGGTTTAAATAACCTAAACTAAAACTTTTTTGTTTCTTGAATGACTTTTGTATCACACTTTGTAGCAGACAAAAAAAATAGAAATCATGGTTCTTTTTAATAGAAATAAAACATTACCTAATTCTTTTATTATTATTTTTTTTTCTGGAAAACGGTTCATTTTATCGACAATGAAATTGAAGAGTACCTACCTTTTCTTTAGTTTAATGTTCAAGATATCCAAATTTGTTTTATTTTAACTTGTTATCATACAGGATGTTAAAAATGTAAGCATTAAAATGTACAACCTAGTCCGCCCGTGGTAAACTAAACAAGCTAATTTACATTTAAGGGCAATATTTTAAGAGTTCCTTACTACTGTTTATCATACTCAATTTTCATTAAATTATAATAAGTACTAAGTTTAAAAGTTATTCAAGAAAAACTGATTTCCAGTGGCGTCCTTTAGGAGGCCGTATCTCCGTAGGGAGGGCCGCTAGGAAAAAAAAATGGGAACTTGCCATCTTATTTTTTAATGGAATACCTAATGTTCCATCTGAATCCGAGAGATTTTCCACATTTTGCCGGACACATTGTATATACCGACGAGTTCCAGCGAAGAAATTATCCGGTAATACGATAATTTTCTGCTGCTCCTCAATAGAAATTTTAAAGGAAAAGAAAACGACACAAACCGTATTCTCAGACAAATTAGCGTCAAAGATGAAAAACATTTTATTCGACATTTTTGACAAAAAATATTGGGATACTTCCTTCATTTGAGTTTGACCCAAACACTGTCCATGTGCTAAATTAACACAGCTTTGTTACAAATATAGTTCTTGGTGAATTATTTATGATTATCAGTACTGCTGTTCCAATTCATCAAAATATTTTTTGATTCTTGATGGGATTTTTCAACTGCGTTTACGTATGTTTCGAATTTGATAAGCGATATCTTAGTTAGCTAAATTCATAAATTTCTTACTTTCCCATCAACAGCTCATAGCAATTGATAAAAGTAAACTACCTAATCAGTTTAATGAATTAAATCTAACTATCTTAGCATAAAACATAAAAATGTAATTTTCTCTTAAAATCAGTTGCATATACGGTTCTTCTTATTTACGAATCTTAGAAAATATATTCGTGTATGTACAGAACAATTCCAATTTTCTCGAAGATTGTCAAGAGTGGTAATAAGCATTCCAGTTTCTCACAACTTCCACATATCTCTCCTGGAATAGTTCCAGATGTGCGCTGCGGTATTCGAAAGCATTTTGATGTTTAGTGGTGATACTTTCCTTTCTAGAGACGACGAAACCTGTACTGTAATATTATAAAGACAATTTTTCGTCGTGGTATTTCGCAGTTATAGTATGTTTGTTTCTTACGAACTCATAATGCAAACTATAAAGAATATTGCAAATGAGGTGCAAAAGATAGTTTTGTTCGTGGGAGTATCAGTCGCGTGGAAATAAAAATGAATATCTAGAGAGGTGTTTACTAGAGAATATAAGATTTTTAAATTGTATGGGACGTAAAACAGCGATATTAGAGATCGGTATGCTATCTATATTAAGTATGACTTGTAGGTATTTATCCCATCAAAACAAATTGGCATATTAAAGATACTATAGTAGTAGACATTTAAATTATTTTTCAATCATTGGGTGAATTTTATTAATTTAAGCTAACTAGATTTTTTTCCAATATTTCTCCCTAGCCCTTGAACAGAATTGTTACAGCTTATAATATATGGATAAACAGAAAAACACGCGCATTTCATTTGATAAACATAAATTGTGCCTTAAGATGTTATTATAAGTCATGACTCCAAATAAAGCAAGGTGAGATTTGCAAAATATTATTGTTATTGTTCTGTGGGGTCGTCCAAGCTTGTATCGGTGCTGCGGATGCGCTGTGCATGTCTTAGGATAGAATCACAGAATCATTCTCCTGACAACCCCGAAAGTGCTTCAGTTTTTTCCTACTATAAGTAAATAGATTCTTAATCTTGCTGCTGAAAGGGCCTCCCAGGGAAGCGTTCGATGTTTCCTGTCTGTTGATTCTCCACTAGTAGTCACAATGTTTGTGCTTTAATATTGTGGTTTTATCATGATTGTTAACATCATCATGTGTTTATTGTGAATCTATTGGATTTTTGGTTTCCTTCTACTGGAATGCTCAGGAGTCCAGAGCTCTTTGGCATGATTAGTTCTTGCGATATCCTGATGTACTTAACGAGTCCTATCGTGATCTGGTAAGATTCTAGCGCAGCCAGAGCTGATTTGCTGTCTGTTCCTATAGAGATTTTTCTAGATATGATTCCTCTCCAATAGCGAATGTATTGTCTAAGTTAGAGGTATATTTCCTTTTGTAGTATCCCGGTATATTACGTTAGCGCAGAACTAGAGTCTATTCTTCAAAACCTGATTTGTTGACAAGTTTTGATTCCTTTGTATTTACTATCAGACTTTTCACCTTTGGCTCATTGCCTCTACTACTCCACTTTTCCATACTTGTAATATATTAACAACTAACTAATTTCTGGATAATCTTAATCGCCTTTGTCATGTATAGTTTAAACAGTTTCATTAAGTAAGTAACCGCTACAATTATCTAATGCAAATTTGATAGAAAACGTGTGTTGATGAAGCATAAGTTACAAGGTAAACGGATATGGTCCACGATTTCTATATTCCTATATCAGGGTTCTCGGTCTTTGTTTCACATTTTCTTTTTACATCATACAATCGATATCATATGGCTTTATTATGATTGCATATAAAAGTAATTATTGACTAAACATTTGCTGTTTATGATCACAAATATTGATTTGATGTATGTAAGTGCAACTACTATAATTACATGTATGTACATACTCAATTCAGCACTTGAAATAAATATAATTTCGGTAATAATAAATCATGCTTGTTAGTACTTTTATAGGCTATGACTCGGTCTGCCAGTAAGCATAACCAATAAACTAATCTAATTGGCTCGAAAATGAAAATCTTGTATGAATGATATTACCACTTAAGCTATAGAGAATGGCCAGACGTATCGCGGACTTTATCTTATTTTCTCATAAAATAAACTTAAAAATATAGCTGAAGCGTAGATAGTAATAATGGAGAAAGAGGGCGCTCTAAATTCCTCCAGAACAACTTGGAAAACTTCCAGTAACAAGAAGGGGCAGAGCGCCGCGTAAATATTATACATAGGGTTACATCCTGCGCTACAAACTCGCAAAAGCGCCAGGACAATTTTCTGGGATGCGCTTAGAAGCGACAGGGGTCATTCTTCATAAAATATATGCATCGCATGTCCCGCGTATCTATTTTCTGCCGTCACCACTGCAATGCAGGTGGAGTTTACTTTTAATTAATGATTCTATTATCGTTTCCCGACTGGCGCTCTACGGTACCACACAAAGGCGGTGAATTGCTAAATAATTCAACGAGGAATACACTTCTCTATATAAACGTTAGAAGAAGCAATGCCTCTTAAATGAGGGAGACGCTATTTAGAGAGCCACAATATCGGTGATAGCGTAAACTTAGTTGTATCATATATCACGATTACAGAATTCATGTTTCTAGAGATAAAGATTGAGTTAAGGAGGTGAAATCTGGTCTTCGTAATCTACGAGAGATTTTCAAAACGTTTTTGTTTATTTGCTGTTCGTTTCGTTAAGTTTCAATGCTATTAAATGAGATCGTAACCACTGATACGAATATAATAACATTTTTTGCTCATCATCCGAAAAATCAGCGTTTATTCCTTAGTTTCGTCGAGTCTTTGAAAAAGTAGGTACTTGATAAATTGGTTTCAGTATTTCGCAGTTTTCCACATCAATTGATTCATATTCTTTTTCATTTGTCTTCCAAAGCAAAATCCAATCTTGAAACGGATAACTAAATAAAGACTTATATTACAGATAAGTTGTAATGTATGATTACATAAGGCTTTTAAAATTTCTATATCTCTATGTTCAGTTCCTAGTTCTTTGCATGTCACTCTAAAAAGTTTCACAAGGGAATGAAGAGTTTTAATATAGAAAAGCTCAGTAATATCTATGGTCTGAGCCACGTAATGTTGTTGCCATGGAAACCAAAAGACCAGTAGTGGTAGTCTTAACAAGCAATACCAAACAAAAAAGAGAGGTACAATATTGCACCATTACCCCGTTTTAGTTCAAAATAAAAATAATTTAGTATAGTGTTACCAAGCACAATAAAAATAAAACTAACTAAATAATAATTGCGTTATGTAGGAGCCTAAGATCAATAAAAACAAGCTATTGGGGCTAAGAAAGTTATATAAAACGGAGAATAGCTTAATGATGTACCACAATGTTTTCAGTTCATCGCCTCAATATTGTTATATGAATACCATACACTGGGTGTCATATGCAGATGAGGCAGCTAAAAGCATGTAAAAACGAAAATGTCGAGCGGATTTTGACGTCAAAACTAAGAGTTAATAAGAACTAATTCGTTTGGTTGTCGCTCATTCTTTAGAAATTATAACTTTGGCATTTTAAAGCTACGCTTTCCTTCAGTTATTGTTTGATTTGTATTAAATTTGTTTCTTCATCATATTTTTTTCATACAAAAGAGAATGTAGTTCTTTGACACAACACAGGTATATGTACATATATGCATGGAATATATCTGGAAAAGATTAAAAGTTTGTGCATTGACTCTAGAGAAAGTTAAACAGGATAATGTAGAGCGAAATTTAATTTTAGGTAGTTCTGTTAAGTTTACGTAAACAATAAAACAAACACATAAACAGCGAACCTTAATAAGAGAAATTTGCTTGAATAGATTACTCGAAACTACTAATTTTGCTTTGAAATTAGCCGCCTCAAAAGAGCTTGCAAGAGTATAAAATTATTAAGTTCGAGAGAGCGCAATGTCACGTGGAAGTAATTTTTCGTGGATAAAATTAAAACGGGTCAATAGCCGCGGTGGTTAGACGGCTGACTATCGTTGTCGCGGGACTATAGGAGCCGGGTTTCAATTCTCCGGAGGGACGGTGACATTTTTGCAGAGAGTTGAAATCCGCATCGACTTACCATTCGTTATTGCAAGCAAAGTGATTAACAGCGGGGCATTATAAAAGGCGATATGATGCTGTCACAAAACTATTTGAACACAATTTACACACACAAAACTACACCGCGAGAGTTGTATGATAGCCAGACAAGTGTGGTAATATAGCTTACAGAGTCACTGCAACTAAGCACCCACCACATAAAAAAAAAATTAAAAAATCATTCAGGTACTAGTGTGCTTAAGGCGCAGCCGAAGAAGGCAGCCGTACCATTCTAAATCAATAGTGTTGAAATTTGCATCAAGCTCTTCTCTATAATCACTTATTCGGTAATTATAATAATAAACATTTCCATCACATTTTTCGCATTATCACATCGCAAAATTCGATATAAATTCCTTTTCATTTAGTTCCAGAATTAAGTTGATCTTGTACTGATGAAATATGTAGTTTTAAAACTATATGTACACTCGTGGCCAGATAAATGTTTCCAACGTACAACCACATTTTTACAGTGTACGGATATGCTAGCCAGCATACGATATTAAAGCGTGCCGCTGTTGTTTACATTATAGGAGCGGTCTTGCGTATAAAAAGGTTATTGAAAACACTACTTCGACAAAAAACTATAAAGAAATGTTGTGTAGGAACTATTTTCTTGTATGTTAATAAACATATTGCAGCAACTGTGGATTGTCAATTGTGATATAAATCTTATTTTGATATGCATCTGTATGATTATTATTCAGGTTTCTAAAGATGTATGTCGAGTTATTGCGGTGTCGCTTGCATTCATATTATTTACATTCCTATTCGCTACACCCCTCAATGTTACCAGATTATTTGACTAAGATTTCGCATGCGAAGCTCTTACGATATCGATATATTTTCAGAACTGTACCGCCGTAAAGTGAACCGGCCGAAAAAAGAATAGGTGGAAACATACATATATAGTTGTTTTTTTAAATAATTTATAGTAATTATAGGTATTCGTAATAACTGTGTTCGAAATTTGTATAACATATTTCAAGCATCTCAATGAGTTCGCAGAAAGAAAAGTAATATATGTATATATACAAGTTAAAATGTAACAATAACTATAATTCCCCAAAAGAACTTTGGTGCATTAAAAGAAAAGAAATACAGAAGTATACACACAACTCTTAACCAAAACAATACATGCATTATATTATAGATATTTATATTCTCGCTTATTTATAACCCCAAATTCTAGATAAATATCCCTTTGTATCAGAGCGGCGTATTTTTCTTACACTTTCCCTTGTAAAACATTTATTGCATGTAAAAGCTGATATGAATACATTTATATTATATTATACATATGTATATAAAAGGTATACATATTATAATATCGTACTTAATTTCTATCGAGTCACATAAATCACAGCAGCCAGAAAATATATCCATCTATCTTTCAAACAAACAGATGTTTGTCGGCATTTACGAACAACCTATGCATTATTCTTAATATGTTGTCAATAAACTTCCGTTCGCACATGTCGCAGCCGACTACACTGTTAACATTGAAAATATATTAATTTTCGGTTTCAGTTCGGAAAGTTTTATCTGGCCGTGAGTGTACCTACTGATAAAGTTACGCAATTTTCTTTACTAGTTAGCTTTTTGGCACTTTCACAGAAATAAATTCTTCGAAACGATGGTTGCTAAATAAATTTGCAACATGTTTAAGAAGAATGAGCCTCCTATTTTATACGATTTTGTTGAAATTCAACACAATAAATTTACATTACAGAAAATGCAAGTCGTTGACTAAAATAGATTGCACATTCGCGATTTTGAACACAAATATTCCCTGCACAAATCTATAACAGTATTGTCCAAAAACAATATATTCGTCAAGCTGAAATAATAGCATTAAATAAAGGAGTGGTTTTACTAGGCGTACACCTGTTTGTGTGATGTGGGTTTATGTTAACTGCAGTGACGCAAATTCAATGTTTATGTGTAATTTTCTACTTGTATTCGTAGTTAAAAGTTATAATTATTTCCAATAGTATAGTTTCATGTTCTCCGTTACTGCAAATATTTTGTAATTTAGCAGATGCATAGTGATCTTGAACAATGATTTATAGCACTGTAAAGTAGTAAAAAAAGTACTACGTTTTAGGTTCATGTTCATGAAAGTGTTTGATTACAATCCAACTGAGTAGTTATAAGTGTAGAGATTAAGTGCAAATTAAATTGGTTCGGAGAAAACTTATTTTGTACAACATTTATGCTATAAAAATCCATCAAAGTTTTTCGTTTACACAGTCCAGTTTTGTCAGGATTAAAATCATTAAAATGATTCTTTGAAGTTTATACTTCTTTGGATTGTTTATAATTCATAATAATTCAAGCCTTAACTTCCCTAAAAAGTTGTGCCAGTTATAGGAGACAACTTAAGATATTATTTTTCCGTATTTGAGAAGCAATTTGGTAAACTATAGTAAACCAAATTCAGGAAGTGGATGTAATTTGGTAGCTCCGGACTAGTAACAAGTGTATTAGCCACTACGCCACTGGTCCGACTTTTGTGAACAATATATACTTTCTTTAGTAGGTATGCATACATTTAATGGGTTTTTACAAAAAAAACTACTGTATTTTGCTACTTTGGAATCGTTTCAAAAGATTCTGAATTGTGAAAGGCAGCGTTTTGTTTACCTTTTGCCTATATTCAACTAAATTCAAGTTAAAAGACACACATACGAAAGAGGCACATAAAATAATTATAGGTACAAAATCCTAGAAATCCTATCGATAATAACTCGCATCTTGACAGCTTTTCAACCCTTGTCAGTAAACTTCTCAAAATTTTATGTGTAAATCTACGTTTCGCATTACTGCAAGATAGTCCATATTTAATAGGTGATTGCCTGGTAGATAGTACCGTTCAAAATTAGCTATCATTAATTGCCGTTTTTTTTTGTACGAAGAAATTCGTGCAGTGTCTTTTAATGAACTTGTTAGATTTAATTAATTAATCCAGAAACTTCAAATTAAAGATTTGCTAATATCTTTAAAATTTATTCGCTTTACGACGTTTGAGTTGAGCAACTTTAATTTCACCCAATCTAGATTAGGCTCCACAAAGAAAATCAAAATTCCTGATTATCCCACCCTCAGTTCCTCCCGTAAAGCAGATATATATTAAAACAGTGTTAGAGGAGATGATTCAATTTGCATTTTAAATTAATGAATATAATTTAAGTTTACGCCAGCTTATAGGAGGAACGAATTGATTATTCCAGTTACTATAAATTAAAGACAATTTTATATCGTTAATGTATTCCAACTTAATTGTAGTTGCTTACTATTACCTTGTATGTACTTCTACAGTTAAGTTACTACAAGAACCTTGAACATATTCCTAGTCCTGGTTTCAAATTTAATGAAGTTAGTACATGGAAATAGAAAACTTCGAATTTCGTTTGAAAAACATTTTTAGTACATAATTTCAATTAAATTCCGTAGCGGTACCAAATCTTAGCATCACTGCTGGTAAATAAATTGGAAGCAAATACGTCTACTAGCAAATCTAATAATTAAATGTTTTGCATTAAATGGATTTGAGTTCCAACGGGGAAGTAGGGTAGCTTTTGAAAATCAAACAGTATTATCCGTATGCTGTGTTAGTGAAATTCCCCCTTAATGGCTTATTAGATCTGAAAGCGTTTCGATTGGATTTTTTGTTATTTAATTTAATCGCCGACGAATTTTAATCTCGTAGGCGTTGAGACAATGAAATAATTTACACTCTTGAAATAAATTAAAAATGGGATTAAATCTTTGATGTGTAAAATCCGTCTGGACATTTTTTTAGTAACTGAAATTTTTCTCATTTTGCTTTCCATTAAGAATAACGGATTACTGTAGTATGTACTTTGTTGGCGCTGTTAAGTGCTTCTTAGTCATTCGTTGGTTGTATTTAATATTCTTCATTTATTATTCTAGATTATGTAAGGTTGGTTGAGTGTACTGAATAATTGCTGTCACTATTACACTTACTTGTTTATTAAAAGCTATTAAACCTCGCTGTTATGAAGTATTGTCATATATATATACGGTTAAAGCTACGAATTTCAAATCTGTCTATAATTTTGTGTCATATTGTGTAAATATTCTGATGATTAACTTGAATCAGACTCCATTGATTTTCGATTAGTTCCATCCAATCAATCCATCCAACTTTGTTTCGTCTAATGGGTTTTATACTAAAGAATCTATTTCAACTCTCAGTGTTCTCCAAAAATCCAATTCGGTATCTTTATTACTTATTGATAACTTGGTTTCAAAAATTTGTCATATTGACGGACCTTAACGACGGTTTAAGTTCGATTTGTCGCTAACAGTAAAAACTGTTCCTTGGGTCCAAATAATGAGATTATCTCTTACGAGTTATTCAAGTCCATTGATTATATGAACCTTAATAAATCTGTTTGGGAAATAACAAGTTTTACACTATTTCAAAATGATGCTAGATCGATGTGTAGTATTTCAACAGGATGTATAATGCATAATACATGTTTTTCAGATGGTCCCTTGAAAGTCCATACATGATTCCTACGTTTGTATGTAATGCACCTCTATATCATAGTAGGGATTTACACGACCTCTGGCTTGAAAAAGCAATTGTTTCGCATCTTATGATTTAACAATTACGGAACAAATGTGATGTTTGGATTTGGAACAGTACGTTTTAACTGAAAATATCTCTTCCCTCACATTCGTTTTTTCCCCTTAGGTCATTAATTTTTGATAAGGTCAGTACGCACGCTCTATCCAAATTAATAAATAATATGGTTGGATATTGTACATATATGTTGCGTGAAAAAAAATAACAATATCCTGCCGAATTTTCAATTATATAATGTATTTCGTTCAGTTTATTTTATTCATGAGTTTGAAAGTTTCTTTTTTTCATTAGCGTTGCTAAAAACATAGTCTCGCGGTTCATATTTATAGACTCCCTGGAGATTACATCATTTCCCCCAGCGAAAAATCAATAAAATTAATTGGTGCATTGCGTAAATAGTTTCCTGCGTTGCGTTTGTAATAATTGATGCCGTAATATAAATATTATGTAGAAATTGAGATCACTTTTATTACTGTAGTTATTTATACTGTACTATATACAGTGGAATATATTTATGTAGTGAATGTCATTGACTATATAAGTTTGTTCGTTGCAGTGAATGTTTATCCGAACAGGTGAGATCAATTTTGGCCCTTGATAGGACAGATTTAGTAGTCTCTCTTAATATATTGTTATTCTTAATTAACTTGATTGTATCAAACATGTGTCCAATGTGATATTAAACAAGCTCTTATGTTGTTTTTCAAATTTCTAAAGTATGTAGTTAGCTTATGAGAACTTAGCAGTCAAACTTGCTTTTGACGTATGCACTTTCTAAAGAGCTTTGTAGGTGCGAAATCTGCAGAACACAGAAAGCACTACTTTATCCTTAAAGCACGACTCTTCACACAAAATCGGTGGGTTTCAATACCAACAATGTCGGTTAATGTTTATAATCGCCTTAATTAAGGTTTCTATTAAAATTTTGAATATGCCTAAAATGCTGACTTCATAATTGAAAGTTAAAACCAGTTAAGATTCGCTTAGCAACAAATCGAAAAAGATGGTTGAGGTTTGGCAGTGTTATTTCATTTTAAATTTTCCTATGGAAAATTAATAGTCGCTATTTTTTTGCTTTAAAAGGATAAAAATTTCATTTGAGATTGAAAGAGAATAAGTATATTATAAGACGACTAAGAAAAGAAAAAAAAAAAAATTTTATAACACATTTTCGTTTCCATATCCAGATCATAGTAGGCAACATGAGCAGCAGATCTAGAGGTATGTCTCTAGAAGTGCACAGCATAATCCAAACGATGAAGAGACAAAAGAAGCCTAGCCGTTATATCAAACAGACGTAAGCTGAGGACGTCGAGCGTTGCCGTGCAGTGAATCGACAGTGCTTATAATAGGTGTTTAGTTGCAGGAAACAGAGGTTAAATATGAGATATGAACTATAGTTTCTGCTTACTAGGCGCTATTGTGATCATTCCAAATACTAAACGTGTTTCTATTGTCTCGTTATTACACAATCGTTCAGCCGGAAAAGTAATTCTATGTAGACTCACTCTCTCCGTCGCGTCGGGCAAGGTCAGAACTAGTACCAACCGGAAAGTCCACAAAAAGGATGATGATGATGCAATAATGCCATAAGCGCCTATTACAGGCATTTTGGTTTACACATAAACTCTGAATGTTTTTATATCCAGGATGACTATGCTGAATCCAAAGGAATTGAAGCAAAAATAGTTCCACTTCCTTGTATAGGTAATGGCAGTACTATCAAAGCTTCATTATTATCACTAGAATCTGATACAGGCACAATTTTCATAAGCAAAAGTGAATTGAATTCATATGAAGTCAAATGGTTTATAAACCAAAGAGAAGTTAAAAGTACAGCAAGTCCTCTTGATCCAACGATGTCGTCTTCAAACCAAAGGTCGTACTCCCATAATGTTGCTGAATGGCCCAGCAACGTTTACATGGGCAAGCAATAATTTCGATGTAAATTGGCAAGAATAAGAATACGCGGATTGATTCTCAACTTGTAACTGTAATTGAAACCCAAGAAAAGTATTGATCAAAATTTTTAGGGCGAATTATTGCAATTATTAATTTTTTTGCAGAACGAGGTGTTGTATTTAGGAAAACTGCTAGTTTATGTTATAATAGAAACTAGATTTTTAGAACTAGTAGCCACATTTGACATTTCTCTGAGCCAACATATAAATATGGAATGTACTCTAGATATATCATATGTAGATTAACTCACTTTTGTCACACCTATCTCCTGCCAACATACACATACAACAATGTCTGAAAACATTTATCAAGTTCTTGGTTAAGGTCGTAACTAGTGTATTTCGAATACTACAATCTCTTATAGCAGAAGAGATCTTGAAAAGAACTGCAATTATCATTGCTGTTTACCAAGACGATTTGGAAGAAAGCTTAGAGAACAAATTACTGTAGTGTTCTGAGCTACTTACAATAAATATGGTTGCTGTTATTGAAAGCATGTCCCCCAAATGTAGATCATAATATGATATCGCTTGCTAAATGAGAATTGACAGCAGTCATAAGGAAAAGAAAAAAAACATGTATGGGATGCTTGAGCAGGTTGAGGCAAAAAGCTTATATTTACGGGGGGCAAAATCTGTATTATCATTAATATATGTATAAGCTATCGTAGATGAAGCTTGATCTATTGGAGTTTATTTCTAACTGATTGTATATGTATAAAAGTGAGAGATATAAACCGATGATGCCGCTGATGGGGGCAATGATATGTCGACTATGTGTTATGTATTATATTATACCATTGGTAGAAATAGATTTACGTATATATGATGATTACTAAACGCGAGAACGTTGAGAAAGAAGAATACCATCGACGGTTATATTACTTTTTCCTTACTATATCCTGTATTATCTGAAAAAAGCTCAATGTGAAATGCTGTTAGAAAACTCTGATAGATGTTCTTTTATTCAATGATTTGAAAGAGGAACTCCAAGTTACGTATCAAGTATTTAACTTAATTAATTGAAGTGTCTGCAGTATTAGTTTGTCAAAGAAATAAATTGTTTGTGTGACGATATCCGCTTTTCACATCATGGAACAGAAATTTTGATAATACTATTATAGTATGTACCACATAGTTACAGTTATTAGATGATTTCACGTAATGATTTATACTGGTGTATTTTAAATTGTTCACTGAAGTGACAAAGTAGTTAATTAGAATTAATTTGTTTCAAAACTTTCCACTGCTAATTATCTAAGTAGCGTTCGAAGCTTACATAAAATAATATGTTGTAATATCCAATTCCAAATCTGTATTCGTCCTTGAAAACTTCACGACGTTACAATTATTTACTACAAACTTGTAGCTTTACAACTTTTGTATCTCAAGCATAAATGGAATATAAAATGAGACGCAGGATTACGTTGAGCTACCTCGAACTAAACCGTAAAAGACCTGTTCTCTATGATTTAGAGCTTAATGGTAGTTTTCCGGAAAGAGAACAAGAGATATAAAATGTTACACTTCGGTTTATATGTACTTCAAGACACCTTTTTAACTTACATAAGCACAAATGGGTAGAATTAAATATGATTAAAAAAATAGTACCTACCTAATTTATTAGAGGGTCGCAACCATAAACTTGTTAAAGTGGTAAACTTATTTTTTCGAACGAACATATTTCGTTAGTAAAAATTAAAAGAAAATTAACGTAAATTTTTCATTGTAATTGAATAATACAGGGTCGTAGTAATTTAACTTCCGCAAGTCCTTTTATCTCTCTAGAATATTCATAATTAAAGGGACGTCATCTGCGTTGTGAAGTGCCTTCTCCTATGTAGTGTGCTGTTCTGAATTTCCGCTCTCTTCCTATCCGCACGTCAGAAATGCATAGACGTTCTGGGGGTACGAGGACAGCGGTCAGGATACTCAATCACCGTCGCATATCTGATCAGGTCCTTTACTGCGACCCTTTCGTTCAAACGTCGACCCTACTCCAATGTAGGGAGAAGGAGTGATCCTGTTTGCCGCACCCGACAATTTCAATATGTAAAAAAGGAATTAACGGGAAGTGCGAGACGAAAGTATGTAATATAGATGCCTCATATTGTTTACTGTGCGAAACGCAAAACTATAGTAGTTGTATAGAAGCGAAGATGCAAGAGATTAAACATTTGTCACGAAAAATAATTTTATTATTTGAAGTTCCTTACAATAGAAAATATATTTAAATGTCGCCATAGACCTTGTCATTATTGTATTCATTATATTGTTTTCTATGTAGAATACAATTCTATATTTCATGAAGAAACAATCCATTACAACGATTACTTTTTAGTGTTGACACAGATTTTATCATTATGGAAATATGTGACGCGACGGGAATCTTTTAATTCCTAACAAGTGCTGATAGTTCTTGCCTTTCACATTCTTTCCTTTATTAAGTAATTTATCTCCGTACCTGATCTTAATCAACATTTCTGTTCTTTGCTTTTCTTTTAAACGGATTACAAATGAAATTTCTGTCATTCTGTTTTTTTCATTATGTCACAGAATAAACATGCCAGACATACAAATGTATGTCTTGAGCTGGCATTTATTAAATAAAAGTTTCGCTTTTTATGTAATGTTATCTGTCCAGAAACTTCTGTTTTAATATCTAAACGCAGGCGATATGGCACAGACCTTCCCTTCTTCGTCAATCCCCTCTAGTCATTATAGAATAGTAGAAGATAAAAAATATTTCGGTTTTTATGATTTAGGTGTTTTCAGAGAGTAATGAGAGCTAGAGACAAATTTGAAATCAGATGGTACATTTCTCCAAGTTGATAGTCATAAATTACCTTACATTGTAGATGCCTTGTTAATTAAACACTGAGTATTACTATAACGTGAATAATTGTAAAAAGCAATTAGAAATTTTTATTGTGATGAGTTGTGGAAATAAGACATGAATATGCCAAGAAGTATGCAGAAACTTAGTTAATATGACTGCAGCCTGTTTGAAATTCTATAGACCACATAAAAGGGGGGCAATACTTTTAGAACAAGTGAGATTGTGCGTGTGGAAATTGCATCAAAACTCCGAACTCAATTCTTGGTCGCCTGAAATTATTGGAATGGAGCTATCATCTTTGTGTTCGACAGAAAACTGGAGTTTCTTTACAATTTGTAAGCAGTTTGTTAATTTGAGATATTTTTCCACTTCTAGGTCAATAAAATAGGAATGAATCCAAAACCAATTTCTTCCAGGACACAATTAATTATGTTTTCGCATATTTTCGAATAAATTGATTTTTAATCCATCCCTGTTTTATTGACCTACAAGTGAGAGAGATAAAAATTGCGTTATAGGAACACTCCAACTATGAACATAACAGAGCTATTAAGTGCTAGATTATCCTAACGTATTTATTACATTTCCAATATACTCGTAGTTCCAGCGCTGTTCCAGCAATTGAGACCTAATATTTTTCCCGGTTTTGGTAAAGACTACGTTACCACAGCGTGGTTAAAACGTAGCTAAAAGCGATACCTTTGCTGTAACAAACACGCTACCAAGTATGCTATAGTGTGTGTGTAGTCGAAGCTTTTTCTTACACGACAATTCGCGATAATGCCTTGCTATTGGTTAGAAGGAGAGTTGAATCAGGAAGAACGATTATAGTACTAACACAGCAGAACAGTGTAATCGTTCTTCCTGAGTCAATTAACAATTTCGGCCGTTGGATGTCATATTTTTTTAAAGATCTCGTTAGTCACACAATTCTGCAATAGAGAGCAGGATAATGTATAACCCCGGAAAAGTGATTTACGAAGTAGAATTGGGGTTAGGGGTAGAAGTAGGGTATAGTAGGGTATTACTGTTTTCTTTAGTAATACCGCTCATAGTACTTGTTGACGGACCCAAGGACAAAGCGTGGATAACTCGTAGTCAGAAGCCATTATGAAACAATTCATTAGATCGGAGGGTATCAGTGTTTATACTAAAGCAGAGATAAAAAAATTACAACATAGCAGAAAGAAAATTAGATTTATCATTGTCAGCAACACACGAGAACATGATAAAGTGACGTGATGAACATGAAGAATTCTTAAAGTAGTAGCATTAATTATGAAAGTCACACAAATTTTGAAAACCACAAACATTCTCCAATGAACGTACTACGCACCCTGTGCTAATGGAATTTGCGTTGTTCAATGTTCAATTTGAGGTTGGTATCTTGTAAAGCAATTTAAGACTACTAGAAGATTAATTTTACCGGAGAACCTTGAAAATTAAATATTTAAAAACAGGAGAGAATTTGATAACTAATTGGCAACCAGAGTACCAATTCATTTGTTTCAGAATCTTGTTTCGCATATGAATCGACTATCTACGCCAAAATATATTTTACCATTTCTGTTCTTTTAATATAAAACTCAACCCTGGTTATAGTAAATAGGTATATTACTTGATAATTTTTTGCTGACAAACAATAATAATATCTCTATATTCTTCTAATTAAGGCACCTTTCATTTAGTTTACTTTAAAAGTATCTAGCATTGGAACGTAATACGTACAGATCTTTTAAGATATCATTTATTACGTCAATTTTACTAAACATTGCAATAGACATAGAAAACATTCTGCAATATATTTCAACATCACATACTTTTGTTTCACTTTCTAATTTGCTTTAAAAATATTGCTTCATCTTCGGAGAGCAGTTTGCTATTATCTCTACTGTATTCGAACGATTGATTTTATGGGGGCACACAATATCCTTTCGGGCATCATACTCACGAAATCATTGAATATTCACGCAAAAGTGGATGCTATTCAACTGAGTTGTCAGTTTGTACAGTCTCGCAAGTGTGCTTCGCATAGTTGGCTCGTAAAACGATGACAGTATGGAAGAAGTTTCAATGCAGTAATATTCATCGCATCGATCGTTGTGAAAGCGGGAAGCTATTTCGAAAAATTCATGTTCGCATTGTCGGGAAAATTCAATTCCGTACAATTGTGAAATACTATAGAGAGAAATATGTTTGAGTATTTAGGAAATTGCTTCTATATAGCTATAGTAGATTACATAAGCGGTGAAGTAACCACGTCCTATTATCCCGATATATATTGGAATTGAACTTTACTACAGAGTTCCTAACTACACCTTATTTTGCTGTTTAAATATTTATCTAGTATTCTCATTGCTGTACTAATAAATATAAAGTACTTTGCGTGAAGTACGTAGGAGTTTCGTGCGTGTGTTAAACGTTTACAATGCAGATTTGTTATATGTATTCACACTAGATATTAGGTGGTTTCTCTTAGTTCTGACGTAAATACTACCCTTTGGTATTTATATTTCTGTATCATGTCTTTGAAAAATCTACGTAACGCTTTTATTTAAACACCCACTCAATCCGTTTTTCACGATTTAATTAAAAACATGTCTGATGTTATATGCATATATTGTTCAATTAACCTTTTTATTAGTTTTAGTTTTATTAGATTAGTGATTAGGTACTCCTAATGATTACTTATGGAAAATTTAACTTATGGCTACAAGAAAGCTATCAGTTGTTTTGTAATATCATAAGGAAAATTTTAGGTTAAATCACAAGTATTTTGATAATAATTGGTTACCGTTTTATCAAAACTAACAAAAGTTAAATATTTTAGAATTAGATATAAAACAATGTATATTATATTAGACACAAAAGCGGTTTATTACAGCCAAAAAACTTTCGTATATCTCCTTATCACCTATCGATATTCGATGCAGACATGCGGACTCTCTCCCCATGTCTTCTTTGTTGACGCAAAGCGAGACCTGCTGTTCCAATTTATTGCAAAATAAATCGGAAAATTCTGAGAAGTAGTCCGTCGGTATATCAAATGTCAGAGCAGCATGTCTCCTTTGTGTAACCCTACTGTGCTACCCAGTCAAATATAACGAAATAATACGAGACTCATCTTGGAGAAAACAAATTTTTCTTTCGCTTGAATAGGCGACTGCGGTATGTTCGCTTGTATTTTATCGGTGAAATATCAAATGCCATGTGAGTGGGCTAAGCGTCATTTTTTGTAGTCGCATCTCGCGTTTAATATTACATTCGGTATAGTTTACGAGATAGTTAACAGGTTTTGCATATTCAAAAAGAAAGCCGTGTATGTATTTCTCTCTTTTTTTCGAGTATTCAGGTACTAACTAAATACACAATATTATCAGTTTACCTGCCATGAGGTAAATATTGGATTTCGGTTTTTGTAACAGTTGTCGAATATAGTTATAAAGATCTAAACATCTTGAAGTTATAGTAGCTCCTTTTTTGTTCTTTTCTAGATTAGTTACGTTATTCCTGTTAGATGAAATGTCAGAGGTAGCTAAAATCGGTACATTTTGTACAATGCAGTGCTTGGTTGTAATAATTCTATGTCAGCATTTAAGAATTTAAGCTGACGTTAGAAGTTCTACAAAGAGTCAAAATGGTAAGATATCTGATACTGGTAATTATGTTAGACATTTTAATCAGGGGAATTCTAAGTTCTTAAAATATACAAACGAAAATGAACTGAATTTACCGTGCCACGTAACAAACCAGTGGTCCAGATCATCTGCCGCACAATTCGTGGTAGTACCTAAGAAATTATATAATACACCCCCTTGCGCACTGTATACTGTAACTAGTGGTTGGAGTCTGGTATTGTTTCTGACAGGTTGAACATTTCTAAACCTGTAAACCTGTAGTTGTCCAAACAAAATAAATTTTTTTTCGAAAATGCTCGTAATCTCATTTGATTGGTGGTCTGCTGCATTTAAATTTAAACTGTACATTTTGCATTTGATCGAAAGAGCTACCTTCCCATAAGCTATACAGCTTGGAAGATACTGCACCAAAAAATACATTTGTTTTCAGACCAATAAATTAATACAAATAAATCACATAGTATTTCTTATAAACGAAATAAAGTCCGAATGAACCTGTAGCCTTACAATTGGCTACAAAAGAAATCGACAAATTTTGTCTGCCGCCAAAGCTCGTAAACTTATTTATTTAGTCGAATGTTCCATAATGTATTTTGACTTATCAACTAAAGAGGTTGGATGTGTAGCCTTCGAATTTGCCATTACAAACAGCATGTCAAGTCGTCAACTGTGAAAACGAAACTCAATGGCCTCAACGCGTTATTGTACACTTTACTCTTTATGAACTGAAACGCGTCCCTAGTGACAGTGGTTAGGTGGTAATGTAGCAGATCGCTGGTTCCTGAGTTCAATTATGCGGGAAGACGGTGACAATTTTCTCGGGGAATTATATCCCGATCGATCTATCATTTGAGCAAAGTAATTAACAGCGAAGTATTACAAACGGTGAAATAATACTATGTATAACAAAGCCATGTAACACATTTTACACACACATATGCACATACGATTTGAAAATGGCTTAGATGTTGAGCCGCAGGCGCCTAGGCGTTAGCCCATATCCTGCAATTTTCAGGTACCACACCGCACATAACAAGTTATGAGCGTTGAAACTGTCACCCACTATCTCACCGCCCGCACGAGACCGACACCTCGCGGAGAGGTCCGGCGAGCCGGAGGGCTCCTCCCCCTCCCCTCTCTCCCACCGTGGTACCCATGTTAGACAAGTTTCCTTGTCAACGTTGGACGGGTCACCGCTGGAGACGCTTTAGCGAACTCCTACCTCACATCTAACCCCACGGGGCCTAGGCCTCCTTGCGGATGGCAACTATCGGCCAAGCGTGGGAAACGGAATCTGGCCGTGAGGTACAACCAGCCCGCCCGTGAATTAAGCCTGAACTACGGGGACGGCCGAGTCGAAACCCTATCCCAAAATGCCAACCGCGCCAACTCTTTCGCCCCTCCGGCGATCAAGTATCCGCGGCAGCTACAGTGAAACCGTAGGGTCCCAGAGTCACCGAGTTGTTTTAAGATGAAACCAAAGGTTTCCCCAACCAGACAACCAGCGGCCGGACTACTCCTCGGCGAACCGACTTTTGTCCTCCCCTACTATCTTCGCCAAATTTCCTCACCACGCCCGTTTCCCTGAGTGAGGCCACCAAGGATGGGGTAGTGCAGCTGCAGAGTTCTCCAGGTAAGTGCCGTAGGGTGCCTCACTTACCCACCGTATATTCCGACGATTAGCGGCCGGACACCGGAGCGTATGCCCATGCCTAAGCCCAAGCATCCTCCCCTATATACGAAGTCTACTCCCGCCACGCCCGTTGCCCTGATACTATGAAATCAGGGATTGGGTAGTGCAGCCGCAGATTTTTAAGGGTCGATGCTATAGGGTAAACGCCGACCCTGCAATGTGCACAGTGAGAGTTGCAGCGGTAGTCATAGAAGCGATACTGCTTAAAACTAGGAGTCCACGCAGACAAAAACAGCCGCCAACCTCAGCAGCCACTTTGTGGTAAATGGCACACCCGGGTGTATCGGAACTGCAAACAAATCCATTTGGATGGTACAAAAGGTCTTCATCATATTTCTTGTACATTTCATAAAGCATACGAAATGCACAAAAGCACGAGTGATGCTGCTGCTTTCCGCTAATCATGACTCACGTCTTCTTATTAAGAGCATAGATTATGTGTAGAGATAACGATGCAAGTGATACATTTGGGTTTTAGTCAGAGATTTCTTTGTCCCGGGTAACGGTATAAATGTGTTCGCAAATATGTTGTTTTTATGATAGTAAATTAAATTACATCGAGATTAGAGCTGCTACAACTAAACGATTTACTTTTATCTTTGATATTAAATATGCATACCACCAAGTTGTAACTGATTAAATGGGAAAACCGCGTATTGCTTAATAGCTAACACAAAGTGAATTCGATGTTACTAAATTCAATGTCTTTCATGTTTCGCAAGTGCAGTTATTACCGACAGATAATGATACCTTACGTGCTTTGAGTGTAAACTAAGCAAGGGGATATGAAGACAAATAATATGATGATATAGGGGAGAGGAAAAAGTTTGGCAGCACAAGCCACTATAATGTTACAATATATACAGTGAAGTTGTTGGTTTTGTTTTCAAACATGCTTACAGGACCAGCGTATTAGATATTATTTATTTATTCATATGATTAACTTGTAATCAACACTACGCATCAAAACCTTGAAATAAATTATTTTTCAGGATACCTATTTACTAGAATTTTAAACAATATTTAAATTAATTCCAGTTATTAAAAAATAAGCATAGTTGAAATCGCTTAAAAAATGGAAGATATTGTTTCGAGAATTGCTGAAATTAAGCACATCAAATCCTGATGAAACCTACATTTAAATTTCATGTGCTATTGAAAAATTCAACGACAGAGAGGTGTTCCCAGTTCCTATTTAAAAAAAGAAGTTGGGAAATATGATGAAAAACAACACTCTATGTATAAATGTGTCCTTTTATGGGTAGCTTCATCATTTGGATACCTTCTGTTATCCTTCTTTAAGTTTCTTAAAAAACTATGATTAAGAACGGCAGCATTAAACAATTACATTTGTACTTCTATAAGTGGTTGAAACTACAAACTACAACTACAAACTACAACTACAAACTACAACTACAAACTACAACTACAAACTACAACTACAAACTACAACTACAAACTACAACTACAAACTACAACTACAAACTACAACTACAAACTACAACTACAAACTACAACTACAAACTACAACTACAAACTACAACTACAAACTACAACTACAAACTACAACTACAAACTACAACTACAAACTACAACTACAAACTACAACTACAAACTACAACTACAAACTACAACTACAAACTACAACTACAAACTACAACTACAAACTACAACTACAAACTACAACTACAAACTACAACTACAAACTACAACTACAAACACTAATATTGGATGAAAGGAACAAGTGGTATGTATTCCAATGTTCAATATATTCTTGTCAACAAAAATAATACGAACCATGGTTCTAGAAATGAAACCGTATTTAGTATTTTACTATGTTTATTTTCGCTTAGTATCAAGTCTTAAAGAACAAACATTAAAGGAATGTATCAAAATTGATCCTTTTATGTTGTCGTTTATACCAATACATATAACGATTCCTTGCAGATTACAGAATAGAGATTTTATAAATGTAGTTAATAAAAACACAAGAAAAAATAAATGGTATTCCACCATTTATTACTTAAAGCTAATTTATTTGTAGAAACAAACTATAGACAATGTCGGAGTTTAAGTTGTAATCACTCTTGACTTGACCTTCACTAAATTTATAATGTACATCGATTAGTAGTTTGGTAAATTTTCAATTATACGAAATGTGTTAGGTATTAATCTGTTTATATGGTGATTAGTAAATGTGCATTAGCTAATGGTTTTCTATAAGACGCTTATACAGTTTCTATTTTGATGTTTCATATTGCATGCACCTGGGCCCTTTAAATGTTGTATTATGTAGTAATAAAATAGGTTCAGACAAGCGGTTTCCAATTAGATATATGGAAGTCTAGTCGGACCACACAGTACAGTTTTGAATTTATAAAAATGTTTATATCATAAAAATAAAGTAAAGTAAAATTTCCATTGTAATATGTTCAAGCCCCATTTATAGACAAACCGTCCAAGCGGCCACTGTTTATAATTTTCGAATTAGATTTCGATCGATTGCAGTTTGTAGTTTATTTTGATAGTTCTATTTGTTTGTACTTCCTGAGTACAACAGAGAAAAAAGTTGTTTTAGAAATTAGCAGAGAAGCTAAAATAAATATTTTTGGGAAATCATTAGACTCGTCTGTTCTTAGATATCATGATAACGTTTTTAATTTAAATGGATGGAGATCATACCACCAGGACAAAATTCTACAAATCTACTATTGCAGTTATGGCCCTATTTTCTACTAAACAAACTACATATTTAATAATTCAAAATATCCGGTCACTACACACAGAGAAAAATGTTCTTGAATTAAGAAAATATACTGTTTTACCCAAATATTTTTAATGCTAGAATATTTCTGTTTTGATTCTTCTGTTTTTCTTGGAATAAGTAAATGCGTTTAATACAATCTAGACTATATTTGTTGTAAAATACGTATTTGATCTGAATAACTTCCCTATTTGTGAAATAGCTGAATTTCAAATTTCGAGCAGCTGCATTCGAGATTATATGTGTATATGAAGCTTTTATACGTGCATTTTTATCTGCGTGCACGATTTTGCAAGAATTAGATACGTATAAGTTTTTTTTATAGTTAAGGCGTGGACATTTGCAGTAATAAAAGTACATATTTAATAATGCATTATGTGAAGTATATTTTAGCTTCATGGGAATTGGAGGAATAATTTCGCCCAAACGTTGTCCTTGAAGTAAATCCATTGGCTAAACTTCCGAATGTCGACCACTGAATTGGCAATTTATAAGCAATTTAACGGAAAGTACAGGTTTTACTGAGTCCAAAACGGACCCCCCGTTTCTTGCGGAGATCAGTCTAAGATACCCAAAAATCGTTCTAAAAAGTGTTATTCCTAGGTTATGTTTCGCTAGTGTTTTGACATTTCTGCGAGGATTTTCACATTAGCGAAACATAACCTAGAAATAACACTTTTTAGAACGATTTTTAGGTATCTTAGACTAATCTCCGCAAGAAAAGGAGGGCCGTTTTGGACTCAGTAAAACCTGTACTTTCCGTTAAATTGCCTATAAATTGTCAATTCAGTGGTCGACATACGGAAGTCTTACAAATACATTATATTCTTACATTAAAACAATGTTGTTTTGCGTCAAAACAATTTTCTTAGAAAATAATATTCTTGTGATAACACAATATAGTTTTGCGGATATACAAATACGGGATTGTTTTGAACTGAAACAGTCTGTTTTAACTCAAGATAATATTTCTCTGCGTGTAGGTATGAAACATGGCACTAGCGGCAAAACAATAAACCTGTACATCTAGGGACTAATAAGGATATTACATATATAAAAAATTGTCCCCGAGAAATAGCAAGATTTACGCTACCATGAATACTGAAACTCCTGGATCAATAAGTTTTAAGAGACAAACTGCTAAACAGCTGGAGAGTGAGTCGTAAAGCCTACGAAACTAAAATAACTTATACTAACTGGCTAGGAGAAAATGGAGATAAAAATAAATGATGTATCATTTCTTTGATTTTTAATTTCTATTTTTTTAAGAAGCCAACTATCAGACATTAAACAATGCTCATATGTAGACAATCCTCCTTTTTTTTTAAGTAATTTTGGACAAGCTTTTAGTCCGTGAGACCAGGAGCTCATGTCTTGGACTGGCTTTGCCGCAATTCGTCATGCTGCAAACCACGAATAAGTATAATAACCTTCAAATCATCAGAAATATTCCATTCATACATGTATACTCAAGCTTTTCCAATATAAATATTCAAATATCTTTCATAGTAACAGAGTCAGCTACAGGTTATGTTAGGAATTTATTACGGTTATGCAGAAAAGCAAGTTTAGGGTCTATCTCAATAAGAGCGGTGTCATTAGCAGACACCAAGTCATTTTCTTCAGAAAAATAGTCTTCAAATTCAAAATGATATTTTCTTCTAGTCGATCACCAAACATTTCAGTTCTTTTAATAAGTATGAATCTCATATGAGGGGCTCAGGTAAACAGCTTGGTTCAACAGTTGTATCACCAAAATCTGTCACTTCATTTAATGTCACATGTTCTGGAGGCTTTAAAGTATAACTTCATCACATATATAATAAAAATCGGTAGGATGATTTAAATAAACTCAAGGCATTTTGTAGCTAACGACTAATTAACAGAAATAAATTTGTAAACTGTAATAAATACTAATTCAGATACAGAAAACACTCACAATGACAAGTTTACTGGTTCACTGTTATCTCACAACTGGCATCATTCTGATGAATAGATGCTGCACTAGTACATAGATCACATTTGTATATGACTATACATGTCTGGACCTGTACAAAAGTAGCAGCGGTACAATTTGAATTGCTCAGTTTGGTTCTATTATATTTATAATTGTAATTTATAAATTGGCTTAAAAACCTTTTAAAATATTTAAAATTAAAGAAAACTGTCGATGATGGAGAAATTCAGAATATTTTTTTGAAAACATGATAAAAAACTGCATTAAATACAACTATCAGTATCTACTCGTGAGATAAAAATCATGTTGACTAGTGTTTCAGTAGAAGGTAGTTTTGCAATTGGATAACGCCATCAATTAAAACGGTATTCCACATTATATTTAATCTAAGAAATCCATTTCTGCTTCTTAGCCGTAACCGTCTTTCAACCTCTATTTGTTTGATATGTGGCTATAGTATTCAATTGATATATATATATATAGCTATGTCGCTTCAACTATCCCTCAATTCCTGTATTCCATAATCTGACAAAACTTACTGCATACGTAACGGCTTAATTTATCCTAAATTGTGTATTTCTTTATGTAACAATTTACATTATCTAACTATCAAATTGTTTTCAATTACTTAATTAGGTAATTAATTGATCAATCAAACATCCTTATTACATAAAACTTATGTGTCTATACCAAGCACTGGTTCGAAAGGGCAGATGGGAACATTATATTTGAAACAGATTGTACATTTGTTTCACTGATAGAAAACGTATCACGTAATGTGGGAAACACTAATGCACAATACGACAAAGGGATATATAATAAGCAGCAGAAATAAGATACTTTGGAGTAAAACCTCAAAATGCGAATCTACATGATTAGGGAAACTGTAGTAGGCTTTAAATTTAACGCAATTCCAACACTAGATCTAATAGAGCACAAACAAGAAGATTTAAACAAATGTTAATTTTTTGTTACAGATAATAGAGTATTAGCAGACGGCGACAATACTCAAGACGACGACATAAATAATTCTGGCAATTAACAGCGCGGCATCATAAAAGGCGATATGATGCTGTCACAAAGCCATTTAAACACAACTTACACACACTAAACTACACCGCAAGAGTTGCAGTGATAGCCAGACAAGTAATACAGCTTACGGAGTCACTGCAACTAAGCACCCACCACACATTAAAAAAAAAAACGAGAGCGACGACGACGATGATGATTACGAAGATGCCTCCTTTTTTTATGACACTATTATAGAATAAAAAAATTTTTATAACTTAATACTCCTATTAATTATTTGTAATTCCCGTATAGTGACCAGACATTTTTTTATTAAAAATGTAATTTTTTGAACTTCAATGATGTACGTTTCATTCTCTCCTTTCTAATTTAGTTTTATTTTAATTTTAGTTTTTTTATGTTAAAATATTTATATATCGAAATTTGTACTCACTAAAGCAAGAATAAGTAATGTACCTTTGTGATTGTTTTCTGTCTCATTCTCGGCAATAGATTCTGCATCTGTCTCTCTTTGATTACTAGCATCATACTGCCACACTTTATCGTGTTTATTTAAAGTTAAACAATTGAATTAACGTCTGGCAAATTAATTTTAGATTTATTTATCCGTAAATAAGATAATATATAAATACCAGACATAAAAAATACTTTGAATTTTTTATTTAAAAAAAAAGAAAATTCGCGTATGGCATACAATTAGCAACGATAAAAATGTCTGGCAATAAAAAATTTATGTCAGGCAAATCTATCCAAAGTGACAAAATTAAAAATTACACTTCTTAACTTTCTTTTAAAATCTAGGATTATTACCTGTACAGGTAGGCTGCGCACTAATATAAGCAACTGCTACCGCCAGCCAGCCGGCTCAGACTCTAACCGAAGGACCAATAAGGACAATATATCAAAAAATCAGCTGACCTGAAATGCTCTCTCAAAAACGTTGCTAGCTCCTATACTATAAAGGAGGATAGGAAGTAGAATGGATAAAATGTGTTGTAATGATATTACTCTGATAAATTGGATAAATTTGTAATTTATCATGGTGTTGCTGAACTAGAAAATATGCTATTTGCTATAAGTGTGCGGATAATTTTGTATGAGAATGGAGTTTCCAAAATAGTAAACTTGGTGCTTTCTGTAAATACGTTGTAATCTTTGATTAACGCGTGGTAGTAAAACTTATAACGAAACAAACAAAGATAATTGAAGTTAGCAACAGTGCACAGTTCTGTAACTCTGGAAAGTATTGCAACAGACACAGATTTATTTAATTAAGTTAATTTTTGTAGTGGTATATCCTAAAGTGCCAAGAACTTAGTAAAATGTAAAAAAGTTCAGCGAAACCGTTTCACGAATAAAGATTGCGACGAGACAAGACCATAATCGGTCGTAGTGTTGTGTTTGTTAATGGTAAGTAAACGTCTGGTTCACTACTATAGCCGCAGTTCCGAGAAGAGTACTCAATTGAATATCGCTTTCGGGAAGAGTAAAGACGAGAGTTCCGTTATTGCCGAACCGTTTTTCAAGCTTCGTGTGTAAACATAGTAGATTATAAGATGCTTACCTTCAGTGCTGACTACCCTAGATCTGACAAGATCCGCTTTGTTCGCTACCAATATCACCGCCTTCGTACTGATCGTATCCAATGTCCATAACGTCTGTAATATCCTTTCCGCACATTCTAAACTTGATCTGTCTGCGCTAGAATATACGACACAGTAAGCGTGTGGGTCGGTGTACTTATTGATGCAATTATCCGGCTGAAAAATATAATTGTAAAATCGTAAGTGTATTTTTATTAACTAATTTGGATTATAATAATATAATAATTATATTATATAATAATAATATATAATAAAGCCTCCAAGAAAATTAATTCTAAGGAAAATTTGCTTAGTGGTGGTACAATATTCAGTGGTAACATTAATTTAAATTAAACTTCATAAGAGCCGGAGGCATATGCGTAGAATATAAAGTAAGTTTTGTATTAAAATATTTAAACTAAATTGCTAATTTCCTTAAACGCAGTCGCAATTCCATGCTTTAGCCTTAAAGCTTTCCTCTAACAATTACTGCGGCAATCGTTATTAAGAGTGCACTCATGGGCCTCTTGCTGGAAACAGTAATGAAATGGATGCTTGAGTTCTGGCTTATTCTTTTCAGCATTTGATATTTGCTATTCTCGGCATCGCTTTATACATCCACGTTTTCATTAAAATAACGCTACTTTTGCGGATAGAGTTAATGGATTTGTCGATTTAGCACAGATTAGATACGAAAGTATTCTCTTCATCTTTGACAGTAATTGGAAAAGTTAAGTAGAAAAAAAGTGAACTGAGAAGTGGGGTCATTGCTCTCCATTTTTTAAATATTGGTCCTTATATTGCTTAATTCTTCCGCGATTTGTTTTCATTATAGTCTAGCAATACACAAATGAGTGAAAATTTGAAGTGCTAACCTATAATATAAACGTCGTTACTAATGATGACGTGAGTAGTAGAAGAAACTTCTTTTCTGGCAAAAATAAATTGCTTGCCAAATAAGAAACTTTGTAACAAAACATTGTTTCATGCGAACAAATTCACGTGCTGGAAGCTTGAACATTTTAAACACTATTTCTACTGAAGTTTCACTTATTTTGGACAGAAATGCATTTTTCGTAAAATTATTTTAATAAACCTATATTTCTTTGTATATTAGTTTAATTCAAGTAACTAATATCTGTTGATTGCTATAGTTTGTAATTTGTTCTCCTCAAGTTTCCAAAGAAGTTCTAAAGATGAAATCGACAAACGTGCAATAAATCTCGAATAAATAAATTTGCTGTTTTTTTGCTCCAATCTAAAGAAGAGCACTGAAACGTAAATTTCCAATTTAACCTCGAAAATTTCGATATATATAAGTAGTGGTGTATAGTCAGCAATAAGTAAGGAATCGAGCTTTCGAAATGGACGACATTGCGGTGGTAGAAGGCCGATAACGCCAGTAAAAAAAGATGAAGTGAAAACGTTTCGTTAGCTGTCTCGTTTATAGGGTTCGTGGTATATAATACGTTATACTGTGACACACTTACCGATAAATCAGCTGTTGCGAAATCGATAAAGATCAATTCTGATTCCTCGCCGGCTAGTAGGACCGACACTGACTTCTCGCCGCTCTCATCATCTGAAAAAAAGAAGAAAAAAGAAAAGTTCGAAGGAGCTTCATTGAAATATAGAGTTGGCAATTGTAAATTGGTATTGGATTCACGTTGTAAAGAAAGTTTAATAGGAGCTTGAAATACAACTAAGCGGAGCAGTATTGATGGCAGTGCGCAATTTAACATCGAGATGAAGTTAATATAATTTCTCCATTACAGAAATAAAATATAAAAGATTGTTGTAAGAGGAAGAGGGCAACTAGGAAAAGGAGTTTAAAAGCTAGCAATAGGATAAAGGAATAGTAGTAAGAAAATGTTTTCGTAATCATCTGACCGAAACATTACAGATTTAAATTGTTTTTTTGTTAAGCATGACAAATAAATTTGAAATTGAAACAAGTACTTTTAGACACATTTAGAGAAAATTAAAAGTTATATATTCCCAGCATTTTACATAGAAACTATGTAGGCGTACGTTGTTAGTATTTTGTGCTTATATACCATTATCTAGTTTCTATATCCAAAAGAGCTTTTCATTGTTAGAAGCCATGGGAACGACAAGAAATCTTGTTGATACATGGATAAGAAGACGAGATATGAAGTACTAGATATTATGATTATCGAATCGTGTCATACAACATATCATACATGCATTGTGAGATAATTACAAAGTAAAGCCTTTGTTGTGTTACGGCTTGTAATAATTGTATGGAATACGTGTAGATATATCAAGTATATGACAAATCTCGTTGTAATCGCGCTCTACTAGTTTCATCTTATGTATGTATATGCTTTGAATGGTATCAGCCCATATAGACTATACACCGAAGCTGCATGCACCTACAAGAGTAACGATCCGATTTTGGATTGGTTGTCAAGATTGCTGTGAACGTTTATATCCAACTAGCATTACTTGCCCACGCAGTTAATGCATTATTATAATGTAGTGCATGTTAACAAAGGTTCAAATTCTATTTATGAACTATATAGTGCTATAAGAGTAGCACGAAATTGTATTATACTCGAATAAAGGGCCAAATACGAAAACAGGCTGATTCAACACAGAGGGGGACAAAGAGTTCTTAGAGAATGTAACAACACTGATGTTAAAGAATCGGAAGCAACTAGTGTGCTTATCCTTGAAGGGAATTACCCAAAAGCATAGCGCATGAATTGCAATATGAGTTACAGTTTGTTTACAAGGAAAGTAATTATGAAAATTTGACAATAATGGAAAAATAATATTCGGGTGTACATTTGATTAAAGTATGTCCTAATAAAATTTATTAAAATTTTAAATTTACAACATGTATGTTGTCCCATACATGTTGAACATCAAAAGGCGTATGCTTCATCCAACCAATTCCATCTCATCTCAAAGACAAATGATGTTAGAAGAAAGGGTTCATGATAAGAAATTAATTTTATGTCTCATAACGACGACTCCTTGAATAAAACAAAAGCGAACAGCAAAATACGAAATCGTGAATCAACAAACAGGATTAGATTACTCACAAGTATGGGGTTGAAAAAAGATACGGAACATGTAGTGCCAAAACTACAAGAACTCAGCTTGACGGTAGTCGATAATTAAACTATTTATTTAACTTGTTGAGGGAAAACAGCAGAATTTGATGAAAACTCAATATAAAATTATGTCTAAGAGATCGGTCACTATTCTGTATCACACAATTGTTCAAACGCGAATATAAAATACAGCAAACAGATAACGAGAAATGACAACAATAGGTTGGCAATATTAATTGACAACTAAATACATATAATAAACATAGCCTACAATAAAGCTGGACAGAGTAAAATTTGTAAACAAAAAATCAAAGATACCAAATTAAACAAAACAATAGGATAATTTAAAGGTAATAACTTTCAAGAAACGGCAAAAACAGCTATGATAATGCTAATACAAAAGATCGACGAATATTTGAAATTTCAGGCGAAAATGAAGTATTTATAAATCGAGCAACAAAATCAGTCATCGAAGGAATCTAATGATGGCTAAACAGAGATTAAAACAAGAGGGAATGAAATCGTATTGTATAGAAACGACAGCAGAAAATATACAATAAATAAACAAGCAATCTTTATGTAACAATATATTGAAAGAAATAAATATCCCAAGTCAAACAATCTTCTTTGATAGATTAATAAACGAAACATGCAGCTGGTTCACCATCCGCAAGCAACTCTATTGTCCAAATTAAGCTTCCTTAAAGTTTAATTATAAACAGTTAAAATGTGCAATTACATATATTAAATCTAAAGATATTAAAGTCCAACATTTAATTTCCAAATAAACTCCAATTCATTACATTTAATTTTCTTTTATTTTTTCGACAGGATAGAAATGCTTCACTGCATTCTACGCTACGGCAGCTGTTAGACGTTTCATAGAATTTCCAAATTAATGGATAGGAAGACATAATCCTATTATGATTACCTCACTTACACAATTTCTAGCCCATCCATCAAAGGGGCAATAAAACCATTTCATGGTATTTAATAATGGTGTGGCAATAAGGACAGAAGAACATATCTATTAATGCAAGTATCTGTTTTCCCCTTATTTAACATCGCAACAAAACAAGTTATAGGATCCACCAAATAATAAAAAACTGTTGAAAAGAATCAAAGCTATAAAGTAGGCCACTGTAATTTATACTTTAATGCCGTTTTTACCTTTTCATGTTATAAATACTGCTGAAGTTTTTACTGCTTAAATGATTAAGTACTTTGCATCTATTTAAAAGTCTTTTGAATTTCTCAATAACAGGAAGAAACTTTGACCAGGATTTCGGCCAATGTCAAGTTAATGTGTAATAATTCTCTAAACACAACAGATAATATCATATTTTGCCTAAAATGTCGGTCAATGTTAGAATAATCTTGTACAACGTAGAACGCGCAAGAATTTTTGAAAAGAAAATGTGCGAATATAAATGAAAAATACATTGAGAAATGCGTTCTGGCAATCACTCATCACCTTTAAAGTTTGAACTTCAAATAAATATTGACCATTCTGACATAAATATTGATGTGAATTAAAACGGATAACATTGCGAGGATACATTTATAAATACTATTTCAATTTTTTACTGCGTTTTGATTTCCTGAAAGTTCGAATATTTTAACGGAAAAACATATTTCTGGTGAAAGAGATATCGCGTTTGAAAACAAAAATATGGATTGTGTTATAAAGTAGGCGCTAAATTCAAGGCCTTAATTTATACAAACAATAAATATTATTGCTATTATAGTTCAATAACTTTTGTGGTTCTGTTTGTTAAGTCAAGTTAAAATTAAAAGCATTTCTGTGGTCAGAGTTTACGTATCTCAAAGTGTGTTAATACGATTATTATGCTATTATTTAAGAGTTCTAATTTTGAGATTCCTAACACTGACACAACATACTTTATACTTCAGTATAATCATTTCGCAAGAATGTACTTGTTCCAATTATTCAATAGTCAGTGTTACAGATAAAACCAAACTTGATCTTTTTCAATGATGATGCACATACTTTTTGGGGTAGGTGCAGCTGCAGAGGCTTCTAAAGCAGTACTGCTTATCGAGACTACCAATGGATTTGTGAAAATACTACCTTGCTGTCAACTTGAGTATCGATATAGCGAGACGTCGTCACAAGTGTTACAGGCAAACTTCGAACTCCAGATAAGTATTACCTTAACCAGCTATTCTTACTTGTGTGATTAGAAAAATTTTCTTCAGCCTTGTAATAAACAGAAAATGTATTTTGAAGCATAAATGTTATTTACTCCGTCATTTTGCTTATTTTAATAACAATGTGAGCTATATGGTACATGATGCGGATGGTAATTATTTTTTTTCAAACTGTATTAAAGATATGTAAGGTTATATACCAAAATAATATATAAAATTAAGTATTATCTAACATACAATATATTGTAAGCAATGGTATCTAATATAAACATAAAAATGTTAAATTTTAAAGTTAAAAGGATAGTAAAACCTGCTAGTCGATGCTTTTACACAGTAGCTAAGTACCCATTAAAAAGGAATAAGCTTTAATGCTACTGGAATTGTGTTTCTGTCAAGATCTGGTTTTTGTTGTTGTTTTTTCTTACGAGAAGTTTTAGGAATCTAAACCGTAGATTTTCTTATATTCTACTACAGCCCAGAGAAAGATGTAGTAAGAGAAGATGTTTTTTGTAGGCTTTAGAAATAAGCTTGGTCATAAGATTTTATCATTATTTTGAGAGAATTTGATTTTTATTTTTAAAACCTCACAGATGAATCCGTTCTTTCTCCCAGATTTTACTGTCATATATTTTTAAGCGAGGAAATAGTTCGATTAAAAAATTGTCAATTTTGGATTAGAAATTATTCTTAGGAAGCTGCCTAATTTCATTATTGACGTTTAGTTTTAATTGAGCGGGATTTGCAAGATTAAGAAATTATGATAAATTATCATTACCAATAGGTTGTGTTAGGTTAATATTATATTCATTGTAACTCTTTAAGCAATCTCGTTTGTTGTAGGTAGTCTCTTTAGCAAAACTTTTGTTATTTCTGGCAATCTAAGAGCGTACGCAAGAAAGCTGATCTATTTCAAATTATTGATATGCCGGAATTTCTAAGGATGCCACCATTCTTGTGTATCGAGTTTAGTAATCTATTTCTAAAAGGAGTTTTAGAAATACATTTTTTTGTAAAGTTTCTTTGCTCAGTTTGCTTATATATTTTCCGGATGTTACTTCTGCCTAAGATTTGGATAACTGCAGGTTCCGCTTTGAGTTCGATCTCTCATTTCTCCTATTCAGAAAGT
The DNA here is from genome assembly GCA_023690525.1 of Holotrichia oblita. Classification (NCBI taxonomy): domain Eukaryota; kingdom Metazoa; phylum Arthropoda; class Insecta; order Coleoptera; family Scarabaeidae; genus Holotrichia; species Holotrichia oblita. The sequence continues at coordinate 71,958,576 of CM043016.1, read as the reverse complement.
ACGTCTCAAAAGGTATTTGCCTAAGAGGTCCATGCACAAGCCCTCTCCGTCCATATAAATATGGAGAGGGAATAAATTTACATACAGTTATATTGTCATCAATCATTTCAAGAACAAATATTGGAATTAGAATTCAGGAATAATTGCTTTATATTTTCCAGCTAATAGAAATATTTCGATCAATATAGTTTAATAGTTACTTCTCTTTGGAAATTGACAGAACTGGCCATTAGATATTATCTTAGGCCAGTCACTTTTTTTTACAAATTGACTTTGATTGAATACATTGCTGTACGTACTCGTATTACAATTTCTGACTTAGGAAATGTTGAAAGAGTTGAAACAGAAGAGGCAATAGTGCTTTAACAACAAAGAAAATATGTAACGTTTTCGAAATTATTAGTAGTTAAAGAAGTATACATTATTGAGTGAAAGAGAATTATATATTGTCCATTAACAAAATGTTTCTGTTTTTGTGTATCTCCTCTTCCTGAAATTTAAAATTTAAAACTAAAATAAATAACATTTAAAACACATTTAACAAACAATGTGTAAAATCCGAGAAATAAAGAGAATTTGCTCGATTAAAACTAAAGTTTGTTGAATACATATTTATTAAATCCGTTCAACGTAGAAGCGTACGTGATGAATTCATTTTAAACAAAAACGATACAAAAGAATAGAATCGGATTCTAGATATTCGAATTGGGAAAACGTGCATTTTGATTAAAACTCTGTAGCACCTTCAAATATATTCCTACGGTACACTAAATAATTCATGAAATGCAGCAAACACAGGAAAAAGTTTATAGCAATCACTCTCTGTATACGCTCTGTTGACTAGTACGTTTCCATTTATTTGCATTCGTTCATCTCGTGATCGAGTAAAGTATTTTAAAGTAAACTTTAAAATAACAATGCTCAGCTAATCCTTTCGAACTACGTTATAGATTTTGCCTGTTCTACACTTATAAAATCCAGCCTTCAAGTTTGCGTTTTTGCTCTTGTAATAAATACAGATTGAAGTGGAACAGAAACTGAATTTTGATCGTGAAAAATGTTTTATAGAGATATTGAAATTGCTCGCCTCATTCGGTTAACATATTTCTAATGAAAATAATTCGAATGATATCGAAGGCTCCCAGAGTCCGACTCTCTGTTATGAGGGTTTCCGGGTTTCGATCGCGTCATAGTAGAAAATGTATACAATACAAAAATAAAATAAAAGCAAAAAATTAAAATAAAACTACAAAAATATATACAAAACTTACTAAAACTCGACGTTTCGCTACTAATGTAAGCAGCTTCTTCAAGAGCAAAAATGGCTAAGAGGCCGTAAAAGTCAAGTTCTAAATTTCTAGTTATAATAAACTATTATGTGGCGCTGTAAGTGTTTTAACAAAACCTAAGGGTTGTAGGTGTTCATTATGAACTATTAAAATGCACTGACTATAAATTTAATCCAAATTGTATCAAACGATTTAAGCAGGAATATAACATTAGTCTTGCACCTGTTAATGAAACAATTGGGTTATTACCCTGGTAACCTGCCACGAATTTTTCTTACATTAACTAAGATTTTTAGTTCTGTTGGTGTTAGTAGTTTCCTGTGTGGTAATCCTGCACCAGTAGTCACAATCTTTCTGTCTTATCATTACATTTATTTTCTGATTAGTAATTGTTCGGATTATCCCACCGTCTGGTTCTGACTCTATGAAAGGTATATATACCCGAAGCATTTATTGTTAGCCTATCGGCTTATTGGCTTCTTTAAAAGAATAGAGTGCTCAGAGTGCAGACGAGTTTAATTGTTTTTTCCATAGACAGCTCTTGTAGTATCGTGAACCACTCAATGATTTCTGAACAGTAACAAATGGCCACATTAGTTATAAAGATTTATAGTATGCAGAGTGTACTCTGCCTTGCGTCCGACTAAGGGTGATTTCTACGTATTTTATATCCGATGATAGCGTTAGCTTCTCCTCGAACAAGTACAACCGTGTGGCATACTTAATGCAGATCATTGCATAGGATGCCATATGTAAGGGATCTAGGAAAGATCTTAATTTCTACTTACACGGTTTTTATATTATAAAAATACCTTAACTTAGCAAAACCTATATTCTAGTAAAATTCTTAGAATTATGATCTAATGCTGATCTTAAGATGATCTCGCCACTACAGGTGCAATACGTGACTTATATTTTATTTAAAGAGATTGGTGTTCTTTTGAATCTTTTCGATTACTTGCGTGGTATAACCCACAACTTTATTTATTAACGGGTCGATGGTCGCAGTGGTTAGGCGGCTGACTATCGTTGTGAGAGGACGATAGGCGCCGGGGTTCAATTCTCTGGAGGGACGGTAACATTTTTTCAGAGAGTTTAATCCCGAATCGACTTGCCATTCGCTGTTGGGAGCAAAGTAATTAACAGCGCGGAATCATAAAAGGCGATATGATGCTGTCACAACATACACACACAAAACTACACCACAAGAGTTTCATTGATAGCCAGACAAGCGACACAGCTTACGGAGTCACTGCAACTAAGCACCCATCACATTAAAAAAACAAGTAGTAGCTCTTGTACATAAAAGAAAACTCTTTTCGATTATTGTTATTATTATTACTATTATATAAAAAACAAAAAAAAGAGGAGAGAGAAACTTCTATTATAGAAAAACCAAAAAAAAAAAAATTCTAAACGCCGAGATAAAATGGGAAGAGAAATTTGTTATTGTTGGCGAATTTTCCATACGGTGAATTGTTTGCCGGGAAATTTTCCTGTCGGAGAATTGTATATCGGTGAATTGTAGTCGGGGAATTTTTCGTCGGTGAATTGTTTTCGGAAAATATTCCGGTTCCCGTATCTAAGAAGCAATGACCGACAACTTTTCCTAAAAATATGGTACATTGCACTACTCTAATAACAGATATTAGCGTGGTGAAACGCACTGCTTCCTGCATATCTTGAGCTAATATATACCAGTTGATATTGATAGCTGCTGTGGTTAAACGGCTGCCTAAAGTTGTGAGAGAATGCTGGGAGCTGGGCTTCAATTAACCAAAAAGACGATGACATTTTTTGCAGCGAATGTATTCTAATCAATCTGCCATTCGTTGTTGCGAGCGAAATGATTTTTTTAATCATTTCGCAGAATTGTAAATGGCGAAATAGTACTGTAATAACATGGACTGGTATGGAAGACATGTAACATATACAATTTACATAGCAAGAGTTGCTGCGGTAGTCAAACAAGCTTACAGCTTAAGAAGCTGCTGCACTTACCACTCACCACAGATTAACAAAAAAATTAATGCTGTATGAAGTAAGTAAATCAGTTCTGTATTATTTAATACTCAACATAACTACTTTCAGCAATTGCTTTGAAGCTTCATACTCAGAATGTTTTTGGCAATAAAACCTACCATTTTCTGCAAAGGCATTATACTTGACTTAGGATTCACATGTTAATAAATTCAAAAACAATTAAAGTGAATTGGAGACTCTGGAACATAAGCTGTATCTGGAATCTTTAATAGTCACTCTGAGAAGTTTCTACTAGACCAAATTGATTGTGATTGCTACGATTACAACAATGGTGATTCATAAATAAGTAGAATGATGATTTTGTTGTTATGCTTTAAAACAAAACGGCCCAGAGAAAGTTGTATTCTGAAAAAAAAGTTTGTTTGGTACTGATCCGTGTTCTGCATACACTCCTATTAAAAATTGTGTTTGAGAATTTACGAGATCATATATCAAAAACATTACTATGGAGAACCAATTCCTGTGAGCACTCTAAGAAATGTTCTGATTCAGATGTAGTGCTGAATCTTTTCAGATTTATTGTGAATATGTGTTTCATCTCATGTTTTGCGACTTGAGTATCAATACTAATCAGTAGAGAATTTGATTAACAACATCAAACGAAATCTGCCGCTTCGCCGGTTTGTAGACAATGTTTCAGTTTTTGAATCGGGTGTGGAAGAGTGGAAGCAAATTAATTTTCTACAATCCAAAGAATTTACTGTATTAAATTCAGCTTGCAGTTAGCTGCAGTTAGTTCGGACAAAAATGGGTTCATTCCGTTTCTGATTATTTGGAATAATGTATGCAGAAGGACCACCATTATTATATTGAGTTGCCATTTAAACGCCATAATAAAATGTGTCGTTTTTGTATGACAATGTTTATTTAGGAGGATTTACTTTATAAATTCATTCAGCTGGAAGATTGTAAAGAGTAGTAGTGTTTTTAATTTAAAGTTTATATTAGAAAAAACTCGAAAACTGGTAACCAATAGGGTGAATTTTCCAATTTTAGCATTATTCGAGTGTTAGAAATATTAATGTTAACTTTCAAGGCAATAACGAGTAAAAAACGATATCGTGTTTAACAACAGTTTGGAAATTATTAGATTTTTTTTTAGTGTCAAAAACATGATATACAACAAATTGCAATCACATTCTATTAGAATGTATGGGTTTTATGAGGTTGCCCTTGGCGATTGTTACAAGTCATTAAATTTGCGTGTTAATATATCGTTCCATACTGACTCTATACTAGTTTTATACTAGCGTGTAAAATACGGCTACATAACATTTTAAATTGCATTTTAACGTTAATGTACTTATCAAGAACTATAGTAGTCGAAGTATAAAGGGATGAAGTGGAATTTTACGGTTAGCAACGCGTGCAAATTGGCATAGTAATTTAAATCTACATAAATAGTTTATCATTCAATTCCTGAAGTGTTTCCACTTGTAGGTGAATGAAACATTGTTTAAGCATGTTAACATAACATAAACGTCTCAACTAAATTACTGATAATTGTTCCAAAAACAATACAAACACAGAATTTATTTGATCGATAAAGATATTATTATACAGAGTGATCGGCGAAGAAATTCTATGACTTTGTACAGTGATTTGTTGGGAAAAAATAAGTAAAAGGTTTCTAATAAACATGGGTCGAATTTTGAATTGTTTTAGAGGTACTAGAGGTGGTCAAATTTGTGTTGCATACTCTCACAATTTCACATTTCCTATCTGTGATATTCTTAATTTATATTCACAAATAGAACGTAACTTTAAGGCTAATTTACTGAATGTTAATAGCGTTTGAGATAACTCAAACTAAACGTAGATCACAGTATTTTCTAACAAATTTAATGATTTTTACAAAACCCATCAATCTGCCGTTAATGCACTTTCAACAGGGTTAACATGGATATAAAATTAGATTATTCATAGACATTGTAGACACTTACGAATCTACTTAATCCTTAAATGGAAAACTAAGCGCCAGATGAGATGGTAGGTGATATTCGTATCCTAAAACTAATTTTAGAGAAACCAATAGATGTCACCGTAGCAAATGCTATATTCTGTAGAAATTTGCATAAGCATTCTGATCGATTACTTTCTTATCCTTTTTCTAGACATGAACTGATCGATAGAAAGATACCTAGAGGACCTGACAAGTTATACGATTCAAAAAGTAATTAATACTTTTCATTATTTCGCTCACAATTGGAATATTTTACTTCGAGCTTTCAACACTTTATTTTTGGTATTTTTTTAATCGTTCGTATGCTTTCCATACTGAACTTATTGTATTACGTGGCAAAAGTTCTTTCATTAAAATGCTCCGCGTGCTTTCATAGTAGTTTGCAGTAATGTTAATTTACATTTATCGCAGATATCTAAGCGAAAATTGCACAGGCTTTTGCTCTGAATTTCATTTGTCTGTTTGAAATGTAAATTTATTTCAATTCAGATTTCGTATTACTTACGTAAGCCGTGCAAGTATTACGGTGAGTTGTTGCAAAGCAATGATAAGTTTATTAACGTCTTGAGATACCATGAAATGTTGAAGGTTGATGGTCGTTAAAATGGAAGATGTTGACGACATTAGATATTTATATCGCTATTGAACTCGTTTACTGACCCATATTTACCGGCGATCGTTTTCTGTTTGTTGACATCTCTACTTCGCAGATAAAGAATTGAAATATAAAATATTGTTTGTAAAGATTTGTATCACATGAATATGTATCAAATTTTGTTTTTAGCAAATAAATTATAGCTTCATAATTCGTCTTATGTGCACATACAATATTTCCTTTGTATAGTAATTAATTAGTGATTATACAAATCTTTTATATCACGATTTGTTAGCTGTTTTGTTCAAAGACGAAATACTCAGGCTGGGTGATCGAACATTTTTTGTAGAGATTTGTCAGAAACTGCTCTGCTTCAGTGTATTTTAGTGATATTATAGCAAAATTGGTGAATACAATGTGTACGCTATAACTATGGGTCCCATTATTGGAGGAAAGACTGCAAATAGTTGCGTTTGAGAGGCGATGTCAAATTAGTCTGTGCTTCTGGGTATTCCAATATAAAAGGATAGTCGAACGATACCAGACTAGGAAGGATTGCGTTAATTACATTTATAGAGCACAACTAGTTCTGAAATAATCGAAAAGCTTATTAAAAAGGAAATAAATAGTGTTAAGACAAGAATACTGACTAGTTGTGGAAGATAACCTGAGAACAAGGAACCTGCTTATATTTAATAGTAACAATCTGAAGATGATTAACGGGATAACAACCGGGTACTGATATCAAGGAGAGCATTTGTGTAACTTAAATGTGGTATACAATCACATAATCCAATTTGTCGAGGATATCAGGAGAATGAAGTACCACTGCCTGATATACTGTGCAATTGCAAGCATTTAGTGGATTAGAAATAAAATTGTCGGTTTTGGAAAGTTGAAGGTTACACAGGTGAGGATTCTCATTTGGGAAGGAACTCTTTGAGAACATCCTTTGAAGTAATAATAATAATAATAATAATAATGTTGGGAATGATGGCAGTCCATTTGTTTCAACATCAGTCATGTCTATCATAAGAAAACGGCAGATTTAATTGGGAGTTCTTATTGAGTGATAAAAAATTATGACTCCAGACAATTAAAAGCCGGCTCTGGGACTTACATATACACTCTACTTCGTCTGACAACTTTTTCTAAGTGTAAAGATTTGAAAAAGTAAAATGAGTTTTATTGAGATGTTAGTATGTAGCTGATCTTTGGGTTATAGTCACCATCTAGCTTTGAAAAAAAAACTAAAATTAGAGAAAGAAAGCATTTGAACACCAATGCTTTGTAATAACTGGATTTTGGACTTTCGAGCAAAGTCTTCTTTTGGTCTAATTGTAACTGAAGTATATTTTTTCTCTTTTTAGATGATGTAGTACCATTTTTTATTCCTGCTACTCCATTAACAAAGTAAATAGCAAAGTTTCATAAAACCGATTTGTAAACCGAATCCTTTTTATCAGTAACTGCATCTTTTTCTTCCTTTCCTTTTCCAATTCTTTTCAATACATATATATTATTGTTTAAGCAATTGTAACAGAACGGATTTTATTTCGCTTAAGCAAACGAAGAGCTTCTAAATTTATGTATAATGAATTACGGTAAAAACAATTTGTTGAAGTCTAATAGAGAAATGAGAGAAAAGTTAAATCTTTACTGTTCATCTCAATGTTGGAAGTGAGTTATCTTTGAATCATGCACATCTCAAATCAAACTGTTAAGTTCTCCTTATGTATCTGGAATTAAACTAGATTTAGTCGAGGAAGTTAAGGAAGGATCATTACTCTTAATTATATGTTATACATATTAACAAATAAAGATAGCATAACACAAGTACGGCAAGATTGTTATAATTGTTTTTCTGCAAACTAGGAATTTTGACGTAACATATATAACTCAATATTCAATTTTCTATCAATAGTTTGCACATTTAATATTTCTACGGTTTACTGTGTGTTCTGAAATAAATTACATTTGCACAGTAGGTGCAATATCTTTGTTCTAAGCAAATACCTACTTTATTCGAACTTAAATCGAATTCTTCCGCGGTATAGGATCCTGCTTCTTCCTGTAAATCATACTATGCATATCAAGATTTCCATGTGCCGGTGCATCCGCCAAAAGTAGTAAATCCATCTACAAAACTCGATATTCTCAGAAATCCTGGGAGATTCAATCTTAGAAAAACTGACACATCTAGATATAAATCGTCTTATTCTGAAGTATAAATCTGTCTTACCCTCAACATAGTAAATACGAACTGTAGGAATGCTCTCTAGTGGAAAAGCACTGCACTGATTGAATACTGCCTTTCGCAAAATATGCAACGATCTGACAAAAATATAAAGCAAGGATATAGCTTAGATTATTTTATGCGCCGATATAGAAATGATGTGTTTGGTAATAAAAACAATTTTATAGCGATCGAAAGAGAAAATTAAATCTTATCGTAGATCTGGAGTGCTCACGATAGAACGATGAGCAACATGGCAAAAATGACGTATTCTATTCTGCGTTGTACGTGCCGAGATTCATAAATTTAAACAGCTTTCGTTAGCAGAGTTTACCAAATCGAATTGCAAACAGTGTACAAAATAATCCAATTATGTATGTCGAAGTATAGAGAGCAAATAGGGGCCTAACAGTTTGAATCGTCGAAACGGAGAAGATTTAGCGTATTCATGCACGCATAATCACAATACCGAAATATTCAAATAAACATACTCGTAATTCAGTTCGCGTCAATTAGCACGTATACGTATGTATGTTATGCTAACAGGATAATAGCTAGAACCAATTTGAAATTATGCGTGACACGTTCTATCTAACTTTAAAACGAAATTAATTACACTAGCCGACAATTATGAACTTTTTTTGAATAACTATTGTAAAAATGGATGTATAAGTCTTAGAGTCTTTAATAGAAAGCATAATCAAAATCCCAATTCTTTGTAATTACGCTTAGATGCATTTGTTAAATAAATTCGATTATACAGTTTATATAATACGATTTAAATTGAAACCGATTAAGAGTAAAGGAGTCTAATTTCCTTTTATTTAGATGCTTAGTTATCAAGATTTTCCACAAGATCGTTATTTTTGCTTCAGGAAAATTACAAACGGCCCGGCGGCGTGTAGAATTCGCGTTTTCATCGTTTGATTTCCGAAATTCGCTTACGACGAAACTTCGCTATTATGTTAAGCTTTTCAACGAATATAATAGGCGAACAGGGAAGTACGGCCATACTCGAGCAGACAAATATAATTGGAAACTCGAAGTTCCATCTTTTAGAAATCCTGTATATCCGTGGATGGGGTAGTTTAGAGTGCAGGAGATGCAAAACAAAAGGACGCAATCATTTGTTGAGTTTATTGTTGGGAATTGTCCAATCAGTGCGCCCGTTAGTTGTTTTAGAAAGATATTAATAAATTAGATCATTCTAAGAAAATATACATCCGCTTAGTTAGTAGAAATTCAATAAAATAAAATAATAAAAAATAAATCATTGTACACCAGTACCTATAGAATGTAATTAAAGCCCTCGTTCAAAGTTGTATTTAAAATTCTGTCTGATCGTTATGTTATGGGGAAATTGAAGCAATATCTTTTGTCGCTCTTTAATTTTTTTTTGAATTGCTCACAAATAATGCGGCTCTTAATAGAATTTCTATTGGAAATAACAAATTTGAAGGTGCTTTAAAAGAGATATGTATGTGTTAAAAGCAGAACAGCAGCACGTCCTTTTGCGATTTGGCTAGAACTGATGTATTGTTGTGGAAGACAATACTTTCTTAAGTTTTGCAAAAATGATCGTCAAAAATTATTAAATATGAATTGCAGTTGCATGTGCTTATTCAATATTTTACAACCACCATATTACAAACTAATTCGGTCCCATTATTTACAATGAAGCTTAATTACTCGTATCATTTATCGAAAACTAAAAACACGGATATTATCTTTAATCAGGATAGGTATCAAAATAACAGACACGAAATCCAAAGATCACGAAACGAATAAAAGGAGCATTTAACCCAGAAAAACTTTTGAATGTGGACGTAAAAGCAAAACCACCAGCTGTGAGATTTCAAGATAAACAAGACATCTAAGCGAATGACGACGGTCACGTAATCCGTGATTAATCTTCAGTAATATTATGAGCTTATACCGTAAGAGATTCTATTAAAGGAATGAGGATTTTGCTGCAGCGCCCTTTCTCGTTAATTAGTTCAATTCTTCTCGTATATAGGGTTCGGATTTCGTGCAAACAGTACAAACGTTGCTCTTCCCGCTTTTCTCTTTTATCTTTTCGATAAATTGCTTTTTTCAATTTATCAGGGATTTAGAGAGTATCAATCATCCGAGGTATCTAAATCGCCGCTATCACGTATATTGCACGCTTTCTGACAATCAATTGTTGTCAAGGGATGTTATATGTGATAGGCGAGATTAATTAACTCTAAAGCGCATTTCTAATGCTCAAATTATCGGCTGTGTAATTTCTGGTGCGATACGATAATTCCATAGTATCCTCTATGTATTCATTCAAAATTTGAAATAGAAACAAATAATAATGTAAAAGTGATAATATACGAATGACAAGGATTAAAATTTACTTACTATGATCTGTGTGAAATAGTACAAGAATGATTACTTTAAGCACGAAAGAGAGAGAGAGAGAGAATGCGAGAGAGAGAGAGAAAAAATGATATTAATATTAATGTGTTGAAAATTGTATTAAGTCGCGACAAGTGCCAAGATATTAATTGAGTTAATATGTGTCATATTTAATAAACGTTTCAGAGGCGGTTGTCCCATGTAGTCGGCCAAGGACAGGAAATCATTTATTTGAATCTAGTTTTATTAAGAAAATATGTTTGAAACTTGTCTGTTATTGGTAATCATGAATATAATTTACATGAACATTTTAAATTCGAGTTTACTAGAATCCCTGTTATATCGCAAATCCACAAAAGATCAAAAACAATTTAAAATTATAGAAACAAAACGACAATACTTAATTCTTAATACGAATGTAATCGTTAACTCTGCATTTCTAATGGACCGATCACTAAACCTTGCGGAACTCCTATGTTTGATGTAGTATTCATTTGATATTCCCATCCTCAACTGTACGCGCAGTGTTCTTCCAGAGAGGTAAGAAGAGAACCGCTCAAGCAGCGTATCTCTGATAGCATGAGTTACCAGTAAAAATGTGTGCAGTACTGTATTAAATGCTGATGCTAGGTTAAAAAATAGTCCCACTACAAAATATCTATTGTAAACTGCATATACCTACCTATACAAAATTATATGCAGTGGTACTGGTCGAATAACTGCCACGAAAGCCATGTTGATTACTAGTTAATCAACATGGCAACAAGAACTCAATTACTGGGTTAAAAACAATTCTTTCCAGTATATTTGAAAATATCTATTATGGTTGCAGGTTTTTGCTTGCAAATTAGTATTATTGATTGAAGATTTTCTAGGTATAGATAGAAACGTGCTGGTACTGATTTCTAAATGAGATAAATACTGTAGTGGCTGCAAGATATAGGTTGAGAAACATTTATTGGAATACCATTAATACCTAAGCAATTTCTATTTCCTAAGCATTTATTTTTTACACAACTAATTTCAGAAAAATACTGAAATTTAGTTAGATCACCAGCGATCAAATATACAGCATTGGGATAGTGCATCCGTATATTAATACTGTATTTTCTTACCAACGTTGCTGGTAAAGTGATTCTTAAAAGCATCAACTGCATCACCCATAGATAGAGCATATTGATTTGTTAAAAATTCCATTCCCAAATTTCCTTAGTTTCTTTTTAATCAATTCAGATTGAAACTACTAGATCGACTTTTAGTTGTCATGGGACAAATCGAATTAATGTACCAATCATAAATGCAGAATATACTTCATCATATATGTTGCACTTAGTTCGTTCGAGACGGAAAAATAATCATGTACACAATGTTACTTTGAGTTATAGTATAGTGGCAGTAATCATACAGTGGTTGAATAGTTTCATGTTTAATTATTCTTCATCATTACGCCAATACTCGACTAAACATAAAAACGCAGCTTTTTCAGTACACAAAAAACATACTCTATTTATTATATTATGATTTTATTTATAGTGCCTTGCGTATCAAGTTCGAGTTCGTCACAACTTTAGCATTCTTTTCCAAAATACATATAAATTTAAAATACTTTTCCATTCCTTAAAGTACATGATAAACAAAGCAGTAGTATTATGTACAGATCTTAGTTTTAGACGGAGTAAGATTACATTTTTCCAAGAAATTACCAAAAGAGGAGCTTCACAAAGTCATGTATATTTTGAAATATGCGATGAAATGGCTTCTAACCTTACGCACAAAAGGATTGCCTCTCTCCAGCAGTGTCTGTTCTTAGAATTATTCCGCAATGTTATACGATAGGGTACGGTAAGGCAAGATTGTACAGGATAGAATACTAAAGTAGTTTGGGTCGTTTTAACCTTAGCAATCACCTGAGTGGGATATTCTGATTTTCGGTGACCGCATTTTATGTATATTTGAAGTCGTTTCGTTAGGTCCCTAAACGTAAAGTGTGTCCTTCCTATTTTCGTTTCCGACTTTCTCTTTTATTAGGTTTTTAGCTAATGATTAAATAAAAAGTGGTTGGTCAGACACTGAGAATCTTCACAAAAATTGCTGACTGTATAATAAATGAGAGACATAAATCTTGCGAAAAAGTTTTTGTTTTTAATAATGTTAATTTTCGCTTTCCAGCCGTTTCACAAACACGCGCTTTCGTTATCGCTTTACTCGAATAGTCGCTTGATAATTCAAAACTTTACTACTGAAGTTTTATGCAGTTACTAGTGTAGCGATTTTTTTTACAGTTTCCGGGAACAGAAGCGTTCAAGTTTTAAACAATCTTAGTTAAAGAACTTTTGTATGGTAAAGAATCCGCCTCAACGTTCTGCAACTTTCTCAATTAGAGCGGGTAAATGTATTTGAAATTCTTTCCCCGAAATCAATTTATTCCGAGCAACGCAAAAAGCTACTAGATTTATCTTAGTTGTATCTTTAATGGAAGATCTTGCAAAGTGAAAAGAAAAACTGCTTTAACTAGGTGTATCTAGTAAAGAATAGAAAATGAAATCTCGGATTTTTAGTTTCTGTTTGATGCTTGTTTGTACCATAGTGCTTAGTGTTAAAAGGAGATGCAAGTACTGCGTTCAGTAATTTATAAAATAAACCAACTACATTATATATTATACGCGTAACCGTACATAACAGAATTAGAAAGCTGTCGTTAAAGACTTTTATTCGTGTAAGAACTTTTATTGCACTTGAGAACAATGTAGCATGTAAAAAACTACAGGATTAGTTGATTTCTATCCAGAATTTACTTAGAATTTATTTGCGATATTTCTTCTTTCTTTCAGATCATATTTTTTTGGTGAAAAAAAAATTAGCTGATTTACATATACGCACTCCTATCATGATTTGACAGATTTGACCGCCGACAATCCTCCCAATCAATGTCTTCCACAAGAAATATAAATACCGATACACTTTAATTCAATTTTTTTTCGAATTCCTTATGTTAACAGAATCATTATCAGCAATTAAAGGCTTGATTGTTTACAATAGTTCACTATCATTTCTTCTGTTTAACGCGGATCGAATTTTACTGTTCACAAAAGCGTCACAAGCCTCGTGTTTCTCATCTAAGCCCAAATTTTCTTCTATTTTTCAGCAGTGAATTTTCTATGTTTCTATTGAGTTTACAGATCTTTTAAAATAGACTTTTCTGGTAGATAATATTTGCAAAGCAATTACATTCTTTGATAGTTATACACAAATTATTCTCTAATATACAGGGTCATTCACGGAACTGGTTCGTTAGAACTTTTTGATGTCCTCGAAATTCAACATTTCTGCAAATTTGTAATTATAACTGATATTATTCGGTTTACCGGAAGTTGACGTCAACTTTTTTAATTTAAATAGCATGGTATATTTTTTATGAGTTTCTTGTATCGTGCACACAATTCTGCATCAAAACTTACTGAGACACCCTATGTCAAAAATCAGCCGTTTTTGAGTTATTCAATTTTTTTCAAATAGAGAGCTACTTGCAACGTTATGTTCAAAAATATGTATTTCTGAAGGTATTGCTGCTAGGGACCTCAAATTTGGCATGTTATTAGCCGAAATAGTATACATCAAATTTACGTCCTAAAATGTATCATAATTTATAGAGGGTCGTCCAAAACTAACGTTCATTTTAACCAACTTTACGTCGATAAAAATAACAATTTTTAAATGGAACACCCTGTATATTATTGCATTTTTGAATACACTTAATAATTCTCTATCATTTATTATTGGACATATTAGCTTCTATCTTTTACGGTTTTCGAGTTATTAGAGATTTGAAAGTTGACGGAAGTCCGAAAAATACGCCTTTTTAGTGCATTTAAAATCTCAGTAATCCTTACATGTCAAAATAATAGCTATTGTATTTATACTATAAATACACATAGTCAATATCTGTCAAGCAAAATGGCAAATGAAATACATTACGGGAAAGAAACGATATTTTAGATTTCTTTTCCATTCATGAAGACTGTAGTAGAATTGTGAGCAGCACATGTCGAGTATATGACGACAGATATCCACATTTATGCAAAATGACCTAAAAAATATCGATACAAGAAGCCAAGAAATAATCTGAAACAAAAAGCTTTGGAAAGGAATAAGTTAATCTGAAACAAAAAGCTTTGGAAAGGAATAAGTTATGTCATCGTGATCTGATCGTACTGAATTTTGTCTTTTGCAACGATATTTGGTTTAATTTTCTTGTTTGAGTTTTTGTAATGATATTGTTTTAGATCACTTTGCAAAAATTTGGATATCTGTCGTTAAATACTGTAGATGTACTTATTCATAATCCTCCACATTCTCCATGAATGGAAAATAAATCTAAAATGTCGTTTCTTTACTGTAATGTATTTCATTTGTTATTTTATGTGACAGATATAATCTATGTGTATTTATAGTACAAATGTAATATCAATTATTTTGACATTCAAGGATTACTGAGCTTTTAAATACATTAAAAAAGCGTATTTTTCGGACTTTCATCAGGAAATCTCTAATAACTCGAAAACCGTAAAAGATAGAATCTAATGTACCTGATAATCAATGATAGAGAATTATTAATTGTATTCAAAAATGCAATAATATACAAGGTGTTCCATTTAAAAAAAGTGACTTTCATCGATGTGAACTTGGTTGAAATGAACGTTAATTTTGGATGACCCTGTATAAATTACGATAAATTTTAGGATGTAAATTTGATGTATGCTATTTCGGCTAATAACATGCCTAATATGAGGTCTTTAACTGCAATGCCTTCAGAAATACAGATTTTTGAACATAACGTTGTAATTGCTCCTATATTTGAAAAAAATTGAATAACTCAAAAACGGCTGATTTTTGACATAGGGTGTCTTAGTAAGTTTTGATGCAGAATTGTGTGCCCGATACAAAAAACTCATAAAAAATATACCATGCTATTCAAATTAAGAAAGTTGATGTCAACCTCCGGTAAACCGAAAGTGGTACGATGACGCAAATAATTTTGCTGATGAGTCCAGCTACAAGTTTTCAGAACTGTTGAATTTCAAGAACATCAAAAAGTTCTAACGAACCAGTTCCGTGAATGACCCTGTATACCTTCTACAAGATTGTGTGGCATTTACATTCGGCTGAATTGTTTCTTAGAACTTTTAAGTTATCCTTCATATCAGTTGAGACTACGTATGTATATCGTTCTTAATCGGAAGTTGCATCAGTTGATTTAACTTGCAGGGTTGGCATAATTTTCTAATATTAAACAACAAAGCAATTACTCATAATTTACTTGGCGTCCTTTCATCCAGACTCATGTGTTTATTACACATCAGCACACCACCAATCGACTTCTCCTGATGTAAGAGTTTAGTTATTTAGTGCTTTTCGGCGTGAAACCTATTTTTATAGATTAGTAAGTATAGCTGAGCAAAAACATCTTGACAACCAATTTTCCTCGGATTTTGGTATTTGTAACATAAGATCTGGGACATTAGAATTGTATAATGATTGTCCCAACGAAGACAATTTTTTTTCCGTTATGTCTTCCGTCTTGTTTACAGAAAGTTTTTGTTAGCAGAAGTTCTATGGTGTGTAGTGACAATATGTTTTGCGATTACAAAATTACTGAACTTATTTTGTAGATTAAACTGGAAAGTTGTTATTTTTTTCAAATGATCTGCAGCTGGATTTTTGTATAAACAATTAAAACTCGAGAAAAACGGGATTGAAAATAATTGTAAGTATCCGTTACATTGTTGTAAACTTATATCTACAAACATGTACTGTTGGTTCCAAAAGTGGAAAATGAATCAACGAGAGTCGCTTTGTAACTGGATGATGGTTTGTTTCTCTATGTGTACCAATTGTAGCATCTAAATTAAGTAATAATAGAGTTATAACAGTGTGAGATATGCTACTACACAAAAGCTTTTAGTTACTGTTAAATTTGTTGAAAATAATAGCAAACAGAAACAAATTTTGCACTAAAAATAGACATTAATTCAGTTGGACATAATTTCAGTTTAATGTATTTTTGGTTACGTATTTACGATATCTTGTCGTTCTCTTTTATACCTATCGTTAATGCAGGATCGTTGATGTCAGGAAAATTTTACAACAATCGGAAACAATACCTGCATTTCAGTAATGTAGATAACGCTTTATACTAATTGAAAAATGTTTGTTTACAGAATATACTGCTAATTTTGATCGGTTCTACACACTCTAAACGTTTCATCACTACAAATCACAAGTCTACATAGTGAATCACATTTCAATTTACTTTTTATTCTTTAAACTCAATCATGTAATATAATCCTTACCTATGCTGGTATCGTATGCGTGTAAATATTCTGATGTCATGAACTGAGAGACCAGAGAGGACTTCCCCACAGCCGGTCCACCCAGCATCAGAACTTTGTAAGGCATAGGTCCCGGTGCGCTGGTCGACGATTCCCTCGAGGAAGCCAGACTACAAGAGGCAGATGTACGAGCCGATCCTGCAGTTGACACTGCTCCGGGCAGTTGCTCTGTACTGAAAACAAGAGAAAATATTGATTAACTTATGATAGAACGACTTGAGAATTGAGGGTTGTGTTCGGGCCTTTAGGGGTATCGAATTATGATTTATAGTACGAGTTCGTATTAAACGGCTGACGTTCAATTTCGTGAAATAACTTTCGCTGGTCTGGATTTAGGAGAACGTGTCGTAATCCGGAGCATGCACAGGAATGTGTTAACTATTTATTTGTCAACTTCTTAGTCAAAAGAAGAAACATCTGCAAACTAAACATACGATTCTGCTACACGATCTTGTTGTAGTGTGTCAATTACCTAGACATGAATTCAAGTCATAAATATTAACCGAAGACAGAAGACTCCCTTAGGTGTTATACAACATTACGAACAAGGAAGGCAATCATGTTGCTGTCTCGCTTCTGTTAGGCAATACTAGATGTCACAGAATGACAGTACATAGTCTAAGAGGTTACGGAATCTCTCTTTTGCGTACTTAAGCCATATAGAAAGCGATACTGTTTATCAGTACTTTGATCTATTATGGCTTAAGATTTTTTGTTGTCAGCATTAATATAACATCAGCAGAAAGCTTGTTAGAAAATCTAACTCTATCTGCGAACTCGCTGATTGTAACTTTTGGTTCTCAATCACAACATTTTTTGTGTAATATGCTCAAACATCCTGTCCAAAAGTTTAACAATTTTCTTAGACAACTAATTGCAATAATAGTGGTCTCTTTATAGAGTAGACTAGGAATTACAGACATTATAACTCCTGCTTGTTTGAGAGTATTGAGGGTCGTCTATAAAGCATCAATAAAACGAGATTTAATGGATTGTAGATGGAATACTTGTGATACAGTTTGTCTAATATGAATTTCAAATTTCCAAGAAGAAGAATTTCTTCAAGAAGACAACGGTGCTTATTACACAAAAGGTGAAAATCGTTGTTCTTTGTGAAGAGCTCCACGTAAGTGTAATATAACGCTTCTCGGTAGAGCATTAGAACTTGTACCTACATTTATCTGAGTCATGCATTATTTATATATTTCGACTAGAACACTAGTTCGTCCCGTGTTAATTGAATACAATTCATCTACTGCTTACTACAGCGTTGCAATGATGAAAAAAAAAGTAACGCGTTAATTAAAACATTTAAATTTAAAAACGATGTAGGTACTCGTATACACTCTAATACGAAATAACAAATTATTTACAGTATAATACGCGAAATATATCGAATAGTTTACAGGTATTCTCTGCGGTTTGTTTGTGCATACATCCACTCAACTTCAGTTAGAGTATCCACATTTCCCAATTAACCCATGTTAATTCTGCTTACCTTGCTTATGAACAGTAAATTCCGATCGAGCCTTGTTAGTTGCCATTAGCGTGCATGATTTATAATTGATTACAATGGGATGAAATTATAGCGGGAAAGCTGAGGTAACATCTGCAAATACAGAAACTTGACGAATTCGTTATAATTAATTTACGCTACTCTCACCGCTCCGTAAACTATAGAAGAGTGGTTCCTATGCAAATCTGCGTTAGCGTGTTTCTTGTGTGCGTTGATAGTGGTTGATAATGAACACGGTTCGACTGCCAGAACTATGTTGAATATTGGATGTTTATCAAATATCTAACTAACACCGGTTGTATATGTTTAAATAATTTTGATGCAAACTTGGGGATTGTGCTTTCTAACTGTAGGTATATATTGAAGTTTCCGTTAATTATTTGAAAGTGTAACTTGTGTGCTTATGACAGTAGGTGTCGTTTTAGACGGCTTGTCTTTAACAACTAGTGCTAATGTAAGGAGTTACTTTTGCTTTGTCCACTAAATTAAATTGGTATTTTGATAAGATTTTCCAACAATACAGTCAGTACAGATTGGCGTGGTTAATCGTTACTCTTATAAATCTTGTTCAAATTGTTGATTCTTGGAAAATCGAACCGGTACGAATAGGAAAATATTATAATTTATTTTTGTTTAACATTTCATAAATCAGATGTTTGAGGTTATACAAGCACTGGCTAATGAAGCTAGGTAACAAGTAAAGTGTGTAATTTTCAGTGTTAGGGGGTGTTTATAAATGTTCTATCTTTATGACAGCCTCAAGATCAATCTGTTTTATACAAGTGACTTAGAATACTCTACAACAATCAAATTTTCAAATAGACAGCTGCTATCATAAAAAGAGGAGACCTATCAGTCATATTGGTTATTCTGAAGCATTTTTAGTTGCAGTGACTTCTTAAGCTGTATCGCTTGTATGACTATCACAGCAACTCTCGCTGTGTAGTTTGTGTGGGTGTATAATTGTATTCAAATTGGCTGGTGCCAGCATTATACCGCCTTTATAATGCTGCACTATTAATCACTTTGCTCTCAATACCGAATGGTAGGTCCATCGGAATCCAATTCTGCGAAATAAATGTCACCGTCCTTTCGGAGAATTGAACCCCAGGTCCTATCGTTCCGCCACAACGATAGTTAGTCGCCTAATCATTGCAGCTATCGATCAATTTTTTTAAACTAAGAACAACTAATTCGATTTTTTTTATGTGTGGTAGGTGCTTAGTTGTGTTGATTTCTGAAGCTGTATCACTTGAATTATTACCAAAGCAATACTTTTAACTAGTAATAGTCAAAATCGAATGATTTTAATAATTAAATTAATTTTATACGTTTTTTTTAAAAAAGGAAGTCAGTAAAAGATCTTTTTTACTGACTTAATTGCGCTTACTTTTTATAGATCCCTCTTAGGGGATTCCAACACTATAAAACTTAACTAAATAAGATTATTGGATATATTATTATAGATATTATTGGAGATAACTAAATTAAACACAGAAATAATTTTAGGTACTTGGCAATTTCAATGTGAATTTCTTGAATACTAACGCTGATTGTATAAACATGATAGATTTATTACAAACCTATAATTTGCAACAAAGAATTTTTAAAGCAACACGTGTATCATGTAATAGCAGTAGTTGCATTGACAATTGTTTTACTAATATTTCCGAATGGTTATTAGAAGTAAGTGTATTGCATATTGTCAGATCATTACGCTTTAAAAATGAAGTTAAAGTTAAACAAGTCTTTCAATGAAAAGTACGTCTTGCAGCGACCAATTACAGATACAAAACTACTAAATTTTGCTTTTGAAATAACTAACTTTAATTGGAATCCAGTCTTTCAACAGAACACTGCTACAGATATGTTTAGAGTATTCTTCTGCAGGGTTCTCTAAACTCTTTACTGAGAATTTTCCTCAAAGATCACTAAAGCGTTCATCAATTACAATGACTCCTGAATGGTAACACCAGATTTGAAACAAATGGGGAAGTTGTTAGTGTATTAAACATTATATATGAATCAACAAAAACACCGGAATCATTAGCAATATTAAAAAAATACAAGGAAGAGTTTAACTGTTTAACATACACCTAGAAAATGGAAAAAAGAAATCAACCATAGAATTAATCAAAAAGGCAAAAAATAAATCCAAATCTGCGTGGAGAGTTATTAACGAAAATTTAAATCGTTCACCTCTAAAATTGGAAGCAAAATAACACCTAATGAATTTAATTTATATTTTACGAATATCTGTAACAGCAATAATGTACCTTCTGATTTGGAATCATATTTTTATCTACAAAAAGCTAAACAAAAACAACAAAAATCATTTTATTTATAATACATTAATGAAACAGAGATTTTTCAAATAATAATAGAACTAAAAGACTCGCAGACGGAAGACATTTACGGCGTGACGGCTAAAATTCTTAAATATGTTGCACCATTTACATCTGAACCTGTCTAGGCTTTTAAATCAATGCATTGAAGAAATGTACTGTATAGATTTAAAACTAGCTAAAGTTATACCTCTGTTTAAAAAGGGAAACAAAAACGATCCTGGCTGTTACCGTCCCATTTCAATTCACTCAGTTATTTCAAAAGTATACGAAGAATTGCTTAAAAAGCGCCTCTTAAATTATCTGGGCAGCATACATATGATTTGTAATGCATAATACGGCTACCGTAAGAATAGATCTGTTATTATTAACGGGTCGATGGCCGCAGTGGTTAGGCGGCTGACTATCGTTGTGAGAGGACGATAGGCGCCGGGGTTCAATTCTCTGGAGGGACGGTGACATTTTTTCAGAGAGTTTAATCCCGGATCGACTTGCCATTCGCTGTTGGGAGCAAAGTGATTAACAGCGCGGCATCACAAAAGGCGATATGATGCTGTCACAAAGCCAATTGAACACAACATACACACACTAAACTACACCGCGAGAGTTGCAGTGATAGCCAGACAAGCGATACAGCTTACGGAGTCACTGCAAGTAAGCACCCACAACATTAAAAAAAAATACAGCCATTTGTAAATTGGTCGATGCGGTTATTGAAGGATTTGACAGACAGCATCTTACTTCCGCAATTTTATTAGATCTATCTAAAGCTTTCGACAGTGTCTGGGACCACGATGTGCGTCAAAAAATTAAATTGTATGCCACAAGAGGTACATCTCTACAGTTGTTTGAGTCGTATCTCTCGGACAGACGACAAATCGTAATGGTTGAGCAGCAACGGTGACATGAGGATCTAATAACACATGGCGTACCGCAAGGTTCCAAATTAGGACCGATTTTATTCTTACTTTATGTAAATGATATCTCTGAGATACTAAACATGTGCCAAACAATAATGTTTGCTGATGATACGACTCTGTTTTTCAAAGGCTTAACATCAGAACAACTTCAAAGTAAGGAAAATGCAGGCCTTGAAAAAGGATAAAACTGGTATAAAGCGAATAATTTAAAACAACATAAATAAAACGCAAATAATAAGATTTGATACAAAGAAACTGGAAACGCAAAAAGTAAAACTATTAGGCGTTTATATTGATTCTTCATTGAGCTGGAAGCCACAAATTAACAATCTCAGTCAAAAACTGAATAGTGTAGTCTACCAAATTCATAAAATCGTAGAAACTAGGGATCTCGATACAGCAAAGCTGCTTTATTATTCAACGCTGACAGAATTTTTAAAATTCATAAAAAATGTCTCTCACCTTTTGGACGCCCTACGTGACAAATACCGTCACTTTTTATTAAATTAAATTTACATTCGTCACTGAAAATTACTCTACGCCAATCACCGACAGTCCATGTAATATGCGATTTTGCAAAGTCTAATCGGGCATTGATATTCTTCTTGGATAGTAGCGGTTTTCTTGCAGGACGGCGACTCATTAAGCCGGCATGAAGTAATCTTCTTCTTATCGTGCGAAAACTAACAGGAACTATACTGCTTCAAAACAGCCGAAATTTGTGACGAAGAAAGAAAAGGGTTCTCGCGAGCAACTTTTATAATTTGTTTATCGAAATAATTACTAGTTTTCTTCGGCCTTCCAGGATTTCTAATTGCATCCGCGTCTCCCTTTTTCTTGTAGGCTTTAATAATCCGTGAAATTATCGATTTATTTAGACAAAAACTTCTTGAAATTTTTATCTGTGATTTACCTTCGCTGTACAGTCTTATTATTTGTTTTCTAACTTCATTTGCAATAGTTTTGCCACGACCCATTTTTATAAATTGCAGCGGTGTTATTGTATAAGGTGAACTGTTACATTTACAGCCAATCGCTTTGACCGCTTACGCATAACTGACACGTTCAGACTCGAATACGTTTGCAGTTGCTATAATTGTGTCCAGGATCGAGACGATTCATAGCCTAAGAGTAGTTATCTGTTAAAACAAACAGCTTAGTAGACGTGAAATAAATTGAAGATTTAAATGAATATTGTTATATTATAGTCAAATAATGAGCAATGTACGTTGTATACAAGCATTCGAACCATAAATAGAAGTTGCTAAAATTGTGGCCAATACTGTATGTACTAACGATTCTATCATTATTCATATTGAATTGCTTAATATTTGTAAAGAAAGATTTAAATAAATTACAACTACAATGTCAATAATCGTCAAGTATCAGGCAACCAAATTTTATAATAAATTGCCACATAGAATCAAAATGTTACCCATGTCAACATTTAAAGCAGACATTAAAAGAAATTTAATTAATTTTGGCATTATATAACATAGAGGACTATTTTAATTACAATATTATTTAGATAATGTATTTATTACATTATATATGTACATATATATATATTTCTTGTTGACTTTCCTGTGTTGTTTGTTTGGGAAATAAACTTTATTATTATTATTATTATTTCTGGAGCTTTCACAAGTAATGATTCATTTTAACTTTTACTTTTATTATAATCCCTGGAGATTAAGATTACTCATTTAAATCATCACAACACGAAAAGTAAAAAAATTGAAATATTTTTAATTCAGAAGTTTTAAGTAATTTTCTTGTGCAGCTGCAGCGGCTTTCCAAGCTGCATTGCTTGTTAAGCCTACCCACTGCAGCTTTGTTACAAGATTAGCTGACCGTAAATAATGTTGCGGTGTTAATTTCGTTCCAACAGCAAATCGTAATTCAAGCGGAGTACTGATCTAGCGCAACAAGAGTTGAAAAGGGGATTGTAAGTACAAAGTCAACACAAAACATGAGAATGAGGTAAATAAAAACCAATCACAGGAAATTAAAGCAAAAATAAAATGCAACCTTGCGTTTTGCAAAATATAATGCTGGTCTTATATATTAGTCTGTGTGTATTTATTAGTTTCTGTGTATTATAGCATAATAGTTTCCAAAATCATAAATCATACAACTACTACAAGTGAGATATATAAAGTTTGTAATTAGTTTACACACTATTGTTATATGGTGAACAGCGAGAATTTGCAGTAAAATTAATTATTAAATTTTATATTGTACATTTCTTCGTGTTAACCACAAAATGTAGATGAATATTGTTTCATGTTAAATTTTTTTTTTAATTTTACTACAGAAAGGTCCTAAAAACATTTCTTTATGAAATCAAATATACTTGAATTATAAAGGTGTCAAAAGATGTCTCTCTAATATAAAAGTGATTTTTTGGCTCTAAAGAAATAAGGAATCAGAAGAAAGAAGGACAGATGCTTGAGAAGTAGAATAGAAAATTTGTACGTTTTGTGTTTTTAATTAAATTATACAATAAAAATATTCAATTGGAATCGTTGAAGATGGTTCAAGAGCAAAAAGTGCTAAGTAAATTTTTTTTTCGGTCCAACAAATACTGTAGAATGCCATTTAATTAGCGTTTTTAATTACATAATAAACGTGCGTAAATGCTGTTGAAATTTGTTGTTGAAATATTGAGAAACATACCTATACATATAGTCTCTACAGTTCAGTGTTTTTATTTTGTTATTAGTATAGCTGGTTAATAAAGTTATTCGCATGGAATATTAACAATCAATCAAATTATAATACTCGCACAGAATTTTGTTACAGCATGACTAATTTATGAACATGTGAAACGATATCTGGTGGCTAAATCTTTCAGACATGTAAATGGATAATTTTACAGTAGATGCTTCTTAACTCGTTACAAATAAAGCACCCTATTTACCGAGTACGTCCATATCGCGTGATATGTATGGTGCTAGAAATGTTCGTGTATTCGAAGCCCTAATATAATGTAATATAATGATTAAGATTTATTTGCATATGTGTTCCGTACAACATAGGCACGAAAATTTGAAACGTAAAATTTTGTCGTCAGCGGATATTATTTGCTCAATTTCGTATTTTATATGCGTACATTTTTTGACTGAATATTAATTAAGTTAATTTAAACGAAACAAGAATATTTCGCTCAGCAAATGGTAAATCTTATAGCGGAAAAGGTCGATCCGTAATATTAAACGAAGTCAATAGAGGGCGAACCTATTCGCATCGTAAACGAAATTCAATTATAACGTTAATCTTTACAAATTCTATTAATTTCGGTCTCTTTGGCGAACAGTTTGAATCACGTTAAGATGAACCGGTAGGACGAGAAGGCTCGCGATATACGAGTAAATTTTCAATCGGCAGCAAATAACAAGTAGAAATTTTAATACTTTAAAGCCCTGGAAAATCCTTTCATTTCCATTCACCCTTTCAAAATATTACTAAACCCATTAGTGTTTTCGGGTACGTTTTAAGCTCCGCCGTAATCCACTTTATATTTCTGGTATTTGAAAAACTTTAACCGAAAAGGTAATACCTTTAAAGGATAATGTTTCAAAGGCGTCTCTTTTAGTAACAAATATATCGGTCTTAGTAAACCAGCGTTTAGTAACTTGTTAATTAATACACACTTTGAAAGAGGCTTTAGAAATGTGAGTTAATAGATTAAGTAAAGAACTGACCAATATAGGAATGTAATGAGTTCTTACGTGAAAATAAATAAATTGTTTTTCAAGATACATTATTAAATCTAATACAAATGATTTGTCTAGGCTAAATTAACGAATCGATGGTCGCAGTGGGTTAGGCGACTAATCATAAATGTGAGATATCACTGAGTACCGTTTGCTGTTGGGGGCAATTTTAAGTCATTGTATGTCTCATGAAAATTTTCGTCAAATTAATAACAAGGACCTAAATTTTTTTATCTGTGGTGGGTGCAGCCGGAGTGGCTTCTAAGCTGTATTGATTATCGGACTACCACTGCAGTTCTTTTTGTATATTTTCTGTGTGACTCTACCACTGTGACCATCAACCCTTCAAATATTGCTTTATTAGTACATAATAACAACAAAATGGCAACCGAAGTCGGTAATAGCAGTGCATATCGGCCCCCACGCCCGTCATAGTTACCTAACATCAAACCTTCGAAGGCTTTAAGAGAGAGTGACAATTAGTTCAGCATAAAAGCTGTACTTTCTGTTTTTGTTGACTAAATTTTTTATTATCATATTTGTATACAATAGATTCCAATAGTTACCAAATTCGTATGTACGAATAATAACTTGATAAAATTTATCTAACTTTTACTCACAATTGTATTTTGTAAGCTAAATATGTGCTAGCGGTTCTAAAAGAGTACACTTACTTTCTTTGCTTTAAAAGTTATATTCTACAACGCTTCTATGACTCGAGAATTTACACTGTTGCTCTCATGTTACGTTAAAGCTAAAAATAATAAAAGCAAAAGCCTTTTATTACTTTCAGCAACGTTGCAACTTTATTTGATAGCATTTAGTATGTTTTAACAAAGAATGCACCAAAGCACTTTCGTTTCACATTGTTTTATTCACTCTGTACACGAACCTCTGTTACATTTACTTCAACAGCAGAAACTTTCGTCAGATAGGATCCCACTACAGGCAAAAAGACCCCTTTCGCTTTTTCCACCTTCCGGTCCCGCCTAACAATCGAAACTCGAGACCGTCTTTCTCTTTCCTGACTTTAGGACCGTTATCTCCCTACGCATGAATATTTATCGTCCGTTCGTGATATTCTTGGCTCTTACGTTTCCGTGCCTCCGTCCGTAATATCAATTTCGTTTTTGAGGTCCGGTGCGTCAATTGAAGAATTATGTTGCACGCGTTCGACTACAAAAACGAGTGTTTTTGCTTCCCAAAGCAGACGCAAAAGAACGGCTTAAATTCGTTTATCTGAACACCTGCTTCCATTAATATGTAAATTCTACCGTTTTTGATAAGGCGTCGTAGAGAATGAGTTTGTTTTTCTGAAAGAGTTCATGTTTCAATACATTAGATAGACAGGCTCCGACAATAGAATTATGAAGTAGGTAATTACTACTGGGCAGAAGTGCGAGATACAACCGATGAATAGAAATTAAGTGTTACAGCCGCAGGAAAAGCGTGCGATTTGCAATTGTGATTTACGACTGAAATTAATTTCCTCTCAGTTTCAATGGTTGTATGCTGCTTACCGTTTTATCACGCGAATATAATTATGAAAATGTACGGGAAGCTCTATCAAATATGAATAATTTAAATGTAAATTTGAATTTCAAATAGAAGGTAATAAGGAAGACACATCCTTAGATAGATTTTACCCTTTTCTAGTGTTACATTCTTTCAAATGGATTCCCGCAGAGTTTTCTGTTGTCAATTACTAATTCTTACGTAGCTCAGTCCTTCTTTACCTTTTTCAATTACTTTTTAAGCTTGCAGCTCCATCCTCTATCATCAGAACAATCATTGTCAAATCCTAATCTATTCTCTCAATCTGTCGAAACTATCTGATTCTGCTACTTTGTTATTTTACATTTACTCTCTTGTGATACGTTTCCTGTTTTATAAGTTTTTCCCTCCATATACTTATATATGGTTAGTTTGTTGATACAACATTCTGATCTCGTTTTGAATTTTCTCTTTAGCATTACTCCAAAGTTTGCAAGCACTTGTGAAACAAAAATGTCTACAGTCTAGCTGTCCACATCGAATAATCGACAGAGATGAGTTCTGGTCTGAATATTGTTCTTGAGTGGTGAGTTTGCTTAACCGTCCCATCTGGATTTTTTTTTCTATAATTTAAATTAAATGCAAAATTGTATGCTCACCCCGCTGGCATGTGTACCGAATTTGCCATGTTTATTTACAGCAAACGTTTGAAGATGAATGGGTGCGAAAGAATCTGTTCTTTCTATATATTTAAAAAGTGTAATGTACTGTCATGTTATGTCATTTCGATCACTTCCAACAAAATTCGTTAGAGTCATATATTAAACACTGTAAATTGGGGATGAATTGAATTGCTAAATTACACGTACACACAAGCTACTGCTATTTAGAAAAACCTTAAAAAAAGGTCAAAACGGTTTTGAAAAGTTGATTGAAAAAATAGAAAAATCAGGTGAAGGGAAAAAGTTCTTTTTAAAAGAAGAAAAGACATAATAAAATAGAAAGTCAAAAGTTTGAAAAGAAGATTGAAAATTAGAGAGACAGGAGAAAGAGAAACGTTTTTGAGCATTAGAAGAAAAAAAAAATTGTATTGATTTCGAAAAAATGATGGATGAGAGAATATAAAAAGGAAAAGATTTTGAATAAGATTGAAAAGTGAGAAAAGGAAACGAAGAAAGAAAAGAGTAGACGAAGAAGAAAAGATTCAAAGGAAGGAAAAGGAAAAGAAGTAGAAGCAGGAACAAGATGTTTTGGGGAAAACATATTTACATATCACACACAAATAATTTAAAAAAAAATTATTATTCTAAAGTGTTTAATATATGTTTCATTTTTTACTTGATTTGATTTTTGACATAACAGTACACTATGCCTGTAAATGATTACAAGTAACTGCAGCTATGATGGCTACTGAATCCAAATTCGGTTTTTCAACGAGTTTAATAATTCTTGCGTCAAGGATATGGCTTTTATAAAATGTTGCAAATTACATTGTTTGTGTATATATTCAAAAGGAGGGAAGTAAACGTAAAATATTTCGAAACCCACCATTTCGGACCCATATTCATTCAGAATTATCACAACAACCATTACAAAACCTCTACAACTACACATTAAAGGAGTTTCCTTCCGAAATATTACGACAACGCATCTTACATTTAAATGGTCCCAAATGACTAGTACAAGAACCTTCGTAAGGTACGTTGTAGCAATTTTATTTATGTGTATGTGTACTCAGCTACGGCCCTTTGTTTTCACCACTTGCTTTATTCTTAATTATATTCTGCAAAATTAATAGGTAGCAGGAGTGAACCATCTTTACGAGATGGTCGTCGGAAATGTATTTTAGGCGATGAACAATAAAATATTAAGGACTTTCGTTAAGCGTGAAATATAAACGTCATAAAACAACACTTGGGGTTGGAATAACGATGTGATTTATTGAAACTGCTTCTGAAATAAAGTTAACGTCTAGATTTTGGTACTTACTTAAATACTGTAACTAAGTCAGTCGACATAAATTTATGTTTATCAGGATTTATTAATACTAAGTGGATGACGACTTCTTTAAGAAAAGGGTAAATTACGTCAAATTACTGCAACTAAATTTAAGAGAGTAAAATTGTTGATGATTTTTTATTTTTGTATGTTATTAAGTTTTAAACTGATAGTCATACAACAAAATTTAGATGAACAATCAGAAATTACAGAAAATTAAATATATTTTAAGTGTACGAGGGCGATCTGAAAGGTTTCCCGAATCGGTAAGAGATGGCGCACGAAGTTTGAAGTGGATTCATTCAGCGGCAAGGGCAACCTTTTTATAGCAACTGTCAAAATTTCAGACGTCTACTGTCAATAGTTGTTGTTTAAGAAAACGCTGACTGGGAAAACGGCTACGGAAATTCGAAATATTTTGCTAGAGGTTCATGGCGAATTTATTCCATCATGGGAGAGGTGGCAGTACTGGCTGTACAACGTTAGGTTTCAGAGACACACTATTGGGGAAGCAGCCAAATAAAACTAGATAATTCCATATTACTGTCTAAGCTTTCATAAAATTTATATTATATTTATATTTACTTTTCCGACGGCTAGTTGAAGAGACTGGAGCACCGCTTAAAAAGTGGATTGATCTTCGAGGGGACTACATCGAAAAATAAAAATAAAAAACCATGCCAATACCGTGATTCTCTTGTCGATTCTGGAAACATTTCAGATCGCCTTCGTAATTGATGATACCTCACACCATCATTTTGGTGAAGCAGTAATGAAAGAGCCATCTTCGATGCCCTTCGAGTTGAAGAAGAAATATTACTTACAAACAAATAGGGAGTCAGAACAGAAGATTGTGTAATTATTCTTTATTGATAATCAGGTTATTAATGAATCCACAAAACATTTTCAGTACCAGCTATAGCAAGCTATGTGTTGCCCAAGTTATACCTACTAGCCAACGACGTGATAGAACGTGATTAAAGAAAAAGTCGGACAACCCTAAATGTTAAGAATATTAAATATGATATGTTAAGTTATAGCTGTATAAAAAAACTAGAGTGCTCGGTTCAGTTCTTGATATCCGCATTTTTCAGCTCAATCTGTATTAAAGTTGTATATAAAGTTAAAGAAAGAAAAAAAAACCAGCAATTATAAACGATGAAAGGAGACTTTCTAAATATTGCGTAAGTGTACAAATTAAAAGAAATTCAAAAGGAGAACAAAAAATTACGGTCGAGTTATAAGAAATGGACGGATTCATTAGGCATTCCCGAGAGTTGGAAACTTTACTCAAGAATTAATTAAAACATGAATAAAGTCTATTTATCTTTGAAAAAGACGTCATTTTTCGCGTTCAGATATACATATTACTTACGCTGCTAATTAATCTTAGATCCAGTTTATTTTAAAATGGTTATCGCTTTTATGAGAGAGATCTATTGTTAGAACTAATAAAACTGTACATATGTGAGTGTAAAACTAAGGTTAGATAAATGAATACATGAAGAAAGGTAAAGAGCATTCTGGGGGTTTATATTGGTGGTCTTGTGTATCTAAACATCTAAGGCGTTCGTTAATTCCTGGGTAAAGAACTTGTCCAATCAGCATTTTTTATTTTACGCAAACGAGCGCTAGTGTTACGGTCTGTTGATCAATAAAGGTGGATAAAATAAAAAGGCTGCATAGTTGTCCATGTAACAACATAAACGGAAAGTCAACAAAATTTAGTGTTATTTGTTGTTAATTTTTCTGTTGTGAATTGACATTGTATCCTTACTTTTTTAATTGTTGTTTTATCTATAAACTTGCCGGGTTTGCTCTTAATATTGCGCTGATTACGCTGATTGAGCGTGCTTTGGCGCCAGATATTTCTGGCCACCTATTTTTGTGGTCGTTGCCTACACTGATTATTTTGTAAGAGGTGAGAACAAATCTAAAAATTGATAAAGATTTTGATTTCTATTGCTCGATCTCGACCGTGGTGCAACCAAGCTAGCTACACCCAAAATTATTAACAGCTTCCACGATAAGGGTCAGTAGGTCAGAGCTTTTTGAAATACACAAAAAATCATGCACCTTAATTACTTAAAAAGGTATAAGCAATAAAAGTTTTTAAATATTATGCATCGTTATTGAATCAGTTTAGCAAAAAGCGATGCCCACTATTCGGCCAACAAAAAGAGATTAGCCGTAGTTATTTTCTGTCACCGTTTCATAAAATTTGTCGATTTCCACAGATATCACTGAGGTTACTATACTCTACTAAGGAATATATTTTGTAGTTAACAGTAACCGCATTCCATTAATCAGCAGTCACGTTGCAAGCATACTGTTTCGAACAAGATTGTACTATTTATAGCAATTTATTATTTTCTCCTAATTAACATTTTATAATGGTAGGTATTCGTTTGAGAATTTTCCAGAAAAAGCTTGCAGATTGCGATCGGTTTTATTTGGACGTCATCTTATTAGCACTGATGAAACGGTGAATGGTATTAAAGACTTCGTACAGGATGCTTTAGCGTACGAACGTAGTGATGTAGGAAAAGCACCTAGAGCTAACTAGCGCTTTCAGAGCATAACTTCGTTACTGTTTATATTTACCAAGTTACTACGTGCCCGTTTCAACTACCGGCATATGCGGGGCTGGCGGTAACGTAAAATATTAGATTTTGCAGATTCTGTCGCAAACGCTTTTTAGTAGCTAGGTCGTAAAGAAGAAGAAGCGAGCGGGTAACACAATTTAATTGGCATGCAGTTAATGAAGACATCTAAAACGTCTGTATTCGAAGTTCTCAAGTTGTGCAAAATGAAACACAAGTAAGCGCAATTGAAATGTGTAGATAGGAATTACTACAATTCAGTTGCATATTAGCACATACTGTGATTTAAAGGAGAACTTAATGAAATCAATCTCTCTGATTGTCACAATTTGCATACCAACTCTCTTTGGAGGTCTACTGCAGTAAATTAATTGTTGGTTGCATTCTAGAGGCAATTGTGGAAACAATGATGGAGATAATAATCAAAGAAGGGAGATTTCTAAAGTGAATTACTAATAGAGTCGGATAGTCTATTACAATCGATAACTAGTGGGTGCTTGTTTTAGATTCTATCTAGCTAATTCACTTCTTTGCAAAAACCGTTTTTTTTTTTAATACCGTCTATAGCAGCATTATGGAAAATAATATTTCTAGATATTATTTCAACATCCCTGATTATAATGCTCTGGAATATATGTATATCATGGGACTACCTTGTTTTTTGAAATAGTTTATTGTTTTTTAATGACTATGATTAGTGTTAAAGAATGTTAAATGCTAACTGCACAGATTTGTCACATCCTGCTCAAACTAAAATTTAACAACTTTGCCAAATTTAAACCTATACTGCATCATTTATAATGAGTGAGATCCACATAGTGCCCCGCAAAACAGTCTGTAAAAGTTCGTCCCCGTCACAGTGATATTGAGGCTTTATTAACTTTCCCACTTGTTGTTGGTGATCAAGATGGGAAGTACTTCCACGCTCTGCTCGAAAATACACATTAGGTTTGCACCTTAACAAAAAAAAAAGAATCGTCTATCGCATACTATATCCTGAATAAAAAATAAAAATAAAGAAGATTAATGCCTGCCTCTGTTTTAGTGAACACTAGTACACTTTAGAAAATATATTTTTAGAAGTAGCAAATATACGGAAGAACTGCTTAAAATGCCAAAGAACTCTAGTCAGATGCAATAAAAGTAGTTGCGATATCAAGAAAAAGGAATGCAACGAGAGATACGTGATGAGCAGAGCTCTTTATAAAGAAGGCCATACAAAAAGTTAACCGTGATGCTTGGAACAGACCCATTGAAAAGGTTGATATGGACGTTAGGGGCAAGGGCTACCAAATTATACGTAAAATGTTCAATTAGTTGCCAGCAGCTAGTGTGAGCGATGAAGAACAGGTGGCTATCACCAAGATCATTTTCCCCTCACATCCAATGACAACAGGGAATAGAGAACACATGAGATAAGAGGATATCCCTAACGTCCATATCAACCTTTTCAATGAGCCTGTTCCAGGCATCACGGTTACATACATTCGTGATGCCTGGAACAGGCTCATTGAAAAGGTTGATATGGACGTTTGGGGCCATGGCTACCAAATTGTACGTAAAAGGTTCAATTATCTGCCAGCAGCTAGTGTGGGCGATGAAGACCAGGTGACTATCACCCAGACTCTTTTCCCCTCACATCCAGTGAGAACAGGGAATAGAGAACACATGAGATAAGAGGATATGCCTTTGTTTACTAAAGAAGAGATCCTACAAGCAGCAGGTACGGTACTGTGGCAGTAGTACGGAAGCATACTGATAAATGCTTCAAAGTCATTAATGAGCTCTCACTAACGGGGAGGTATACAAATATATGGAAAATGGGCAGACTGGTGTAGATCCCAAAAATCAGGAAGCCAGGTCAACCGAGTGACTCGTATCGCCCCTTATGTGTAGTTAACGTCCTGGGGAAGCTACTGGAGCAACTTGTGCTTCTGAGAATGGGAAAGGAAATTGAGAGCAAAGGAGGGTTATTCCTAAAATATCAGGAGTTTAAATAAGAGGGATCCACGGAGGCATCATTACGATCGCTCCGTGAGAAACTTGCAGGAACTGAAGAAGAGGGCATCACCCTACCTGTACAACATGGTGGACAACTACCTTAAGGGAAGAGTACCGCAGGGATCCGTACTAGGCCCAATGATATGGAACGTGTACTACGATGGCATACTTAAACTACCAGTACCAACAGGAGCTAACCTATAAGGATACGCGGACGACCTGTGTGTGCTGGTGACCGTAAGGAAAGCTGATGTTTTTGAAGTGACGACGAACCACACTTTAGACAGTGTTGTCCGGTGGCTGAAAGGTAAACGACTTAAGCTTATTGCGCAAAAAACAGAAGCAGGTCTTCCGGTAACTGGAAGAAATGTCAAGTAAATATCCGTAAAACTCAAGGAAACTGCAGACAAAGCCGTGAAAAGCGTTCATCTACAAAGGAACCTCAGGTAGTCAGAATAATTGACGCAGACAGCAGATAAGGCAGTCCTGGGAACACTCTGCCAGCTGGTGCATAGGACTGTGGGCTCCAGTGAATGCAGCAGGAGACTACTGTTCGCCACAGTGCAGTCGGTGCTGCTCTATGCAGCGTCCATCTGAAGGGAGGCCATGCGAAGGGAAGTATATCAATAGAAAATATTGAGTGTACAATGAAAGATCGCCATTAGTATTGTGAGGTGCAATTTTACGGTGGTGGAAACGTTGAAAATTAATATTAAAAAACTTACTTCATCTCATGATCATATCATCAAAACTGTTAATCGTGTGGGCCGTCTAAGATAGATCTATTAAAATCTGTAAAACTTTGCTAAAAACGTATACAACAACATTATTTATGATTCGTACTTTACTACAAGAAAACAATCAAAACGGAAACGATTATTTCCTTCGATTTCAAATGCAATACATTTTCTATGAAGAGGAAATTAAAATTTATTCCACACTTCTACTATGAAATTCTTAGAAGCCGTTAATTTAGCACCATAGTTCATACAAAAAGAATTTAATCTGCTACGCTCATAGACGTAAGCGAACTAAAGTAAGGTTATACATAGATGTGAAATCAATTTGCTACAAAATATTCTTTTATGGAAACAATAATGCGACAGACAGCGACACGTGTCGAACTCGAATAATATTTACATACATTTGTAATGCAATGGGTATATAAATATGGGTGGTTTAAAGTAAAATAAAAATCATTCAGTAGAACGAAAATATGATCATAAAAATGCTATACCAGAAAAACATCGGTTCCAAAATCAATATCATAAATATGTAAATATCATGCGGGAATAGTAGCGTACTGTATCAATGAATATTTGATCGTTCCGAGTTCGTTTAGATACATTGATAGAAAATTGGTAATGGAGGTAAATTGTAAACATAGCGTTTGTTTTGAAATCACTAAAATGCGTACCACATATGTTCCACGCATGTTCTTTTCTTTAGTTTTCTATTTATTTATAGCTAAACAAACAACACATAGTTTTTATTTTATGAGTACAGGACCATTTTGCAGAAAATCTATTCTTTTCTGTACATATATGTATATATAATTTGTCAATAAGCTAAATGAATAGATCTGATTCGATTCACTTATTATGGATTTTGCAATGTAATATTCATTCGTAAAATTAAAAGCGACAAGTTAGTCTATATATTCTCTCAAGTGTAATGCAAGCGAGATGCTGTATAGACCCATGTCACAACCACGCGATCTAGCTAAGGGACCGGATGCTAACTTCAAACGTGATAACAAATTTCGAAATCACACTGACATCGACAGGTTGACATGTTATGAGAGCGTAAACTTGGCTCGATAGTTATATCATTCAAAGATAACGTAAAATTAAAATTAGAAGGTTCTAGGTGATGTAATCAAAATTATTATAATATGACGTACCTAGGTACTTGTTTATTTTCTTCCAACAATCTCCAGGTTTTATGAGATTCAAGTAATTTTAGCAGTTGCACACCCTAACTCAGATGTTTTTACTGTATTGAAAAATAGTCTGTACTATTTCCTGTTATTTACTCCATAAAATTAAGTTAAATTTGATTAATATGATAATTCAAACATAAAAAGTATGGGCTATTTTGATGATGTCAGTAGCATCGTTGTGAGTTTGTTAACGAATTGACCATATCATTTTAACCCTTCTGCTACCGAAGTATTTTATAACTTACTGAGCAAGTGTGTAACCAGATTACTCCACAACTGTTATAAGATGACAATTATATATATTTTCATATCATCTATTACATGCCTGCACAGTTCTAATAGGTTTATAACCCTCCTTTGTAAAAACCATTTTGCGTCTTTTTGAATTATTCTTTTTCTAATTGGGATTCTTTACTCTGTCAATGCTGTAGGCATTGAGACCTGCAGTATCCTATTCCTCTATAAATCGAATTAAATGACCGAACCAAACTTTTTTTTGCTGTCATCCCTGGTAGCTCCGAATGAACAGTAACGCATCCATATAATAATTATTACAATTGTTGATGATTTGCTGTCATATTTTTGCTCCTCTTCCACACAATTTTCGTCAGCCTCTTACTATTATATCCAGCATCATATAGTTTGTGATCTTCAGAACATAAATCTTTAGGGTCATCTATGTTGAATATTTTATTCGCTTCCTCTATGTTATACTTGCGAGACATAGTTAGTTGACACTAGAATGGTAACAATGATATGACAAACCAAACAAAAATTGCATGGAGAAAGAACTAACGTCACATCGTTGACGTTACCTAGATGTACTTGAGAAAGAAGTGAGACCTAAAAGTGAAACTTTGGACGGTAAACCCAATAACTTAAAATTCATTCGTTTAAATTTTAGCGCAACAGTAACCAATAGGGGTAATAGAATTAGCCCATAAATAATGTTGTAATAAGAAGAAAAGGACTAGACCCTTTTACCTGCAACTAATGAATAATGATTACAAAAGTATAAGAAACAATTACATTGGACGGTAATGAAAATTAGTAGCTCAAAACAAAATTCTTGTGGGGGTGTTTTTGTTACCTCTCCTAATAGTAGAAACGTTAACCTCATCATCAAGCTTGCGTTAATATAGAAGTTTTAACTTACCATGATGAACCAGGAAAGATATAAGGATATCGTTTAATTATTTTGTAATTTTTCTACTTAATTACTACTATTACTACTAATTGTTTGTTATATCTAGAGCTATGGTCAAATTTAACTTAACTACATCTCCTAATAATGGAAATAAATCCACTGTTTTAAAATAAGGAAATCTGTTCAATGTAACATTTCTAAAAACATTTATTTCTCTCTGAAAAGCGGGATTGATGCAAAGCTCATACAATGTACAGCTTGTGTATTGAGTAATGTCTTCCCCTTTGAAGCGCTTATCAAACATTCTTCCGCTTATGCCCGTTCGGCCGTTTTCGTGAATGCCCCTTGAGATGTATAATTGGGCACTAAGATTATCTCGATCGAACGAAAAAGAGCGAATCGGTGTGAGCGGAAGAAAGTTTGATACGCTCTTCAAAGGGGAAGACATTACTTAATACACAAACTGTACGTCAGTAGGAGCGGCAAATTTAAAACGTAAGTATTCAATAACCGAGTAATTTTTTTCTCTCTTACTGGGACAGTTCTCAAGTGAACGTATAGGATTTGTTAGACTTAATCCAGATATTAGAGAAGAAAGAGTGCAAAGGAGATCCAACACTTAGTACCAGAAGACAAGCTACACGTATGATTTAACTATTCTGAAAAAGCACTCATATCAAACAGACGCAGCATGAACATAATAAGAAGCTATTATGTACTATAATATAGATGTACGGGGTTTGATAAACCAATGGCATCAAGCCATTCCTTGACTAAGGAAGCCCAATGGTCTGTCAGGAGCTCTGATCTAACGCTATTGGATTTTTATGATGAGTGATAAATGCATGCAAAGAATTAATAAATAACGGTAACTTTACGTAACAATATTACAGATAGGATTCTGTAAAGATCATTTGTAAGGTATTATTATTACTTCTGTTATTTGATTTTTTATTTTCATGTTTAAGAAACACTAGTTTCATTCAACTTAAAAAGCACCTGCCAAATAATTATCAAAGCATCGCTTTTAAATCTCTACTTGTTAATAAATCTTCAAAAGATGATATGCTTGGATAACTAGAATCAACAATTTATCATTTTAAAATATAAGAAGCTGCAATAAATAAATTAATCACAAAGAAAACTCAATTTTATGGAAAGATATATAAATACATAAAGAATCCTCTGAGATTGATATTATAGAAATAGATAAGCCGTTTAAGGATTTTCCTAAATACTGGAGGGTTTCAGGGCGTATGATATATACAGATATAATTGAGCGAATAAAATAAAGTCAATTCGGCTGAGTTTCATCGTGAAAAAGGATACATATTCTACTATGTATTAGCGGAAACACATTTAAAAATAAAACTTGTTGGCAAACGAGTAAATTAAACTGAATTGTCAAAATAAAATCAATACTTGAATACAAATTAATAGTATACAAATAATCCTAATAACATTTGGATATACAGAGCAAAATTTAAATATCGAGATTTTCGAAAAGTTTCTCTCACAAATGTTTACAACGCATTGTGGTTTGTTCCAAACAAAATGATCCGACATATTGACATGTGACAACTGACAATTTTAATTCAATCATCAGTTGTAGTCGTATGTAACATGATATAAATATCCAGAATTATAATTAGTAAAATTTTAATCAAAATTGTCTATGAGTAATAAATTTTTATTTCTGTAAAATGTTATGTAAATTTTTATTTCTGTAAAATGTTATCAGCAATAAAATCTTTTCCGGATTTTTCGGTCCTTAATAAAATAAATCTTTATTTTCAATATGTCGTCAACATTCTTTAACAATTTTTAACATTGACAAAATTTTGAATTACTTCAAACATACATTAATCTAAATTCTTTTTGTAAGTTTTTTATAAACATTTTATAGTTGTATAATTTATAGATTGTTTATACTTTTAGAAATAATAATTTCCTGAAGATGTCAAAGAAATATTGAAAATAAAGATTTATTTTATTAAGGACCGAAAAACCCGTAAAAATTTTTATTGTTTATAAAAAAAAGCGGTCGAAAAAGAACATTAATATAAATGTTATCATGATTGAAATATAGACTTGGCGAATATTGAAATACTGGCTTAAATAATATTGATGCTACCTGTTAGATATGCTTAAAATTGGAATTGGAATAATCCCCAATGGTTTCAGTGCGAGATCAATAAGATACTTCTTAGATCACACAGTAAGTAAGGCCTAATTCGAAATAATTTAATTATTCCAAAATTTATCTTTGATTGAATAATAACAGAAATACTTAGTATAAACATTTTATGACACGTTGTCTTAATTCACTCAAATTACATCTTAAACATTTTGAAACATATACGTACCACGAGGGATGTGTACGTTATTTTTATGTCACACGTTGTAAACACATTGTTTTCTAGTAGTACGCACAAACACCTACTTTTTAATATAAAACAGTTGTATCTTCTATTAATAACGTGACATCCCTGAAAGTTATAACCTGTACTTTAACGTTATCAAGTAAAATCGCTCACCAACTATGTGTGTACCGTTTTTCCAGAGGCTGTTGTAATGAGCATCGCGATCATGTATGTACTATGTGAGGGTTGACCAAAGCAAACTTTTACAATGGTCTTACGCCATTCACGTCCCTCTTGCATCAATATCGGTACCGCGATGAAAGCTAATGTAATATATTTCGCATCAGTGATTCATCGTTTGTCACCTTTTGTCGGGAAAACAGGCTACCCTCTACGTATATATAGTACATGATCCGATTTTACCGTTCGTTGGTTCTCCGTGAACAAAATCTATCCTGCAGGGGAGGGGTATCATGTTAGTTTTCCGGATTTTAGGTCAGCTGGCACTAATGTACACGGATAGCAGGAACCATTACGAGGATAAAGAGGACAAAAGGCGTATGCAGGATGGACATCACATCTGTTGTGTCTGAGAATTCGACTCTGAGAAGCGATAACATCGCGCTAGACTGGCAAAATTTATTTTGTCGTAATTGGTCAATTGGATACGAATGGTGGTTTTCAACAGGACTAAGGATTGAGGATAAGTTTAGTTTAATTACGGTTACAGGTATTACTCTTAATCTATGTCATTTTCTACGATTAACGTAGCCAGGAAATTGTCTAATCAAATGAAATGGCGTATCGAGTGTGATTAAATTTTGTAAGAGGGTAAGGTTTTAACAAGTAGGCAGGAATTCTATACTAACAGAAGAAAATATTGTTGAATTCAATGGAATATTCAAAAAATGTCTATAAATTTATAGAAGAATGAAAGTCTTCTTAAACCTGATAGGTTTTAGATTTGTGTTTAGTATCTTTACAGCATTCTATGTGTTTGTTACAATATAACATCTCCACATAATGCAGTATAATATTTAGGATATGGCAGTCTTATATTTGTAAGTTTTGTGTACTAGTACCTACTGTATTTTGTTTGATCAAACATTAATCAATATTTTCTTGAATTTCTGTTTTCCACCAAATTTTCTTTCAGCAGCTTTATGTATATATGGAAAACGTTCAAATACATACATATATGAGACTGATTAGAGTTAGAATGTCATTAGGTCATTCGAATAAAATATTAAATATAGAGATGACCGCCTCAGTGCCTATGGTGTAAACATGTAATATGGATTTATTATTTAAGGTTTATAACATCATTTTCAGCACAACAACATTCCAAATTTGCCGCTATATGCGTTTATGTTGATACAGATTGTTAAATATATTGTGAGTTACACTTATTTATCACTAGAACCAAATGCTATAAAATCCAATTCTTTATACGCACTCGTATGTAATATAATATCGAAGTATTTATAGTGTAAATAATCAAATGGGTAATACATGAAGGCATGAGGCCAACTAATGTATTTTTATCTTACTATTGTTCTAGTTTGTCAAATTTAAAAAAAATTAGAAAGAGATATCGATGTCTAAGTTTGCACATATCTAGTTTACTGTAGTCTTTTTCAACTTTGATGGGAATGTAAAGATTTTTTTATCAGTTTGTACAGGAAAAATAAAATTTTTATTAGAAGCTTTTTAAACAACAAACGATTTGATATCTAAGATTTAGCAAAAAATCGGAGATAGCGAAAATGACAATGAACTCATTTCCTGCAGGATATTTACTAAATTTCATTTTATCCTTATTTAAACAATTTCAAAAATTCTGACGACGAATTTAGATATCAGTTTGAGTAAAAAATATGTCACGTGGAGCAGGATAAATTGATTACTGAATTAAAGTAAATAGTAAGCTGGCTAATGTTAAAAATATTTTCTAAATATTGACAAAGTTTGCTCAATACTTCCACATCTGTTTTGCTTTTATTTTTTGCTGCAACTACTTTTTAAATTAATTAGTTAATCACATGAAATGATCACGAAAACAGACTTTCTAGGTGGACATGCTGTATAAAGTGGTCGCGATACTGGGCCAGACACTAACTATATAAGGTTTTAAAGCTGATTCAGAGCTGATTGAAAGTTGATTTATATATGATTTATCACTGATATTTGAAACAGCTTAGTTGACTAGCAAGTAGATAATTTTTCATGCTCTCTCCTAGTACCCATATTATGTCTGTCAATTCCTCAACAGAAAAATTTTAAAGAGTAATTAAATTTGCAAAATCTAAGAAACTATACTAACAAATAAAACTAGTTGATTAACTGATAAATAATATGAATCAGACTTTTCTAATGTCACCTTTTCATGGCTAATGTATTATATTCCAATTATTGCCAAAATGCTCACATTTCTTTAAATATCATTAAATATCTCAGAAACTAACCATTTTAGATATAGGGAATGGCTAATGAAAATGAAAGTATATCAAGTATTCTTCCCTTTCTTAATATAAAATACAGAGTGTTCCGTTTTTAAAAAATTAGAAAATAATGCATTTGTGTTTTGAATCGCCCTGTACCCAGTTTTCGTAATATTGGCAAAACACCACTTCGTTATAAAAGTGTAACAGTATAAAAAAGTTATTCCAGTAAAAAAATAATTTCAAGCTGTTTCGTATGGAATACACAGGACGTTAAATACGTAACGATTTCCACACAAAATTGACCATAACTTCTGAAATACTCGGTATAACTCAATAAAACCTTATATTGAAAGAATGAGGAAGATGGGCTTAATCCAAATTTGAAATAATATATAGTGTGTTCCATTTAAGAAAATGTATGTTTGGTTCACCCTAG
This sequence comes from Holotrichia oblita, assembly GCA_023690525.1. Classification (NCBI taxonomy): domain Eukaryota; kingdom Metazoa; phylum Arthropoda; class Insecta; order Coleoptera; family Scarabaeidae; genus Holotrichia; species Holotrichia oblita. Next base: position 71,916,748 of record CM043016.1, on the reverse strand, counting down.
CGATATGAAACACCCTGTATATGTGAAATTAATTTTAAAATGGGTAGCTTAAGACCGTCTATGATTCTTGTACATAAAGTTTTTTGATATCTTCAATATTAAGGGATATATTGAGCTTTGACGCACTAATGCCTCACCCTGTATGTACATTTATACGTACTACATCATAAATTCTTTATGTAATTCTAATATATAATCCCCTTCCATCTCTTTATTGTCGCATGAGACCAAATTTCTCTTTATTGTATAATGGCGGTAAAACGAAAGCTGACAAAAGCTCCTATATAAAGATATAGCCGTGCCTGGCAAGCCAAGAAAAACGGCTTTCTACTTCACCTCGATGAAGATGACGTTAAAGAAGTCTATGAAGAGCAGCAAACTTAATTTTTACTGAAGCGCTCCGATATCTACAGATGCAGGTACGCGTATTTTACTTCCCTTTGACACTGTTGGGGGAAATTACAAGGATGGGACAAATCACGACGTACAAATACGAGAATAAAAGAATTTAGGCAAGTTCGTCGGATGATTGGTAGATGAAAGGCAGCGATGGGATTTACTGAATATAGAATATTGAATTTTGATATCTCAAAGAGAATATTTTCCTTTATAGGTTAGAGCAAATGATAGAAGGAGAAACGATAAAATAGAAAAAAAAACCAGGACTACAAATAAATTTCTTTTCAAAGTTTGTGATGGAGAAAAAGTTTGCTCTATTCATAAAGAACCGATTGAAGCTTTTCAGCATGAACTTCTAAAAACTTTGCAAATACAAACATATATTATGCCTTTATATTACGCAGTAATGGTCTAGGTAGTACCTTGCGTGTAAATGGGTTACCGATGCTTTCAAATTATTTGCATAAGTGTTGTTTTAATCTAATTAATTGTATAACACATCGTCATTTATTTCTATTACTATTGTCGTTTAGATATAAATACATACCTGCAGATAACAGAAAAGAGGAGTAATCCAATCAGTTTAATTGTTCTGCTATACACATTTTAGTAATTCCTTAGTACTTAGCTAATACTAAGAAAATTGCATTTCTACTTTGTGCTATTAAAACTACAGAGAAAACTTTAAAAGGTTCGTGGAATTTTAATTGGAAATTGGAAACTCTTTAACTAGATAAAATATACAAAGAGAATAGGAGATATGGATATGTAATTGTTATCAAGAATTCTGCTTGCGTAATGTAGTACTTAGAATTATATTAGAACTAGAAAACATGAAGGAAATGCCGTTCTTATATTTGTATCTTTGAAAACGTTTTAAATCATGTGCGTTAGACTAATATATCATCAATAAACAAATACAGACGTATCCTGGAGAAAGCGCAGAGGGGGATGCTGCTGCGCGTTGCGTCGGCCTACAAAACAGTCTCCCTGGAGGCAGTTCAGGTGATCGCAGGCGTTACACCAATCGACCTGATGGTCCGAGAGCGGGCGTTTATTTATGATCGAAGACACGAGGACCGACAACAAATAACTAGTCAGGCCAAAAACAATACCATCGTCGCATGGCAGGAAAAGTGGGACACCCTAAGCGACAAGGCGCAGTGGACTAAGCGCCTCATCGGGCGTCTTGATTCTTGGATTGCGTGCAAGCACCGCCAGGTAGATTACTACCTGTGCCAGGCACTGACAGGACACGGCTCGTTTCGCGCATTCGCTAGGCGTATAAACAGGGATACCCACGACGAATGTATCTACTGCGGATGGCCTGATACGCCAGAACACACAATATTTGCTTGTTCTAAGTGGAGTGAGCATAGAATGGGACCTTATGAAAGTATTGGACGTGCACTAACACCGGAAACCTTGGTATCGACCATGCTAGAGTCGCCCTCCACGTGGAAGCTGGTACATGATATGATAAGGGGGATAATGTCCACAAAAGAGGCGGATGAGTTCCACAGACAAAGACAACGACAGCAGTAGATGACGTAGGCCCGCAAGAAGCACACTACCTGATGAAATATTACCAGTAGGAATATAATGTCGAAAAAGAAACCGATAAACGAGACAGACAGAGAACAGTAACTGCTGCTGTAACATAGGATAGTGGGAAAGACAAGATCACAGAAATCTATAGACCTGCCGGTAGTACCTGACGCCATATCACCAATAGTTCCGGGTACTACAGAGGGCATATGAGGGGTTTTAGTGGGTGCGAGTCCCACACACCAATGTGCGATTGACCCAAGCACTTGGCGTGCATTATGCATTTCCCCTGGCAAAAAAAAAAAAAAAAAAATATATATATATCATCAATAATTCCTATGTTTATATTTTACTGAACTGGACTTTATCTTAACACATACATACAAACATATTTAAGGATTTCAAATATTTAATATATACAACCCAGTTTGTGATTTCATGGAAGGTTCTTAAAACAGAAAGTGTTGCAGCACATTATTACACTTATAATAGATTTTTTGTCATTATTTTATGTGTAAACATTCATGCGCCCGTATCGCTTATGCTCACTCATGAAAGTCACGAACATTAATAATGCGAGTACATAAACGTTAGTGAACGCTCGTCTTCATATGGCTGCTCGGCCACTCCACGTTGTTTTCCGCAATGCACTGAAACTTCCTCCTCTTTGCCGAGTCTAGTGATTACTTAGGTGCGAATGTAAGCTTCTAATACTTCCGCTTCTGCCGCTTTACATAAGGACATTTAAATTGTACATAAGTTAATCAATACAGGCAAATGCACTAGGTAGGTAATAATTAAATATAAAATATACAGGTTTGTGTAAATGAAAATCTGCTTTTTAAAAATATATTTCTTTTAGGCATCTATTTATATCTTCTAAATTATAAACTGCAAATAAAAACCTACTTTTCTGATAGAACAACTTTGTGTAGTGTATGAATAGGAAGTAGAACAACTTATTTTCATTTTATATATACATTGACGCGTTTATAGCTTCTTAACTTATAATTAGATGAAATTACGTTCTTTATATAAACTTAACCTATTAATAGAATTTGTATATTGGCTAATATCTTAATGTAACTGTGGATTACGATAGTTACATATCTACCGCATAATCTATGCAGGGCGACGATTTATAAAAGTACGGTGTATACATATATAGAACATAATGTATTCGTTATACAGGCATATTATGAAAATGGGTTGCAAATAAATTACTGTGAATCAATGAATCAAAATAATAAAACGCAGTATATTTGGTACTGTATATTAAAGTTTTGTGAGTTTTTTCGAATAAAAAATACTGCTTTTATCAAATAAAAATACCTGTAATTTAATTTGTTCAGCTGAATACATTTTAATCAAATCACGTCGAGATTGGTAATGGAAAATTAGAGATTTTTCCGGAATATAAAATTAATTGAATAAAAGTGGATATTCGCGTTTAGCTTCTGGAAATAAAGTAAATTTTTACTAATTAAATTTCACGGCAGTCAATCATTTCGACAATGAATCATAGGTATAATACGTTTATCGTAGGTTCCACGTTAATTTGTATTAATCGAGAAAAATTGATGTAGCAGCCTTAAAATAAATATTGAGTTTATGAAACCAGATTCTAATGAGGACTTTTATTGTTTTTTACATTACTGCCTAGAATACTATTTCATTGAATTTGAAATTGATTGCTATACCTTTTTCCTAACGTAATCCTTCTTTTTTTAAATAGTAACCTATACGTTTTGTATCGAAAAGATAGCACATAGATATATTGATGATAATAGGGTAGTTTGACAGATAGAGAAATGTATCTGCTTCATTAGATCATTTTAGTGAAGTCGGGATAATGCATAAGGAACTTATGAACTTCAGCATTACTTAACAAACTTGTTTCAATATTTATGTGTGCAATCTTGAGCATGCAGCTTGTGAACTCATTACGCGAAGCACCATTACTAAAATACACTAAAGAGTCAGATATATCACAATTGTTAAGACAATCTGTTTGCCAATATTTCCATATACTTTTTGAAAACAAGTCGATTAGCAGAAGAGGACAAATCGAATGATCAGTTCGATTTCCGAATTTGAATTGGGTTGATTTTTTAATCAACACCATCTCAAAAAAATTGTGTATTAAAAGAACTAGATATTTGGGTAAATCAAAGAGACTCTCGAAATATGAACAATTTTAATTGATGTGATGGAAAATGTAGTCAATGAATTTTAATGAATTTAATTTGAACATGTATTACAACAATTGCATATCTTATAGAATTAGTGTTTTGTATAACTTGCTATTTAAAAGATTAAAAAGTATGACAATTAGTGTGTATTTAATAACATAAAGTTGTAGACGTAACGTATAATTAGAAACTTTTTCCTCAGTATTTAATGCTGCAGCCTCAATGTTTCTTCCTGCACTGTTTCACGTTGTACAAGTATGAATGAAAAGTTGATTAAATTATACTCACTGACATTAGAAGTGTTACAATGAGAAGAAGTAATTTGTTCAACTTGATTTTTGGTATCAAAAAATTTAAAGCATGCTATGACTGCTATGATAAGCATGTCTACCTTTTATCATTAATACTTTTTTGCAAAAAAGAAAAATTTTGTTACTTTTTTGCGAAAAGATTCATGTTCATGAGAGCTGACTAATATAGAAAAGTTTAGATATTGCGTGTCCGTCTACAAGTGTTAAGCGTAACAACATGCTTTAGAGTTCGAAGACGTCAAAATTATCACCGTGTTAGTGACTTTGACAGGGGTAGAATTGTTGCCTATAGAGATGTTGGTTTGTCCTATCGCGAAATTGGCCGTCGCTTTAATTGCACTGCAATGACGGTAATGCGTGTGTGGACAGAAGAAGGTAGAGCAACACGAGGAAGACCAGCTGGTCGACCGACGCCTACCACAGAGCGTCAAGATAGGCGCTTCAGACAAGTAGCTCTACGAGACCGTTTTGGTACAACGCGTCAAATCGCTGACCAATGGCTTGGAGAAGAAAGTAGACCTATTACTATGCGTACACTATCGCCGCATTCGAGTCTTTGGACTTACACACGATACAGTCCACGATTAGTGCTTCCTTCGACTGCGGGGCACTGTCTTCAATGCTTGAACTGGTACAGACAACGGAAGCAGAATGACATAATGTCGTCTTCAGCGACGAATCGCAATTCTGTCTAGGTATACACGATGGTCGTAGAAGGGCATGACACCGATGTGGAGAGCGACGCGATATTGGGTTTGCTGTTGAGAGGCATGTACACAGAACTGTTGTGTTATGGTAGCCGATCACCATTTCTACTTATTCGGGGCATTATGTTGATGATGTCCTACAAACCACTTTACTACCTTATCTAGATGGCCGTCCACACGTCCTTTTTCAGCAAGATAAAGCACCTCCCTATATTGCTCGTCGAACTATGGACTTTGTCCCAGAAGCAGGCGTTAATGTTTTGCCGCGACTACCCCATTCCCCGGATTAAAACCCCATCCAACATGTGTTGGATATCATGGAGAGGAGATTGTCCACTTTGCATCATCCTCCACAAACTTTGGCGCAGTTTGTCAACGAAGTTCAACTTTCTGGGAACGAGGTGCCACAAGCAGATATCGACCATCTCATTTTGTCGATGCCTAGACGTGTACAGGGGTGCACTCAGCAACGGGGACACCAAACACACTATTAATTTTTTTCGTGTTACATGTTAATAAAATTTCTTGCAAATATTATGGTTTCGTTTCTGATGTAAAACTGTCACATTGCCAAAAAATCAAGTTAAACAAATGATTCCTTCTGGGTGTAACACTTCTAATGTCAGTGAGTTTGTAATGGAGTAGTTTGTATATCACATATTCGTAAATTGTTCAAAGGAAAGTATAAAATAAGGTTTACTGAAATCAATTTTTCTAATTTTTTCATTGATATCAAAGGCTGGGACACTATAACTTTACAAACGGCAAATTCTATCCGTTCACAACTCATTTATATTATAACAACAAAAAGCTGAATTTACTCTTCCAACTCGAATTGCTGATTAAGTTCTCAATTTTTCTTATTTATCCTAGAAGAGCTCTGTAAATTTATAGTGTTTTTCCGTTTTCATATTTCAACTTCCTTCAGTGCTTTCTGTACTCCTTATGCAAATTGTTTATTACATTATAAACCGTAAGCGTAATTTTAGCATGCAGCTTTTATCAAATCCCTAAGCGTTCACAGTGCACTCAGAGAACGTTAATAATAAGGAATTAAAACGAAAGGTTCGCTTGTCGCAATGGTAGAAAAGCACATTTACATTTCAGATTTTACCCTTACAATGCTGGCGTTCGTAACTACAGAAATATAATCAGCGGAATAAAATCAACGGCGATGTTTTATGTAATACAGGTTTTATTATGTCTTAGCGGAAAGCACTAGGGCGACACTTTTTAATATTTCAGCATCTTGGAAATGTTGTAGTTTAATCTTGCAAGTGCTATATAGAGAGAGTAACGAAAAAAATCTGTAAGGAGTAAATCCTAAAAGTAGCGTGTTTTCTTTGATGCCAGTTGTTGTTTTAAGGTAAGAGATTTGTAGTAAGTGCAACAGATGCGCTTACTCAAAATTATTTAAATATTACATACATGTGTCACTAGTGCAAAGTTTTTTTGTATGTATTTACATACATGTTTACAAAATATAAAATCAGCAGTGTACTTTAGCACAACCTTTTTAATCGTAGGATTTCTCGAGAAAACCTAATTTTCTTATTTATTGCGAATTTGTAACAATTTTCACAAAGTTACACGTATTTCGTCGTCACAAGACATTTCATGAATTCTCTGACAAATAACACTTACACTTTGTCTTCTCGAAAAGGTTTTTGTCTAATGACAACGAAATTGCGGTAGGAGTTTAGATGACTTCTGTAAATCTTTGTCAAGTTTGTGGCGTGTTTCATTAGTTCTTGTTTTATTTGGAGACGCGACGATATTTAAAGTACATGCCGAAAGTCTACATGTTATGCCACCTGTACACCTACAGAAATTAATAAAAAATCAGGTATTGAACAAAAGGATTAACTTAAATACAGTATAATGTTTCTTCAGCACTTTTTCTCTGCTGTCAAATATAAATAAACCGGTGCTATGTATATGTATATTGTATGTACCCATACAACCCTTATCACGCCGTTTTGCATATCGCTTTAACGTTTAGTTATTACAGCGTTCACGAATATTATTATTGCACCGTAAATATAATAATATTTACATAACGCACGTTTCTTCACTTACAGACTCGGCTTTACATATAAAGGCCTAAATTTTGCTTATATTCATAGCATGTACGCCTACAGTTCACATAAATTTACCTTAATTTCTATAACTTTACAAGGCACAGACTATATATTGCGTATACACATTCGTATAATCGTAATATACCGTCTGTCCGAGAAGAAATAGGTAGAACGCTGTCCACATAAATCTATATAAACAAGTAGCTGCACATATTTTCATGTAATCTCTGTAATAAATTCGTTTACTTGAAAAGATCTCAGAGGTGGGTGGAATATACGGCGAAATTTTTTGAAAGAGATGCGTCCCGAGTGCGGCAGAGCTTCGCGAGCCAGTCGTTTAGAAAATATATATCCAATGTGACCGTGACTGGTGACTCTATCTGTGTGTATACTTTACCCAGAAACAACTTATGAAGTTAATAAAAAAGGTTTTTCAAACACAAAAGTATCGTAATACTTATTATCTTCTTATGGCTCCGTTTTTTTTTTGTTGCTAGAGTGTGAAAGATTGTTACGAGCAGATATTTGATAAAACTACCCATAAAACACGATTTTTTTACCTGCGACTTTCATGGCTGCTATACAATTATTCCACAGTAAGAAAACATTTGCAATCTACAGTTCTTCAAAAAGATCTGAAATTCTACTTATAAAGTTATTGGTACACACGATATTTCGCACAAAATCCTACATCTACTCAAACGAAAAAATACAAAAAAGTGTGTTCCAGTTCATGTATGTCAACCGAATAACAGATGTTTAGACGAAGATAGTTTACCATTTTCATGGTAGCGTAATACATATGTATATCGCGTTCCGCGCAGGATGCAGTATATACTCATATTCATAGATTTAATACTGACTTACCTTCTCTTCCGCTGCATTTCATATTTCGCTTTTTTTTTTTAATCTGTGGTGGGTGCTTAGTTGCAGTGACTCCGTAAGCTGTATTACTTGTCTGGCTATCACTGCAACTCTTGCGGTGTAGTTTTGGTGTGTGTAAGTTGTGTTTAAATGGCTTTGTGACAGCATCATATCGGCTTTTATGATGCAGCGCTGTTAATCACTTTGCTCCCAACAGCGAATGGCAAGTCGATCCGGGATTAAACTCTCTGAAAAAATGTCACCGTCCCTCCAGAGAATTGAACCCCGGCATCTATCGTTCTCTCACAACAATAATCAGCCGCCTAACCACTGCGGCCATCGACCCATTAATAACGTTGATAACGTTAATGACAAGGTTCAGTTTTTAAATAATTGTTTGCTGGATCTGTTTGATGTGCATGCTCCCCTAATAATTAAACGATTCACAAAAAAGTACACTCCATGGCTTACAGATAATTTAAAACTTTTGATTAGGTTGAGGTATGATGCTAAAGCCAAGTATCGTAACTCGAGATGTCCTACTCATTGGGATTATTATAAAACTCTTCGCAATTTGACTACGTCTTCGTTCAAACGTGAAAAGAGGGCATACTTTGAGTTTATTGCTAATACAAGATCTCATAAAGCTTTATGGAGGCAATATTGCATTTGCGTGTTACTAGGCGTCTGCCTGTTGAGGATTTTTCTGGTAATCTTGCAGATGTTGATATAATGAAGCAAGCAAAAGAATTCCAATTTGTTATTTCATTGTTATGAGGCAAATACTGCTAAGTTCTCATTTTCTACTGTGGATCCTGGTTTTATCTCCAATATTATTTATAATATTCGTTCAACGTCAACTGGTTCAGATGGAATTAACATAACAATGACTAAACTATGCTGCCCGTTTTTGGTACCCTTTGTAACACATGTCATTAACTGTTGCATTGAGCAGGCTGTTGTTCCGGATGTCTTGGTCAAACCCTTACCCAAAGTTAAAAACCCTTTCGCCTTTACTGACTTTCGTCCCATAAGTATTTTACCTACTTTTTCTAAAATTCTTGAAAAGGTTATTTACATTCAATTAAATGATTTCGTAAACATTAATAATGTGCTTTCTTGTACTCAGTCCGGCTTCAGGAAAGGTTACAGTTGTGAGACGGCATTGCTCGCGGTTACTGATGATATTATTGCTGCCACTGATAGTGGTTTAATTACTGCCTTAGTACTTTTAGACGGTTACGGTACGGTTTGCCATAGTAGTCTTTGTTCGTTGTTATATTCCTTGGGTTTTAATGTTGGGTCGGTTCAACTATTAAGTAGTTATCTATGTAATCGTCATCAGGGTTTGGTTATAAACTCTAATGTCTCAGTCTCGCGACAGATATCTACGGGCGTTCCCCAGGGATCAGTTGTAGGGCCCCTGCTATTCTCCATCTATACGTCGCAGTTTGTTAATTGTATACATTTTTGCCAAAAGCATCTATATGCTGACGATATGCAGATTTATCTTTTGAACCTGCAAATTGGTAACGGGCCCTTGATTGCATTAATTCTGATTTACGGTCTCTGTACGAGGTGTCGTCTCGGTATAATTTGATGTTGAATCCACTCAAAACACAAGTAATATTATTTGGTAATTCTAGAATCTGTGAGGATTTGAATGGAGTGTTTCAGGTCAGTATTGGTGACATTGTTGCCCCGACTGTAAAATTGGTAAAGAACTTCGAGTTACAGATGGATAATACTTTCCGATATCGTGATCAAATAAATAAATATATTAAAAAGTCGTACATAAATTTAAGAAAGCTTTATCCACATAGATCTTCTTTACCATGCACTGTTAATCACCCTGATATTGATTCCGTTACGAGTTCCCGTATTAAAAAAATTCAAAATTCATGTCTAAGGTTCATTTTTGGAATTGGAAAATTTAATAGAGTATCTCATAAGTTGGGAACTGCTGGGTGGTTGAATATGAGAAACAGGCGCGAATTAAAAGTGTTACCAACTTTTCATAAAATTTTATTATTCAAAACGCCACCGTATCTTTATATCAAGATCCGATTTAGAACTGACATTCATAGTACTGCTACGAGGTTTAGAGGTCTGATATCACCGCCCTCTTTCAGACTGTCACTATTTAGGCGATTCTTTTCTTATAATATATATAAAGAATATAACGACTTTGATGAGTCCTTTAAGATCTTGTCTGTTAGTACCTTTAAATCTCAACTAAGAAATAGATTAATTGATTTTCAGTGAAATATGTGCCAGTCTTCTGCTAACTACGTATGTACATATATATTTAGCCATCTATATAGTCGTAATAATTGTTTCCATGCGGAGCTACGGTGATTTCCGTTTTTGCGCATATATTCATTTCTTGAAATTTTCTTGATTACGTAATTTAGGCTTTTAGTCGTTAAGTTAATTTTATGTATTACATTCAGGGTTAGTGCAAACAGAACTTGCTTCTGAATCTCGCCCTGTAATTGCTCCTTACTTTGTCTAGCTTTAGTTATTTTCCATAAAACAAGCCTAATTATATTGTATGTTGTTGTTGGCATAGTGGATAGCAATAATTATTATAAATAATAAAAACATGAACTCTATACTTCTCAAACTGCGCAGTACTATCATTACGTGTTGGAGGTGTGTAATGCGTTCATTAAGATATCATGCGCTAATAAACACGTGCGAACTGTGAGGTGCAATAAGTAGTTAATTGCAATTATCATGGATTCATTGTCGACTCCATCAACAAGTAAGAAAAAGTTCACTGGATTTAATGATAAATAGACCAACGATCCTGGCTTTAAAGACTGGATGGAGAAAAAGAATGACTTTACTGCAATGTGTAAAGCATGTAACTCGGAAATTGCCATTTAATATGAAGGCCGTCGCGCACTGACAGTAATTTATTTTCATACATTCTAGTTCCTTTAAATTTTGTTATATGCTTGTTACAGTTTCACGCCAATAGTATAAAGCATAAAAAAATGGATTTGGCTAAAAACCTTCTCAAAGCATGAATAATTTTTTAAGTTACAATAGCTTGGACTGCTTGGCAAAAAATATTAGCAAGTTATTTCCAGATAGTCAAATAACAGCAAAAATGACATCTGGACGTAGAAAAGCATCGGCAATCACTCGAAATGTTTTAGGACCCTATTCTCAAGAAAAAGTGATCTCCGATTTAAAATCTTGTTCTTATTTTTCAATAGCCTCAGATGCATCAAATGTTGGCAATTTGGAAACATTTCCATATTCTGTTCAATGTGTTAATTGTAATAAAGGTATATGCAGGAAATTATTAAACTTTTACGAGGAAGCTGAAGAAACATCGCTAGATATATATAAATGCCTTAAAAAAATTACTATAGATGCCAATCTCAGCATGGATCAAATAAGTGCATATAGTGCAGACAATGCTTCTGTGAATTATGGTGCCCATAATTCTGTGTATCAGAAATTAAAAGAAGAAAATAAACATATTTTTAAAGCAAATTGTTAATGCCATGTAATAAATATTTGTGTGAAATATGCATTAAAAGGCATCCATGTTGATATAGAAAGCATAGTCATAAAAATTTATAATGAGTTCAGTTCATCAGCATTAAAAACACAAAAATTGAAAGAATGGTGTGAGATTGCTCAAATACAGTATAAGAAGCTGCTAAGACATGTACCTACAAGATGGTTGTCACTTTTGCCAGCTATAGATCGCCTTATTCAGAGTTGGCCTGCTGTGAAACATTATTTCTTAAGAAAAGGTTCACACAACTGCCACAAGGTGTTATGGGACTTTATTTCAGAAGGTTGCTATATCAGTGACATAAATAATGAGGAAGAATGTAAAAAGAAGGCAAGAATGACTGTTACCTCTTCTTCTTAAGTAATGTGTTGAATGCCTGAATTTACAAAAGTGATTTTGCTACTAGAAAGTGAGAGCGTCACTATTTTGGAAATAGATCATGCGAGGTCTTCACGATCAATCAAAAAGTAGGATGGCTGATAATTTTTTTGGGAGTAAAGTCAGGACCATCTTTAGAAAAATTGATGGAGAAGAAAGAAATCAATTCACATCACAGGCACACATTTTTCTTCAAAGAAGAAAGTTATAATTTTGATCCCAATGGATTCTATAAAAAGTTTGTGCTTTTATCGCACATTCAATCTCAAATCGGAGGAATTAGAGCTGACTTGGGAAGTGCTTTCCCAATTTCCTTAGTGCTTTCCCCAGATATTGAATATAGAGAACTCTGATAATATTGACTACCTTTATACAGAGTTTGCATATCTGAAAACTATGTATAAGGCGTTTCCGAAAGACCAAGCGACGAAATATGGGCCTATTTCTTCAAAAATAACACGTCCACAAACTTTACAAATTTAAAGAAAGTAGTTTGTTTTGTTCTTTCAATTCCAACAAGCAATGCCTTTTGCGAAAGAGTATTTAGCCAACTGAATAGTTTATGGACTAAAGAGCGAAACCGAATGTCCATGGATTTAATCAAATCCGAACTGCAGACTGCGTATTAATTTTGACGAGTCGTGTTCAGAAATTTTATCACTTTTGCAAAGCTCTGACGGAGAAAAACTAATAAAACTCGCAAAATCCAGTGATAAATATAAAAAAAAATGATCTATTCGCCATTTTATTTTTATAAGAGTTTTTTATTTATGTTAAGACTTATTGTATACGCTACCAAAACATAATTAATAAATGTATATTTTTGAAAATAAATGTTTTATTTAAAGTACATTTCCTTCGAAAATAAGAAATACACATTTTTGTATGAGTGCAAAACGCATAGCGGTAATGGGCGGCAAAGAACTACCACGACTCCATACCGTTGTCCTAGAATTGTCCCGGTACACGTGGAAAATAAAAAAAATTGATAGTTACTTGAATGATTAAAGAAACTAGTATATTTCAGATAAAAATATATCCTCTCTAAAATATACGAAAGAAATTTTCAAGATTCCTTCAGTCGCTATGTCTTTATGAATGTAGATGCATGTATTCCTACTGTTTCTCCTATTTTTGTAATCATAAATATTAACAATTCATTGAAAAGTATTCTCTGAACTGCCTGGATTTATCTCACGGATGTACGATTTTACCAACGTTTTTAGTCTCTCACTTTAACGTTGTTTTCTCCGCAACAGCAAAAATCATATTTTTTCTTAAGTTTATCGTAGAAGACACATAAAACGCATCACCCATAACGTTCATATGGCTATAAAAGAGCCTGAGCGACTGCGATGGAAACAGATTAGTAGATGCGATATTTCAGATACAGTGGTTAGGCGTAGTAAAAGTTGAAATGTAATATAAGGAAATTCGAAGAACGGAGGCGCTATAGAAAACGTGAGTATGTATATGCAATGCGATGCGACATCAGCAGAGAACATTTAATATAGGTAAATGCCTTCTACTGAAATTTTATTTTCAGGTAACCTGCTGACGCTAAAATGTTACGCCACAACACTAAATGTATTATACATAAATATTACTTTTCCTATAATACGAAACAAGAGATTCTATTTATACATGTATTAGAGGTGATTATAGTTTTGAGATGATCGGGAGAATTCGTGACGTTTTAAAACAAATTGAATATTTTTATCATCAATCATTTTAGGTGTGCGGGGAAACTGTAATAGGATACTGGTGGGAGTTCCGTGAAAAATTTTGAGCGATCCAATTTTAATGCTAGGAGTAAATGAAGATTAATAGATGTTTCCGAAGGTGCCCCCCTGTTTATAAACGCTAATTTAAGAGACAAAAAAAATTTATGACCGAGCTACTGTGTAATTATGCAAATGCAAAGTAAAAACTGGTTCATACATTATTTCCTGCTATGATCATTATACGTCCTATTAACTGTAAAAAAAGTAAGTCGATTATCGTTAGTAAAAGAATAATGAATGCATAATATAATAGGTTTTCGAAGTTTTTTTTAAATTGCTAATACAGCAATTAATTAAAATTTTTATTACACAAGAATTCTAATAAATTAGAATATAATATAAGGATAATTCATATAATTTTTTTTAATGTGTGGTGGGTGCTTAGTTGCAGTGACTCCGTAAGCTGTATTACTTGTCTGGCTATCACTGCAACTCTTGCGGTGTAGTTTGGTGTGTGTAAGTTGTGTTCAAATTTAATTATCACATTATAAATAACTACACATACCTTAATATTCTACTCTAACAAGAGAAATAAACAATAATAATATAAATTTCAAAATTGTTGGATGACATTTAGCTTAGGTTTGCATTTTTTTCCATTCTTTGAAATGTAAAGAGGAAAGAGTGGACTTAAAGTATAACGTCAGCAAATGGGTCATCCTCTAATTCCATTTCCAAGGATTAGTAACCAGTCCGAAACAAGAGACACTGTTCCCTTTGGAACACAAGATGACTTGTACAAAGATAGCACTTTGGTAGATTCTATTCAAATCTAACAATAACGACTTCGAAATGCACTGTTTCATTTTATAAAAACAAGAATGATTAAAATGATTAAATATTCTATAGCAATGGCAGAACAGCAGAATTTTAACCATGGAAGGAATGAATGAAGTCATGAAGTTGATATGTAGATACAATTTTGAGAGTACATTATGCAGTTGCCATTTACATTAAAAACAGTGGTAAAGAAAGTAATTTTAATCTGTCAGAAATGCTCAAGAAATAAATAAGTATATGTATGTGGCAGTTGATTTCCATACTGTCTGCCGTTTCTTAGAAAGTTATGCTGTATTAGTTAGAATTATTGAAATACTTATGGTATTAAATGCCTGTCTTGGCATACATGTGTATTATCTTATGGGCATAAGATTATTGAAAGAGCTACATTTACCAATAGCACAGCTCTACAAAGAGCCACAAGCGTCTAGACACAAAGATTTTAGAAAGTACATCCGTAAACATCATATAGAACCTACAAATAAAGACATTCATTTGTTAGTAGTTTCTCCCATCCCTACCTATAATAAGCTTACGAACGCTTTTCAAAAGAATTACATGAGTAGAAGTGAAGTCCCATCTACGATAACATCTTTTAAAAGGTAGGCCTAAATCATAGAAAGCAGGAATTAATATACAAAGCGGCTGTATTTGTATTTTATTTTAATTATCTATCTATCTGCATTAAATAAATATGAAACGATGATATATTTCTCTATACTACTTCTAACATGCTTATATGTGAACAGCCTATTAGATTTTGTTTTAATTCAAAGTGGTCTTCGAGAAACAACTTTTGCTGCATTTCACAGGGGATGGTTCACTACATACGGTCACAAAGTTTAATTTAACATTCTGTACCTTTTAAATAATTCAATGTTAATATTTTTTACAATGACGTGTGTTTAAAATAATAACATGTTTACATAGGACGAGGCAAACCTTAAATACAAGATTTTCTTTATGTTTTATTTATATACATTTGCTATATTTAGATCTAATACTTCTTGTGATATTTTAAAATATGTGATTCCAAACTTACGATATTAAGTAGGTATGCATTTATAGCATTTTGCGTGAAAGTCCAAGTGATTTTGTTTTGTGCTGGATACTATGTAGTTAGGTATTCTAAAGGTTATACATATTTTTTTATTCATTAAAATTAAAATAAATGGTAAAGACTGGTTAGGAAGTTTTGCAGAATCGTAATATCAAACAAGCACATGTTGCACAACAGCTATTATTGAGCTCTAAAAAAATTATGAAATAGATCACAAAATACCCATTATCATTTTTAAATTTTCTTTTCTTGTATAATATTTATAAGTGATAATGCATATTATCCATCCATTTTTCGGAAAAAATTTAGCTGGCACAAGATACATATTTACAAATTCTACTAACAAGTACTCAATCAATATTTAAACACTATCCCGGAAATTAAACCGAGTGAAATATATCAGCCAGATGGAGCTATACCTCATAATATATGAACTATCGTATCGTTGGCTCTCACATTTGCCTACATTTTTTATGAGCAACCTGTTTCAACAATAAATGACATGAGAGACAGAACCAGACTTGCTTTACAGACTATTCCGACGAAGCAGATCACAGCTACGAGTATTTGAATATTTATTATTATAAAGTTTGGTATCATTTATTTTAATCATAAGAATAAAAAATATTTTTATTAACGTTCTTTTCACACTTGTGCTGAAGTCTTCCGGGTGTTGTCCCGTAGATAAGTTTTTATTTAACGTTTCGCTGATCATGCTGTCAGAAGGTTTCTGAAGACTGAACTAGTCTTTAGAAATCTTTTCAAGAAGCTGACAGCATGATCAGCGAAACGTCAAATGCAACGTTATCTACGCGACAACACCCGGAAGACTTCAGCACAGTAAAGGACGGTCGTGAAAATCTACGCTCACCTTTCGACACTTTGCAGCGGCCAACTTAAAACAATAAGTTTAGAATAATTTTCAAATATTTCAAAAGCTGCTGGATTTAAGTAGGTATAGGGGATGTTGAAAAAAAACCTAAAGTATAATGAAAGACCTTCTATTGAACATATAAAATTCAAGGTGTTCTATAAAAGAAAAGACAAAATCTTGCATTTGAACTTTGCCGCTACTATGGTAAATCAGACAATATTAAAAAAATAAAGAATTATTGGAAAAAGTATTATTTAAAATGATACAGAGTGTTAAGGCACTACAAAGTTTCATAACAAAAATGACCTAATTGAGACCATCACTAGAATGAGCTAGATCCAAATACAATATAAAATATAGGCTGGTCGATTTAAAATAAGAAAGTAGTTGTGGCTTGTTATGCCCAATATTTAATACTTAATTGAATTTCTTATTTGTTCCATTTTATGTATAAAACCGTAACAAACAGTTATCCGAATTTTTGTCAAGTTTACGATAGTTTAACATCACTATTCGTATTACCTGATCAAATACTGTAAAATCATTTTATTCCGATCTAGTTTGCGTAAATACTACACATGAACTATTAAATTATTTAGTCAGACGTAAAACCGAATACTTTAGTTTTATAGCTAACTAAGTATGTATGCAGATCTAAGTCTGTATACACAGAAAAGCGTCATAGATACAAAACTTGTGAATCATTGCATGCTTCTGTGGTATTACCGAAATATCTTTGTATCCATCTAATAAAATCTTAATTAAGTGACAGATAATAAATATTTATATAGTTTGAACAGCTATCACAGATTATGCCAGTGTCTCTTTAATAAGATTTTATTACAGAAATAATTTAAGAGACGTTAGTCACTCGCACAAATTTACAACAAAATTATATATAAAAAAAAACACGGAGTTCGTCTGATAAACGTAATATTTCGTAAGGTAATGACGTCAGAAACTACCCAATACTTTGGCATCATCGACCTTTTTTTATAAACTTAACCTACATTACACGGAAGATGTCTCAAGAGAAAAGATATTTGGATACACACGGTGGATATAAAAACAGCTCAGACGTCATCAGTTAGTTAATGGATGATATCACTAACTATAAAAATGTAACCTACATTTTCTGTAACAAACATATTTTGAAAGAGACACTTGTTTGTCGTTTAGAGATATGATTAAGATTAAGACGTTGCTCTTTTTTTAGAATAATAACTTCAGATCATTTCTGAAAGTAATAAATTAATAAATAAAGTAATGGTATTAAGTAATCAATATTTTTCGAATTTTTAGATTCTATGACAATATTGATTCGTTATCTTATTGGCAATAACTTTTTAAATATTAACTTTGACACTTTGAAAAGTTAAAAAGTAAAATTATGTATAGCTCGTAGAGTCTGTCGTAGATACCTTTGAATAGAAGTTGATCTGTACGGCGGCGGAGGCAGTAGTTATAATATTATGGAATAACTGTGATGTAAACTTTTTACAAAATATAATGTTTCAAATACGTATACATTATAAAAAGTCTAAATATTCTTACGTTTAAATATGACATTACATGATTTCTGCCATTTAAAGGCAGACATAAATCATAGCGTCATCTTTTTGTAATATAAAGAGTCCGGAAGATTCAGAGCACATGCCGCAATGAATTATGCTATAAATCATCTTAGAATAGAAGTCTGCGTTGTAGAGCTCAATTCCAATTTTAGAGCTACAGTTTTTCTTAAATTATAAAGCGCCTAGCGTGTTCTTGAGAGCTTAGTTCATAAAGCATCAACATTTAGAAAAGAGAATTTGATTGATAACTACTGCTAAAAATCTTGTCAATTCATGGAAAATAACAAATTTATTATATACTCTAAGTAAAAAAGCAGGAATTTTATATACTATACTACTACTCGTCTAGGTTCCAAGCACCTCTCCTTACTGCGACCTAGTGATCTATTGTGATTACCCTATCCCATCAATACCCTTTTATTCCAATGTTCTTGACGAATCTCAGAATTAGTTTGGGTGTCAAGGCTTTGATCTTTTGTCAGCTTAATGATTTGCACTCGCAAAGTATGTGCTCGACTATTTCAGTTCCCAGTCCGCAGAATCTACACGTGTCTTGATCAACTTTGCCCATCTGTTTAAGATGGTACCTTAGAGGGCAGTGGCCAGTCAAAAGACACGTAACTCTGACTTGCTGAGATCAAGTAGTTTTTTATTACTGTTTAGCGAGGAATTTTGTAAAAAATTTAAAGGGAAAGTTGCTGAATCTCACAAAATTTAACCGAGATTTAGAATAATGGTTATTGGCCTATCCCTTGAGTATTTTTTCGCAAACATAAAATATAGAATCTTTGATGAGCGATTTTGCCCGCTGAGAAAGCTGTTCTAAAGATTTCTAAATTTGGCTTCAGAAATATTAATGTTAGAGTGGAAAATATAATTAAATAAAATATATATAAAATAGCTCAGTCTTTTAACATGGTGATAGTTTCTGATTGGAAAAGGCAGCAGCACAAAACTTTGGTTTATACTTAAAGCAAATTCATCAAAAGTACATAAATCAGTTTTATATCAGCGTGAGTGATATTTCATGTGCATTAATTAAAAGGCTAAAATATTCCGTGAGAATGTAGAGGAGTAAACTTCCAATAGATTTTGTGAGAAACAGATACTTTAGAGTCCGCTTTATGCGAGTATGAATTACAGATACATACATATATAATTTATATAACACTTACGAAATTTTGGTCGCTATAACTGAGTTTCCATTAGGTGTGAATCCATTATAGATGAAGTCCGATGTATTTTAATGTGCATCATGAATATTTCATCCTCCTTTCGCATTTAACCGAATTATGTGTATGTATATCGAAACATGCAAAACGCAAAAACGTTCTTTCAGTTCACTAATATGAATTAATAACTTGCATAGCTCTCCATTTTTGTGCTGTTATTTTCGATTGTCAGTCAAACGAAAAAAGGTAACATCACAAAGCTTCCCATGTGATTCGTAACAAAATAAATTGTATAGGAGGGATACCTTTTCCCTTTACCAATCACAGACTGATTTTTTGAAGAATAGCGATCAGAAACGTATATACAGTACCTACCTTGAATTACTGGAAGCCACCGAATTGTTGGAGCGGGATCTTCTGCTTTTTAGACTGTCGCCTCGGTTGACTACGCCTTTGCCCGTGATAGAAAAATGTCTGAGTCGATAATATTCCTCCTCGACGCCCGTATTGGGCATAGACGCCACTCTAGATCTCTGTTGCGGAAGACAGAGATAGTTCGGCCGACCGGAAGACCTTCCCGGAGTCTTTACCGACTGCGAGCGGTTGTGATGCGGGCTGCCGTATCTGGAAATGAAAACGCAAAGGCGCGTGATTATCGTCCCTTAATGTCATTTTAAACATCATTACTATCATTATTGAGGATATAACGCCATTCTGAATATCATTATTGTCATTATTGCGTCATTAACGTCATATAGAGGCGCTGTGAGTTGAGAATAGAAACCTGAAAATATGTATAATGTAGTAAATGCGGAGGAGGCTTAAACTGATATTAGAATCTACGTATAAGTGAATATAAAGAGAAAACAAATATGGCTGTCTAATGTACGCAATATATAAATATTATTACAATTTATGTAATATGTGAGATTATCTGAACATTTTAAAAAGTACTATGTAACATAACGCAAAGTGATTTTTATTTTATGCTGAGTTTTTAGATTACCTTTCGCTGGCCTTATTCATTAGATCACTTATTGAAACAGAAGAAAGCGTTGAAACAGATGGATTTAGGAAAACGTCTACATTGATACCTTTTTTAAACCATTGCTGCAATGGCAATACATAGAAGCATTCGAGCATTACAAATCAAGTTACTAATAAAATTTTACGGCATACTAACAATATTCCTCGTATTAATTGTCATTGTTGATGACAACTTTATTAACTTATTCAACATAATCGTTAAGCATTATATGTTACTGGTACATACTATCATGACAACAAATAGGTTACATATTACATATTACATAGCAAAATTGACAATGTTTTGATTGGTTAGCCTCCTAGACTGATATTTTATTGTGTGTACCAAAATAATGTCGCAAACAAACAGATAGGCTTTCAAAAAAGAAATTAAAATTCACAGAAGATATTTTATGACCCAATTGTAAATTGACGCTCATTACAAATATAAGTTTCATCAGATCTTAAATTAGATCGTCGATTTGTTTTTACCGGCAAACAGCTGATCCTCCGTGGTTAAATAGGGTAGAGTAAGTGATGATGTGTTGACTTCTGTGGGTACACATTGATATAATAAATTTTTTAGGCCTCCTGCAGTCTTTTATTTCGAAGTCAATGGAGATGGAACAACTAAGTTTTTTACACGGTTTTGTGACAGGTTTTGTTTGATGAAGTTTGTGCATGCTCCTTGAGTCAAATATGTATTATGCTCTTTCTTGACGTTTTGATGTTAAAACTTAAACCCTAATAGAAGGATTTAGCCAATGAAAGGAGGCGAATTGAAGTCAACATTTTCTAGGTTTAATAAAAGGCGTCTAGGATCACTAGTTATGAGGTAAGTGATATAAGAATATTCCTAAACATTTCTTTTCTTTATATTCTCTTGGTATATTACATTCCTAATTAATCAAAGATGAATGTTTGGTGTGCTTCTGATAGCCCCTTGATAAATGTGAATGCAGGTGACTGTTTAATGATGTTACAGTAGTACGTCATTGATGAACTGTCACTAAAAGTCAGACATGTAGGATACTTCCTACAAGATGGCATAGCATTGTAATTAGCCTTTACTGTTAGTGCTTTTCTTGACGATACGTGTCTTGATCAACAGATTGATCGTAGTGGACGATTATCTTGACGGACTTTTTAATATATTTTAAGTCTATAAATTGTATCTATGATAACATAACTTTGACTAAGATAATTTTGACATAAAAATACATCCTTGCTCTAATCAAAAGCAATAATTAAGTGATTAAGTTCCGGTATCTATCACCTATTCTTAGGATCCATCTATGGGTAAATTTTTAACCCTGATAGTCTCAAAACATACCAAAATAGTGGCATGGACCTCATAATCCAGTCGCTGGATAAAGTGTTACTAGCATATAATTGGAAGACGGGTTGAATTTACAGTATTAAAAACGCTACGTCATCTGTATCTCGATGTAATCAAAATAAAGTAAGAAAATGTCATTTATTTATTGTATGGTATTTTTTGTTAGTAATAGCTACTATATGTAAAACAAAAGACTTTAAAAATGATGCAGTTTATCATATAAATAACATATGCGCTTTCCAATTCAGATGTAAAGTAGGTGAATTGATCTTCCTGCTGCATCTACGTTAAAGTTTATTGGTAAGAAATCGTTAGTAATTACTCCTAATGATGATTCTAGGCGTTGATGAGCCAGTACCTCAGCCGAGAGTGTTGCCTTATAATTCGGACATATGTGAAGGAAAAGAATTACCATAAGGATTGAACGACATTATACCGGAAACTAATTCCGTGGAAGAGAATTTTGACGATGAACTTGAATCGCCAAGACAATGTCCAGGCGCTTTTGAAAAACTTCAAGGATTTTCCAATGAATTGACAGCATCAGAAAGAGCTTTAGACTCAGGTGCATTTGCTGCCATTGAGTTATATAAGACGATATCAGTACCAAAATATGTGGTAATATTTGGTGACTGGTTTGTTGGTCTAAAGTTATTTATTTATCTAAAGGAAACATGTGGGCTACTTGTCTAAGAACAATTGGAAACAATACAATTGCTGAGTATCAGATATAAAGAGATAACGTTTTACAAATAAGGAGTAGGAGATTATTCATTCATAAAGCACATAATGAAATAATAAATAAAAAATGGTATGACAAAAAATGTATAGCAGTGGCGTATCTATGGGAGCCTAAGCAGATACAATACACGATACTTTAGGATATTTGTGTGGGTTATTAATATTTGTATAATAAGGACGCAGATGAAACTGCTAAGCAAGACGTTTTCAACTATTGACCAAATTATGACACTCAGACGCAGATATTTTTCAATAGATTTTACAACTGCCTTTGCAGTAAATGCAATTCAGCCTTAATCTTAGTCTTATATACAACAAAAATTGTTTTTATTTCTTTCGTAATGAAAATTAGTTCTTTTAGTATATTTTGATGTTCTTTATACATATATAAATATGTTTATTATCTAGATTCTAACATTTATTATCCTTTGAAGAAACTGTTTACAGTATTTTCATATTGATATGTAAAAATTGAATAAAACGATTAAAAATATGTTATTAGCATTTGATTACTACATAAAATCTTTGTCCATGCGCAACAATTATTAAAGACAAAATGACAGTTCCGACAAGCAATAAAGTTTACAAAACTGCAGCACTCACGACAACAAAAAACAGCAGTTACATCAACGCCATTAATTATTTCCTTAAACCTCTTAAATGTTATTGCGTTATAAGAGTTCATTTTGATTTAACCTATCTTATGTACATATTCTCCGCCAGAATTTCATAAACAAGGATATTCGCGAAAGAAGCTTTCAACTCTGTCTTATATAGCATGTAACATTAAATCCTCATAAAATAAAATCTCAGTGTAAACATTTAAAACCAACAAAAATCTATGAACGAATTTGGACAGATGTGGTATTTCAGAAATGGCGCCCAGTCATAAAATGATATAAACGAATACCATCCACATTTTCAAATAACTAATTGCCAATTTTGAAACCTAATTTCATTTGTTAAATACAAGGATGTTTATTGACTTTCCATTTGGTTTATTTTCCACCCTTGATTGATTGAGAGATTTTGAAGCGGCATTCTCGAATAAACACTGTAAATTGCAACGTTATTGCAAATTCATTTCCTGCGTAATAATTGCGATCCAGACATCACTCTAAATATTCAATAAATATTTGGAATATTTCTTGCGAAATGAAAAGCTATTTGTAATTCGCATATATTTTGACAACGATCGTAATTTTAATTTGATCGTAGATATCTCCCTAGATTGCTTTCGAAAGCATGATAGCTTTATGAGTAGCATTTTGTTATTTTAAGTATCGTGTATACATTTCAAGGTTGCATAGCTTTAAAATATACAGCATTATACAAACGTGACCTTCAGATTTTCTATTTCTTGATGTTACTTATATTGGTGATCTCATGTTGGTGACATTTTCAGGATATTGGATCATAATACTTAAGATTGTAAGACGTTTTTTTGTCATGCATGCTTAGGATTAGTAAATAATTTCGTAACTTTTATTGTTTTTTTTTATTAAGAAAACAGCTTCAAACTAAATTTATGGCATTTGTAAAACAACTGTCAAATACTCGCAATATCCGCATTTGCAGAAGAAATCATGGATACTATGAAGATTCCAATGTAGCAGATTTTCCTGACGTGGTATATAAGCTATCAAGCTGTAAGTTCAAAAGCGACTTCTACATTGTTTAGGAGATTAGGATGGGTCTACATGTACCAAGGAAGTGGCATGCCCCACATAGAAAATGATACAGATCATTATGGACCGTATAGGTATTATAGAATCTCTTGTATATGGTTATGACACCGCAGGAAAAGTCAATAATGCGAATCATTGAAAATGAATAGATTCAAATAAACGTAGTTATTAGTAGGGGTGGTTGTGTTATTGTACAATTATTTGCCATATCTTTAAAATTTTTACAAAAATTATCAAAAAATAGAAGCATTTCACATAATTTTAACGCTCGGGATCACACTGGGTTATTAAGGTCTAAACCTAGTACCTAATGAGTTCTTTTTATTTTCGAGTGTAAAGAATTAACACGTTAAGATTTAATATAACAAATTGGACTACAAAAGGCAATACTTTGCAAAATTGTAAATGAGTTTCGATGGAACAACCTTCCTATATACAAATAAGCCGCATACAGGAAGTTGTATAAGAAATCCAGTCCTAAGATCACACAATATAAGAATTATCACCACAAGCTTACAAATGTTGGTATTACAGATACAAGACTGTTATGTATATGAACACTAAATAAAATGCCACAATTCCAATGTCTATTTTTGAGAGCTTTTTATTAATATCACTATCGGAGTCTTAGCAAAAATATAAATTTTCTTTTAGTATGATAAAAACTATTTATAAAAAAGCCAAGTAATATAAAAATTGGAAACTCTGCTGTAATTATGAATCCATTTTGGTTTTTAGGGCAGGATTATTACACATAAATCACACCTAAGCAACACGTACTCGTAAAGCTCTCCTTTTAAAGCCATTAGGATATCCGTATCTTTTATAGCTTTTCATTTCATTTACTCTGACCTTCGTATATACGTCGCACGTAATGCAAGGAAGAAATATAGAACTAGCATTCTGCCGTTATTATTTGTAATTTGACTACTTCATCCTTTACAACTTATCTCGTATCGTTGCTCACATTATCATCATCAACTGTTTGTGCAGCTTTAATTAATGATACCGTTACGACACACGTAAATAAACGGCTTTATTGATATCTGATAAATCTGAGGCACGCGTGTCCTATTTTTAGAACGGAGTATAAAGCGAGAATGGAACTGAACTCGAAATAGTACAAGCACACTATACAAAACTATCTATTTTTGTCATTGGAGAAGCCACATATAACATTTGTTTCAGTGGTCCATGAACTGGTGCGAGTTCTATTTTAGTCTGAAGTCTTCATGTTTTGGGATTTCTTATGAGAGCAGCATGTGTAAAGAACTCTAAAATAAATATATATACGAATTGTAAATTTATAACGGATAAAATAAAATCTAATAAAAATAGTTAAGTTAAAAAATTTAATATTGTAATAATGTAGATATTATATTTACCTACTATTAAAATATACCAAGTTACTGTTGTAATACCCAAAAACAAAAATATATACATACATAGAGCAAATTTAAAAACTGGAGAAGAACGGTATGGTTAAATTTCTTCAAATATCATTTTAATTATGGGAATATTACATCATTATATATTTGGTCATTTACCATGATTTATTTATTTGTAATTTATTCTTACGAGACGGCCATTAAAGTAAATGTCAAAATATTATAAGTCGACGCTTTTTTTACGCTATCATCGTCAACTTGAGCACAACCTTTATGGGTCCAATACGAAAGCTTTATTCAGCCTTTTTCCGACTTTGACATGGAACAAATTTATTCTTCGTTTGTTATGCGGTTGTGTATGACTGTGGTATTTTTGTATTGGCTATATTTGTGGTAGAGAATCCTGAAGTACTCTGTTATATTTTCTTCAGTTGGTTTCAGCTTGTTCAAATATCTAATCTAGATCTAGCGAATATGTACCAGCTGTTCTAAACACATACAGCTGCAGCTGCTTTCCAAGCTGTAGTGCTTAACAAGACTACCCACTGCAGCTCTTGCTGTGTAAATTGTATGTGTAAATGTGTTTCCATGGTTTTATTACAATAATTCACGCCGTAAAAAATGCAAAAGATAATATGAATACTAAACCAAATATTCAAATTGCCATCCATCAGCCTTTCGACAGTAAGCAAACATTCATCTAGGTCATCTAGGTTCATTATCCGTATTTCGTACTGTACTCAACGTTTTTAATTTACTGATAGATTTTGGATTGGGGGAGGGAGAAGGAGCACTACTCCACGGATCCTTGTCTTCTAATCCATCCCTTATGAATGCCGTTATCTAAGAACTCATGGGGTGGGGCACTATCTTGTTAAAATCAAATAATTTATAAATTTATAATGCATGATCATTTTGGTCTGAAGAGTTCCTGCAACGATCGGCTCAACTTCGCATCTCAAAGCTTTCAGATGTCTTTGATCTGTGTGAGCTCCTTCGGAGAAGACAGGACCAACTGTTCTATTGTTAATTATGCCTACCGACATGTTAACTTCCTGAGGGTATAATGTATGTACCTCAGGAAATCAATAAGGATTTTATCCGATCCCGGCAATTTTGTCGATTTACAAATCTATTTAGGTGAAGTGTGGGTTCATCTGAAAAAAGGAAAATTCGAATGATGCAGGTCAGCATTATATAAATTTTTCACAATTACACATAATTGCATTCGGCGATCAGAAATCATGAAGGAATGGAACTCGTTTCTTCAGTGCACGTATGTACATAACGTAACATCACATTAAGTAATTTTAAATGTATATTTGTTCAGTTTTACTAACTGTAGACTGGCTAATAGACCTATCTGGATACCTTGCATTAGACTTGTTGTGTTCTTGTCTTATCTCCTCATCCTACGAGAATTAAAATTTTAATGTATTGGATTTCACTTAGATGAGCCATTGCTTCACGTTTAATAGAGTTTTTGTTTCCTTCGAATACGACTTCATACCTTTTCAAATCTTTCATTGACCGCTAAATGTCAAAATTATCCATAAAAACTTATCACTATAGCAAGATCTAAAAATATCTGTTGCTTTGCTTTTTTTATAATAAATATGAGCTCCGTAGCAAATTTTAATATTTAATATTTCCGTAGCTACAAACCATACTAAATCATATTAAAACAATGATAAAAGGCAGTGTAGTTTTCGAAATATTGGGAACAATTTAAAAACAATACAAGTTTTTGGAGAAGCAGAGTAGGGAGTTCTAATCGTGTTCTTCTTATGCCAATATTACCTACTCCTTCAGTCTGAAATGCTCTATCTCCCTAATTTTTCACCTTACGACGTGCTGGACGACAAGAATTAATTTTACGGCACACCATATAAATTCTGTATTTATTCGGAATCTTTCTCCAGGGTGACCTAGGGTGACTCACGCTGGGATGGCCTGTGGCGTCTTCGAACGTATTCACATATATTTTTAAATCTGTCCCGGCGTTCGAAACTAATTCTCTCACGCAGAGTTTAGCAGACATTGCTATAAAGTTTCATCGAATTCTGAATTGCCGGTGCTCCTTTACAAGACGAACACAATATTAGTGAACAAAATGTCTGAAAGATAGCTTCATTAATACTAGACAGTGTTCAAGTTTATCCAAGTATCCTATTTTGACCAACTTCTCCTAACTTTTTTCTATTACATGCTTCTTGGAATCGTATAGAAATTTATGGAGATAAACAAATAGTGTCCTAATGTTTGTGAATGATTACTAATTTAAAAGAATATCTGCGGTCAAGAATAAATATTTGACAGATACAAGGGTGCTCGAGGTGGAGGTAAAAGTTACACATTCACACACGTTTTCGCGCAAAATAATCTCTAGAATGGTTAATTATACTAACTATGAATTGCTGAAGTTTACTAAGTTAGGTTTTGTTACGAAATTACCCCCTAGCGTAACATTTTATTACTGTTTTAAAGTTTCTCGAATTATCAATTTCAATTTCTACCAGGAACTATGATGTGTGAATGTGTCTATAACGTTTGAATTTTTAAGTAACAGTTAATTTTATGTTTACTGCTTTTTTCGAAATACAGAATGTTATGCGTTTGCAGCTATACAAGAAAGAAACCGATCCAATTCTAACAATAAGAGTCTCTGAGCGTACGTACGCGAAAACCTGAAAAAGATATTATCAAGAAGAATGTAAATGTGGTTTTCTAGGAAATTTATCTCATCTTAACATTTAAATATAGATAGAACGAATAGTGGAAATAATCTTCTATGCATCCCACGTAAATGTTCGGGGAAATTCTTTCGTTTACAGAAATAAACCCTTCGAGAAATCGATTTTAGAAATTTTACTTTGTACTTTCCGACAATCCCACGCAATAAATTTTGTATTACAACTTGTTACCTATATATTCTCTAAAATCGTAGATAATAAGCGAATAAGATGAGCGTTTTATCGTTACTAAGAAATCTTCTGAGTAACTCCCATCCAGTGTTCTTAAAATAATCAAAATAAATCTAAGGAATACGTTATTTAATTTCATTTCCATAAATCCAGATTTTTATCATACATATTATTGGCATTATAAGCGTTTTAAACGTACTAAATATAGGGCAGTAAATTTTTAAAGTATTGCGACTATATCTACTCGTTTAACATTGTGCAAGTTGCTATAGCAGTCAATTCGAAGCGAAAATTTTTATAAATAAACAACATCCAGACGGAACTACTAACACTAGTAAGCCAAAAAAATAAATCTAAGATTATATATTTGTTTTTGCTGTCATGGCCTCATATTCTAACAGTTTGTTGAAAAGTTCTTTGATAAAAATCTGGTGTTGATTGCGAAGAAAGTAATTATATATTTCTGACGAATTTAAGAGATGAGACGAAGATATATTAGCACACTCAAAATTGATCAAAAGATGTGCTAGATAAAAAAGATATTTTTATATCTGCGGTTCACAGAAATCCGTTTCCGAATTGTGTGAAGTCACTAACGAAAATAGGCAAACAAATAAGGCGGTCACTCCATTATTAAATTTGAGTTATATTAGTTTGCGATTTAATTCGGAAGAGTTTTACTTTTATTTATAGTTATGGCTTGCTACTCTAAATAATAGCTTTGTAAATTGCTTTTATGCGGTGCTTGGATACAACAGCAGCGGAAATATACATTTGTAAGTAGTGATATTTATTAATTTGTAGAATGAATGTGTGCCAAAAAAAGCTTGGATATATTGAAAATTATTAAGGAAGGAAAAGCTGTTCAAGCAATAAAATTGGCTTCCCGCATTTATGTACAGATTATAGACTCTAATAATCTTTTACCGTTAGTTTTTGGAGAAATCTAATACCTCTAATAGTAATATTGAAATGATCTAACCGTGTCCTCTATATGGAAAATTGAATATCATTAAAATTGATTTATAGCGAGTTTTGAAGTTGTTTTAATTTTTGCCCAAAGAGAGATTTAATTTATTTCCCCAAGTTTGTCACCCTCCAGTAATATACTGATCATGTCTTTAGCTACGGTTTCACAAAAAATTATTGACATATTATTAATTGCTAGATAATGACATCATAACAGTAACAATCATGTCGGTAACAATGTGTCTGACCTTTCACATAACTGATATCTAGCATTCCTATCATCATCCGATTTAACTCATCGGGTTTAATTGTAAGTTAAAAGGATCTCTTGTTTAATTATTTCTCCGCTTGTTTAGCTGTGTTCTTTGTTTACTTTTGTCACATTAAATTCTTACAGAAGGGACTGTCCAGAAACTTGTGAGTACAGTGGAAGAAAAGTTCCGTTAATTTTATAACAATATAATCTGATATTTTTATATGACTATCTACACTTGTGTTATTGTTATATAATATAATGTTCTAAATAAAATTGAAAAGTGAGCACAAACCAATCCCTTCACTTCTATGGGAATCTTTATTGTCCCAGATCTTAGCTAATACAACTTAGAATTCAATTACATTATTTGTTAACTTGTTATTTACCTCTGATTATTCTGAAAATGCCCTTAATATTCTAATAGTAAATGTTTTCCTTTGTGAAAATTCCAATAATGTTTGATAAGAAACCAATGGTTTTGACATTTTATATAAATGTTGTGTTGAAAGAATCTTTAAAAAGTTTTTCTAGGACGTGGAAAAAAAAAATTTAGGAAAAGAGCGCGATCTCAAAGATGCATATTGCAGTGGTTTACCTGACAAAAGAGATATTCATTTTGAGCTGAGACTTACACAGAAATAATGGCATGTATATATCACAACATAGGTATTTTTAATGTGTGGTGGTAGTGCATAGTTTCTAGTGACTCCGTAAGCTGTATTATTTGTCTGGCTATGACTGCAACTCTTGTCAAAAACAATCACGGTGTAGTTTGGTGTGTGTAAGTTGTGTTCAAATGGCTTTTGACAGCATCATATCGCCTTTTATGATGCCGCGCTTTAATCATCTTTGCTCCCAACAGCGAATGGAAAGTCGATCCTTTTAAACTTCTGAAAAAATGTTTTGTCCCTCTAAGGGCAATTGAATTATTTTTTATCGTTCTCTCACAACGATAGTCAGCCGCCAGAGAACCACTGCGGCCATCGTCCGTTTATAAATTTTTTTTTTTCACAATTTCAACACTAGTATTTTCTACACTTCCAAATAAAAGGATGGCTCTCTTATTGTGGGTATTATGGAAAATATACTTCATTGGTCAAAAACAATGATTCTGACTTTGCTATACGTGTCAAAAGTACATAGATTTTGGATTGATACCAGAAAACCCGTATTGTTGTCAATAGATACAGTCTACAACTTCGTTGGTGAGACTAGATCCGTTTTGCGGTTATGTTACAAAAAAGAACTCAAAGATAGAGACGGTGGCTCAGAGTATTTCTCTGGGAGAATCTCTCTGGTTTGAGACGTTCCAAAATATTTCTTGGAAACTGCAACAAGCACAGAGCAAAGACCTTAGTAGAACTAAGTAGAAACAGACTACGTCAACTATCGTCACAGGTTTTCTTACAGATCATTATTATCTTGGAAAACGCATGACACGGATAGGTCTGAAAGAGAAGCGACTGCAGGCTCTGCGAGGTGCAGGATCAAAATTCGGAACATCCATCATCTAACTGTATCGCTATCTCGGAAACCCGAGCCAATTATCTCGGCAAAGACGTCATAGACGAAGAAGAAATACATTTTCTGAAACCATTACAATTATTGCAGTTTATTAAAATTCTTAGAGTGGATGGAGAGCTCTGAGAGCAACTCCAGCACCTTGCAGTTTACGCAAGGGGGCACAATAGATTAATAGGTCACCGTACAATGCCACATTGTTATCATATTGTTTGCTTACCGAGTGAGTTATTATGTCGATTTTAGAATCTACTTCTGCTCGCAATAACTAGAAATCCTTTTATTAGATCCTGAAGTTAAGAATTTATCGATTTCTTCCTTGAAATGAAAATCACGGCTGGTAGTTTTTGAATTGCCTTTGGAAAATAAATTTGAATATTTGAAAATTTATGGTTCCTTTCAATAAACTTGCTGGAATAAAATAGTAAGTCCATTTTATTGTAATATTGTGGTAAATAACCGCAGTTTGACCGAATGTATAAACAAGCGCTAAAGCATAATCTGAGCTTTGTGATCGTATCCATCATTTTTGAATTCCTGGGTACAGCACTTCTTATTCTAATCAAGAAAATACTGTTTTTCTGAGCTAGGTACTTCACTACAGTCCAATGATAAGTAGAACTGAATTTGCTAAAATCGCTCTGTTTGTGTGTTAATTGCAAACATGAAAATTCAAATTTAGGAATTTTAGAAGACACCATTAGTACCCATCTTTTAAATTAGGTTATTTTATAAAAAACTTCAAATGCAAATCGTAAAATAGTTTTATCAAAGAGCGACTTATATGCAGGAATCTAATTGATACGCAAAAGTAGAATTTAAGATTGCCAATAGAGGCTAGCACATGTCTATTTAACAAAATAAAACTTTTTGTTGCCAACTGTTGTGTTTTCTCTCTTCTTTTACTATAATTTTCGTCATAATCACAACCAAACACCGCTATTTCATTGCCCAGAATTCCATATATTAGCTAAGGTAAGAACCATCTGAGATAAGAATACAGAGTTTCTAAACATCCACCGAATTATCAAAATTAAAATCCATTAATTGAGTTAGTAAATCATTACTATATTATTTGGCATTGCATCGTGGGCACTGGTATTGCTGATACAAATGGGTCATTTCGGATTAATTGAACAAAGAAAAACACATTACTATATGTTTACACCAGTCCTAGTATGATATTACCCGTTACCCGTTCACATACACATGAAACAACATAATCATTTCACTTTTTAAGACAAGCTTTTGATTTTCAACAAATTCTAGCCTCTATATCTCTGGGAAGACCAATCAAAGCGACCTCAAAAATTACCACCCTATTAGTACCTTGTTAGTCTTTTTGATGAGACCTAATGTTGGATTAGTAATCTGTTTTTGTTGTTTTAAATTGTTTTCTATAAAAGTCAATATTGTTTTTCTTCGAGAAAGCCCACTGACATAAAATTTCAAAAGAAAAAGCTCAAACGCATCTTTTATAAATACATGAAGTAAAAAGGAACAGAATATACAAGTATAAATACAGTATCGGCAGGGAGCAAACAAAAAAGTAAAATTTCTTCATCTTACAACGTTTCCATATAAATATTTCCCTTGAAGTCTGAGTTACAGACCTTAGGTCTATGTAAAAACTTATTTTCCAGTCAAAAAAACAACAGGCGTTAAATAATTCACGGACGAGAAGGAAATCGCTTCATAAATTTATTATACAGACCGTTTTACCCTGAAAAAAAGAGTATAGAATGATTCTCGTAAAAAACATGCATTTTAATTGTTCGTTTATTTAGAATACCTAACTAAAAATATAAACGGCACGGTATGTATGTATATTGTTCTGAGCCAATGTAATTACGCAATCCACCCTAAACCCACGCTCGAATGAAATTTTGTTTCAGAAACCATTTGTTGGCTACATTGAAAACGTATGTAAAATAATTTTGGTCGACCTTACTTTTAAATTTTAACGGTGCGTGCAGTTTTATGGGTTTATGTAAAATAAAACTTAGATAATCTAGGTTAGTTCAGCGAAGGATTCGATCTTGACTACGAGGATATGTTGATAGATTAGTTTGTTTATGCGTTAGTCTTGGGTCATGTAAAAAAGCAAGTACTTAGTTAAATTCAACTTGAGACTGAAATAAATCATTTGCTAATTTAATTATACGTAATATACCGGTCTGTAGTAGAGTTTGGTTCATGAGACATGTATATAGAGACTTTCTAATTTTATCCCGTTTTGCAGTAAAAATTGAACTTTTGTATTTCTTATTGAGTGTCATTATGATATTCTAATGGTGTTTAAAGAATAAGAGGAGTTAAACATAACTGTTTATAAGAAATTACGTCGATTCTTCTATTGGCTAATTGGAAAATAGCAATCTGAAGTTGTTTAAAATTTTAGTTGTTCAGACAGCTCATGAGAAACCAATCGTGGTATTGCACAAAGGCTGTTATGTTTTAATGTTTTACATCATACATTTAAATTGCGATTGGAACACTTCTTTATTTGTTATTATGCCTAAATAAAATTTAATTTTCTCACAGTGTCATCTGTAAACCAACAAAACAAAAAATCAAGAGAGCAAAACAGATGAAAGAAGAGTCATCTTTACAATAATAAGTCTAGTAAGACTAACAAAAACATACTTCCTACAGCTACTGGATCTTTAACTCAAACATATGAACATATGAACTTTTTTCCTCTTCTTAATAAATATCTTGAAATCGGAATCATTAACAGCTCCATCGAAAGAAGTGCTGAAGTAGTATTTGATATGGTAAGTGCAAATGCAGCGGCTTCCTAAACTGTATTGCGTGTCAACACTATTACTACAGCTTCTACTGTGCTTATGTGTCCAAAAATGACATATTTTTAAAAATAATTGTGATATGATAATTTTATGTTCGAAATATACTTTCATGTTAACAATTTTTTAAATGCAAACAATGGAAAAATTTAAGACAGAAAAATGAAAGAAAGCCAAACCAAAGTTTCAGTATAGGAAATAGAAGAAAAATCCACAACGGAGGAAGTTACTGCATTACTAATCAAAGTGTATTAGGCAATTGATTGATTTTAATTTTTTGTTTAAATGAACAAAATGTGCTATTGAAGTCGTAGTAGGGGGGAGTTTCTGTATGAACTGGTTTTAGTCAATGGAGGCCTAAAAAACGACATACTGCGTGTTGGGAATGCTGAGATATTAAAGTCAATCGATGCAAGAATTACAAATTTCAAACAAACAGCCCACAGTTAATTGAAGAAATTAATGGTGTTACCCTATCTCAGAAATAATTGTTTCTGTTTTTGTCGTGGCACTCATCGCCATTATCATAAATTTACGATTTAGAATCTTTAACTAGTTAAGAGCTTTTGTTCTAGTTATCTATGAATAGTAAATAAAATATATCAGAATACTCGACCACAAATTTGACCAGATCACTCCTAACTGTATGAAACGAGTTGGTCTTAATTTGTGATGGCGTTTACAGACATCAGTAGAGAAGTGCGAATGAGGAATGTGAACATCGTTTTCAGAGCAAAAAAGGTTTATTTGTACACCATAATTATGGATTAATATACTTTCTTTGCTATTTAAGTGTAAACTGTAAGATTGTTTGGTATTTAAACAACCACTTTAGTAAGCGGTTAGTTTCCGATAAAAATCTTGAAGACCACATACTTAACAGAATCTTAAGTATGAAAAATGTTAACAATATATTAATCAATGAATGGTAACGAAAAGGCTGAAATAGAAAAACCTGCGTCATGAGCAATTTCTTCTAATAATATCCTAGATTTCCCTGAACTTTTATAGTCTGATCAAAATAAATTTAACTACGATTTGACACCACAAAGATAACAAATAATCCATATCTGAATAGTCCATTAGTTTAGACTACACTCGAATGTAAATTTTTTATCCGTGTTGGAGGAAGTCAACACCGAATTTAATCCAAAAAGATTATTACTAAGAAAATGTTATCCTAAAAGAGTCAGATTGCATGAATAACGACTATTGTTGAAGTACTGGTCAGGTAAAATGGATTCCCCATTATATTTACGTATTTTTTATAGGTAAGAGATGCGGCTACTACTGAAGTTAATAGGTTGGCGTGGATAACAATTACATAAGAAGTTAAACTTGTTATTCAAAAAAACACTTCTTCAATATTACTGTAGGTACTCTTCTAATAACTCTAACGTTCTCTTCCTCTTGTTCGTTACTTTTTTGACGTTTTTAACTTCTCCTGTGTTTACTTTTCCGTCTCTCTACGTCTCTTTACTCTCTTTCTTTTCTGTTACTTGACCGTTTTCTTTTCCTCTTCTTCTTTTTTTTTCTCTGCCGTCATGATGTGTATTTTGTGTTTTTGTGTCACTACATAGTAGTATCTCCTTTTTTTAAATCTTTGGCATTAGTTAAATTGACTTAACTTTTCCTTTTAATTTTTAGAAAAATGTCACCATGTGATAGTGATCACAAAATGTATCATGACAGCATATTTTAAACAAACACTTAGGTAAAACTAGCTAACAGTAGGTAAGTCAACAAAAATGCCACACTACCTTGCAATATAGAAAAGTGTAGAGTACAGGTAAAATGGTAAGTATGCAGACAAGTATGTAACTAAATAAATCGACCTAACAAATAAACTCCTCCTTGGAATTGTGGTAGGTTCTCACAATGAAAATAAAAGATGGAGAAAATATGTTAATTTTCCAAAATAAAACTGTTGAAATACCAGTGTTTAAGGACTAACAACCCACATATTGTAGTTCATTGTTGTCTGTCGAACATTAACTAAAGCTGTAAGTAATAAAACAAAGACTAAATAAACTATTCGAAAAGTAGCAACACATCACCTTATTTTTCTCTTAACATTTTTCGTAACTTTTAATACCGTTCACAATATATATGTCCTTATCTGACACTAACATACAACTACATATATATACAATACTTATAATTCAGGTCATCTATAACAAATCTACTCAGGGCTAGTTGCGTTTCACGAACCGATTGACGTCAAAGTTTTTGTTTGAAACACCTAGAAATCGTTGCGCGAATTTATGCGTTTTAAATATACTTCAAATGTTTATCTTAGCAGATATACACATGCATCTTACGTAGAAATCAGGGAAATGATGAAGTATATGCTTTCTAAAGTAAGAGTGTGTACTATGCTACGTAGTCTACTTCAGTATTTAGGACAAGTGTTCAATAGACCTATGTCTCTTCTTGTAAGTCGTCATTTTCTTAGTAGATAATGTTTGTATTTACGCAAATGTGATGTAAAAGTACATCGCGCTAGCGAATGTTATGAAAATCGGGATAATTGTATATTTTTTCAATAAGTTAAATTTATTTTTTGAACTTGCTTTGAAGCTGAAAGATTTTCACTAAACTATTTTTGCAGATATTTAATTGGTACCATTGTACGTTAGTGTTTTTTATTTATTATTTTAAATGTGTTTTTTAGAGAAGTCCCTTAAAGTGTTGATGTTACCAATAATCTGTTTTTAAGTTTACTTTAATGTTAAGCTCTACTTTTGGTATTTGCGAAGTTTGTTGATTAACAGAGATTACTGGAAGAGTCTATGTGTCTGTTTAATTTTTGTTTGTCGAAGTCAAGTAGTTTTGTGTTTCTATTGCAGGAGAAGTTGACACATTTGATCGTTTTAATTTGTTATATTTATTATTGCTTTCGGATAGGTCAGAGAGATTGTTTACGACCAATCGTACAGTGTTGACGCAGCTTGAAGACGATGTATCGTAAAAAAATTGCATTTTTAAAAAGCCCATAACAATCCAAATTTAGTTTGGTATAATTTTTATGGGGTACACTTGAGAAATCTCCGATAATTATAAACAAAATTGGCTAGGCGCGATGTAATAATTTCGATATAAACATGCGCACGACACCTATCTATAACTATACCATTTCCTATAAATTGATCTTGAAAGTGTTTGTTTACATCAGCAACCATCGTGTTTATTTTGATTTCAGGCTAAAAATACCAAAAAATAAACCGGTCTCTGTCGATCCTTACGTACACAGATGTGCTAGTTTAGTTTTAGGATCAAAATTATTCACGTAATCGTTTACATTAGAAGACTTACAAGCATAATAGGGCCCAGACGTTTGAAAAATGTTACATTTGGTTACGGATAATGTATAAATATCGTCTGATTAAATTATTTACCGATTATATTTTTACATTAAGATAATATATCGTTCAATTTTATTTTATACAATGTTGTGTGAAGGAAGGATTCCTATACCAACGTCAATCATACAAATTTACTACCTCCGTTTTGCGTATCGATATATCTACAAATTTTATAGACATATGCATTTTAATGCTGTATCAATATTATGGTTAGCTTTGCTATAATTGGGTTTTAAAGTATGATTAAGCAAGATAAATTGTACATTACAGGAAGCAGGCAAATATACATTCAAGCTAAAATTGAATATACTCGGTCAGGTTCAAGGTGAAGTTATTCCCAAAATCGAACTTATATAGGTATATTGACCGGAAACTTCACCATTGAAATTTCGTAGATATGCTGTAAAGTCTCTGTTAACATAACAAAACTTTACGATACTCAGTATTGGCAGTCATCTGGCTACTGTTTACGAATAAATATAGTTGCTTATAACATAGGTAGTATACATAACGGGAGCCAGTTGCTATTGTCAGCTGACGAAAATGAAAACCCCAAACAAACAACTTTGCATGTTCACTTAATAGATAGCTTAGTTGATTTGAGAAACTGTCGATATAAAATGGCCCAATCAAGCAGTCTCTCCAAGTAGGCCGCACTAATCATTAGGTTTTGCATGGTTGCAATGGTGCTGAATGTTGTTGAATTTTCATCTATTGTTTGTAATTGTTGGGCAGTGTGTGGCTTAAATTTGTGCTTTTTAAGTACTGCCTGTAGTCTCAAACATAATATTCAAGGAACCATTTCATTTAGTATCTAACTCACAACAATTTGAATGTAAATATAAAAGTTACAGCTTGAGACATTTTGTGTGTGATACCCGGTATAAATGTGCGATACATTAAAGAAACATATACTCCGAAATATATTTATATGTCTACTTAAACTGCAAAATTGAAAAGTTAAAGAATTAAAATTTATATCAATAATCGATCAATACTCTTTTCTTCTTTTGCATTTAACCTCATAAAAAGAAGTCAAACTCATGCTCAAGTTCTTACATTTATGGAGCTAAGAAATATCACAGCATTGTTCTATAACGATCAATATTTATGTTTGTTTGTTGGTGATTGCCTTTGTGTAAACGATAATATTACAGTCCTCTATTTACTACTCGTGATCTGCAGGTAGACATTTTTGGGTTATCTGTATTTTGTAATCAGGGACAAATCTTTCTCTAAGATTCTCAATTGTTCAGGCTCAATACATTTTTTAGATCACTGCTCCAATTGATTTATTCTGAAGTGAGTTTCTAGAAGCCCCTTCAAAATACTCATCTACGTCTAGCATATCTTCTTCATTTGATAGAAAATGTTTTCTACATACAAATATTTTGAGTTTGAGAACAGATGAAAGTCAGAAGGAGCTGTTACTGGTACATCTTTTGTTTCCAAATGATCCAGTATGATTAGATAATATTCTTCTCCTATCTTTTTATTGGTTTTGGTTTCAAAGTAATGCATTAGCAAAATATCGTTCCCATAATCATCGTCGTCAATTTTGACCACTTTGGCTGCGTTGAAGCTCAAGCCACTTTGCAATTTGTAGCAAGCACAAATCTCAGCCATAGCTATGTAATGACAGCGACCATTAAAATCTATTTAATTTATTTCGAAAAAGATTCAGATAAAGTTATATTCAATTATTCAAATACATTTTTCTTAAGTCCGAAAACAAAAATTGAAATAATTAGTGCTGTAAAGTGTATCAAAAGTACTTTTTCTTTCGGTTATGATGGCTACAACCCACATATGTATACTAAAGAAATGTATCAAAGCCATTGCAAACCAACACTCTAAGACTATAAATAATTCCTTTTCCGATGTTTTTTTTAATGAAGAATTAAGAATTTCCAAAACAAAGCCTCTATTAAAAGGTAGTGGTCGATAATTATTCTTATTTAATTTCTTTTTCAAAAATAATAGAAAAACTGGTAGGTTGGTTAACTTTTTGAAAAAAGAAAGACTATAAAGAATTTGGGTTTAGAAACGAAAATTGAACAGTATCTGTGTTAGTAAAGTTTGCTAACGAATTGTTTATACATCTAGATCTAGTGCTTTGCAGAATTAAGTAAAGCTTATGATTTGGTGAAGCATCACATTCTCTTAACAAAATTAGATTCTATACTATTGGGGAGGTTGCACTTGCATGGTTTACTAATTATCCACAGAACAAGGTGCATTGCATATATAAATTGCTAAGGAAGTGTTCTTGGTCAAGTGTTAAGCATCTTATATATGAACTGTAAACATTATTTGAAATTCTTTCCTTCAAACACATTTTTGTCAGCATATATCTCGTGCATCAGACTTATCAAATTATGTTTGTTATCCAATAATTGAATTAGAATTTGTATTGTTTTCATTACTGCGATTAATTTATTTTATCTAGGATTTTAAAATAATGCATTATTAAATCATGCATGTACAATATATGCAATATCTTTCTTATGTTAAAATCGAACTTTATGCTAAATTTGTTTCGACCAGAAATATCCTTGAACATAATTTAAGCCAACACGAACAACTTCTTTGTGGTTAAGCTTTTAACTTTAATTATCCCGAGAATAAAGCATATCAAGTCCCTTTGTAGTAGATCTTCGCTATGACAATGCACAAAGCGTTGCAAACCGTTCCTGAACAATAAAAGAGTATGAAACATTTTAAAAGCTAGAATGACAATAAAACCATTGGAATAAAATACCAACAGCATTTAAATCGTTTTTTAAATAAAATAGGTACATTTAAATTCACGACGTAATATCGGATTTAAATGAATTTTGTATCTGTATTGTGTTATGTATTCCGGATAATGCTATTCTGTGATGGATGTAATAAATTACAGTTGTGCCGAATTATTAAAAGCTGCGAGGAGTGGAAATAATACCCCAGAGTTACCGTTTGAAATTGGTGACAATAATAATTGATTTATGCGTAAGCTTTTCGCTGTGCGTGTTTCCAATTCCCAATTGTAAATTCATTTTATGCCATGCCATCGAAATGGAATGAGATATTTGCGTTTGACATTTTTAAATCTCTTTGACCTTTTAATTTCTCTTATAAGAAGACGTTGTTGTATATTAATTGACCAAATCATTTCAAATGATATCCATTAGACGTTTCAATATGTATATTTCAATTTATCGGACAGAAGTGAAGTCAATTATGTCTCCTTAATTGAATTTGGTTTAATTTGATAAATTCTAGCAATCCCTTAAAGTATTTCCCAAATATGTCGAATTATTTTGCTAGTTATTAATTTATATTAGCTAAAGGAATGTGAAACAAGAAGCAATATAATCGTTGTTCAGAGTTTGCAAACTAAAAAGGAATCCCTTTTTAATTTACATATTTGATAGAAGAAACCATGACATTTATTTTGAAAGTATATCATATACTTCCAGTAACCTGCAAAGTTATATATCAAAGTCAAACACTAATAGCTTTTACATCTATTTGCGTAAAACACAATATAGAATAAAACCTCTTAGCACCGGCATTTATGTGTTACATCGATTAGCTTTGACAGTAAAACCTAAATTAATGGTAATAGGTCAGTAAATTTTTTACGAACAAAGCAATGACGCAATAGCAAATCTTTTGTTACGAATGGTTTGCCTAGAAGTCGCGGAAATACAGTGCAAACATTCGATGTTAATGCGGGAATACTGCAGCAGTAACAGTTGGTAGAATGCTTTGTATACTTATTTGAAAAATGAGACCTTTCATGTACCCACATTGCGAGTGTAGTTTTTGTTACGTTTTTTATAAACCATGCAGAGACAAAAATGCACTGTGAACATATACATAGCATATGACTGCGGATACAGTTCGTTTACAGAACATTTCAGGTAGAGGGATATTGCCATTTTAAAAGCGTTATGTGCAATTCTAATAACGATTTGCGCGTCATATTTATCTATATTGTACAAAATAAATTCTAAAATGTACTTTGCTTTGATCATAGTTACCACACGGATACTATGCACAAGAGAGTAGATGTTTTATCATCAACCTTAATAAAGACAGTGTTAAGAATTATGATATTATAGTAGGCAAACTTAATATTTTCAAATTCCCTGAAGATTTCTTGTAACATCTCAGAATAATACGGTATGGAAGAAAATTTGAAGTATTTAATATCTGCAACTTCTGCAGTAGGGGTTGGATGGAAATTCACCAGCTGACAGTTGTTAATATTGGTTAGGTAGATATTAATTTTAGTTTTATTGTATTATGCAATTGAGGGCGGAAATGGAAACCACATCCAGGAAAACAAGAAGGAAGGGTTGCAGCTGTATAAATTTCATTTTAGTAACAAATTTGAAGGTGTTCATTATATTGTAGTACGTACAATCACTGAAAGAGGTAAAACGTACCTCTGTCATAAATGTAGATTGATTGTATGTGGAACAGCCAACAACAGTCTTAAAAAAAAAATTACCGTATACATATAAGTACACATGTAAGAGTTACTTCCATACAGTTCATTTATTACGTATATGTACCGCAAAGTAATGTATATAAATTATATATTGAATTAATTGCAAAGTATCATCAATCATGTTTATACGAATGGTTTTCAACTTACACTTGTGATAGAGTAGCATACGTTTTATCGTAAACTACCACCAGTATGGTCTGTGTAAAGGGTAGGAACATTGAGCACGTTAACTGTATGGCAGCGTTTAGTGGATAGTGGAATGAATACCAGCATGTAGTACGTTATAACGCATTTTGTTAATACTGGAACATCATAGTCTACAGAGCGAGTGGAGCAAACGTGTCTCATGCAGGTAGGGCAGAAAGTGGTCATCGTTATGTAAACTGCGTGCTGTGTCTTAGGCGTAAGTCTAGTTTGCATGCGCGACGGAACACAACCACGTGCGGTTCATGTGGCATGAATTCACATGGAAAAACACCATGCCAACACGAATGCCATCCTAGCTAGCTCGTTTTTCAAATCTTCGAACATTTTAACGTTATTCGATTCACGTCGACTAGAATGGTTGACCATCATTCCATATACCATACTCATGGACTAATTGGAGAAGGGTGGAGAGCTGGAGAAGGGTAGTCCTGCTAGTACTACATATTTACCTGACAGTATAAGCTATACTACACACGTTCGGACTAGACAGACTGTTATTATTCTCTATTATTGGTATATTCTAAAAATAATATCAAATCCATGATCACATCTAGCATTAATGCAGTAATGAGCTCTTTTTAGAACATTTTTCATTAGGTTCTCGAGTGGTATGCTCGCAATTTTTTCCCTGATATTAGCTTTTAATGCTTCCAGAGTTTCAGGATAAGACAAAAACTCTATCTTTGGGATAACCTCATAACCA
The DNA here is from genome assembly GCA_023690525.1 of Holotrichia oblita. Taxonomy (NCBI): domain Eukaryota; kingdom Metazoa; phylum Arthropoda; class Insecta; order Coleoptera; family Scarabaeidae; genus Holotrichia; species Holotrichia oblita. Next base: position 71,874,051 of record CM043016.1, on the reverse strand, counting down.
AAAGTAGTTAAACAGTTAAATCAGAAATGAGATGCCCCGGAAACATTCTCGAAAAAAATAGTCGTTGTTTCACGAACTGTGTGCGCTGTGGCACCATCCTATTGCTACCATATATTACCCAGCTAAAGTTCTTCCATTTTTGGAGCCAATAAGTGTTGCACCATCTTTCTATAACAATCACCATTTACGGTAATTCTTCCTTGATCGTCCCAATTATGTTTCCAGCACTGCTGCCACACCACATTGAGATAGAATAAATAGAGAGACGCTATCACTTGGCTAAAACGGCGCAGGTCGGCCGTATTTTTACTCCACTTTAGGTCAAACACGTAGATTACAGTGTGTTATGTATGTTTGCATCAATTGATTATTTCAGTTATCTACGGTTATATGATATAGCAAACTACTAGAAGACATTATGGTTTCTTGTACTCTACCTAGTTGCAAGAGTAGACACAGCGTTAACAAGAAGAATTTGTCGAAAATAACATTTCATAGGTCAGTGTTCGACATAAAAACAATGTGCAGGGCCGTAATTGGAAAATTTGAATTGGTGCGCCTGTATGTAGGTACATAAATAAAGTATTACATATTGAGCGTTTATATTGTCAACTTATGACATTTATGGGATGACGTAATTAATTTTAAATAAATCCATTTGTTAAGTGGAGGCTTAAAATTATACTTATATAATTTTCAGTAATCCGGACCTGGTGAGGCAGCTATATTGGTACTCCACTTAGGCACCGCCCAGTGCGCCGTTTTGAACATACAGGTTTAGTATACTAGCTCAATGCCACACCATATTGTACCTTTTGGATCATTTAACGGTTGCTAGTGAATAATTTGTGGATTCTCACTACCCAAGCATCAATGGTTTTGCTTATTCACAGCTCAATTCAGGCAGACATGGGCTTCGTCGCTCATTATGATTTATTTGTCCAAAAATCACGAAGTTCATTTTCAATGTTCAGCAGAGCATTATAATATTGCAATCGTGTTTCGAGGTATGCATGCAGAACCCTCTGGGATACCTGGATTTCGTAAGGAATCATACATTCGCTATATGTAATTGCCTGGATCGTTTGCTTGTCGAAGTTCTTAGTCTTTCCATCACATCATACACTGTTGTTGATGGAACACGATGACTACCAAATCTTGGAGTTAAAATAATCGATGACTATTTTTGATAAAAAACTTCCAATTTCTGTGCGTTCTCGAAGTGTATGCCGATTCATAATGAATTCCCCACAACTTCAATCAGTAAATAGATATGTTTGGATTCACAATAAATATGGGCAAAAAGCTCTAATTTTTGAATGGTTGGAGATATATATTTGAAAATATTTGAATATTTATACCAAAAATCATTTGTAAAAAGTTATAATTAAAGAAGAAAATGGTGTATTTAGTTCTCTTACACTGAATGTACGGTATCACAAAATAAATGATACTCATTAAAAGTTCTCTAACTACAGTTGATTGAAAATAGACCCTAGCAACTTCCATTATTATATTCATATCCAATGGTGGCTGAAATAAGTAAAACGAAATTAGTGTCTTTGTTCCCAACAATTAAAAGTTGAACGAGAAAATATCTTCTTACTGCGACTTAAATTTTCATGGTTTGCTGTGTTTATCAATAAAAGTAAACACAAGGCAAACTTTTTAATTGTTTCTTCAGTAACTAGAAAGACAATATTAACGAACAAGCATTTGAAACTCCAATAGGATCTTTATCTAACATATTTGAGTTTCATAGCCTTTTCGAACATTATTTATGACGTACTATGACCTAGAATATCTGACGTTATTTTTTATTTTAGATCTTTCCATAATATTTTTTCTTTTTAAAACTCCTCGTATTGTTTTAATGTGTCTTATTTTTAGACTAACACTTTAGTAATGTAATTACAACGAATTTTGCAAATCATTTTTCACTGTGAGTATCACATTTCTGTTTTGGTATAAATATAATAAAGCGATGTTTATCCACATACTCACACATACATACATAGATTGTAGCCTAATATAATAAATTATAATTAATAGCATATGGTACTAATACTACAGTGTGATCATACAATTGATTTTTACTACCTAATTATAATTCGTTCTTAAAGTGCCCTCATCAACTGTAGTCATAAATTTCGATAATGGTACTAATAAACTTTAATTATTTATTGATACATTATACTTGTTTTCGGACAAGTAATATGTTGGAAACTAATGCGATCTTCCTAAAAAGCGAGCTTCTGAAAATTGAATCCAATTTATTTCTACGATTCTAATTTAATACGTAACATGAACGTGAAAAATCGCTTTCATATGTTTCAAAATATTTTCGTGACTCATTTAACGCGTATTTACACACTATTTTATTAATACTAAACGTTCCAAAATTTCGTCATAATAAATTTAGGACGAATTTGTTTTTGTTTGAAACATTTGGTTACGAATAGTAAACGAGGCGTAAAACAAAAAATATTAGACATGCGACGTCGCAACCGTGCAAATAAACAAACACTGATCTACCACATCGCTAAAAGCAACGCACGTGCTTGACTACTGCACAACACAAACGGGATTCTACGGTAGTACTGCGAAAACCGCGCTAAATGTACACAAACAACCGCGTACTCAATTAAAGAGACGGGCTTGTAATATCTCATGTTTTACATGAGTAAATAACTCGGGTGTTAAGGGTTGTTGACGTGTTTGTAATCGTTTGATGTTTAGCGATATAAGAAGTGCTGTAAGAATAATTTATTTTGAAGCCCTTGACTTTCAATATTATATACATACTTACAGGGTTATTGCCATTATTTTAATCCCTATATTTTTAATTTTAATACGTCAGTACAAATATTGTAGGAGTGTTTGAGTTTCAATTAAAGATTTTTAAAATTTCATTGTTACTGAAAGATTATTAGAGAAAATATAGTACCTACATAGATCGCTTTTAATAGATTAGCCTTTGTGTTGTAATATTTTTGTTAAGTTGCCTGTTTTGTGATTACGAAAGCGTCTGTCAAAGCGTGATTATATTATCGTATTACTTAGAAAATGTATCAAGTGTATCAAGTGTGCCAAAATTTTCAAATGAATGAAATTACGAAAGAAATATAAAGGTGAAATCAATTGAATATTAAGTGATTAAATCAGAATAAATGGTACTTAGGTTCTCAGCATCTTTCCTAAAAGTAATTGAAGCACTAGTCTTCTGTATAAAGCACATTTCCTAGTAATTACGTTTTGATTTATTACGTTCAAAATCCAAGACCTCAACATTGTCAAAATCAAAAGTGTGGCCCATGTCTTCAGTATGAACGCAAAGGGCGGTGGATGCATTAGTGGTAGTAAGTCTAAAGTCGCTTTTGTGGTTGGAGATGCGACTAACAAGTCTCTGTCCGGTTTGACCTATGTAACACCCCTCACAGTCACGACAGTTGATTCTATAAATAAGGTTAGATTGTTGTAGCATGGGAGACTTGTCTTTGAGTTGAGGACAAAATCTTTGAATTTTTTTGATGGGGTATGCACAAATTTGAATGTTTTCAAAGTGACGAAACAGATTCACAATTTTGCCAGTGAGACCAGGAATGTATTGTAATTTTCTGTAAATTTTACTGTTAAGGTCGTGGTTATTGTTGTTGCTAATACATATATTATTGTAGATAGGATTAGTGGGTTGCATGTTCTGGGAGAGGGGAGGGGAGAGGGGTAGATTTAGTCTCTCGAAAGAGAACTTTGTCAAGAAGGGATTATGGATAGGAATTAGATTTAAGACGGCTGAGATTGGTTAAGTGAAAATCGGGGTGTCAAATATTGAGAATTCTGTATTTAAAAGCAAGAATCAAATTAATTTTGTATTTCAAAGGGTGGTTTGACATAAAGTGAAGGAATCTTCCAGAACTAGTAGGTTTACAGTACCAGTCAAGTTTGACTATGTTATTATCACTTATCACAGAGGCATCCAAAAAGAGTACAGTGCGATCTTTCTCGGTTTCGATGGTGAATTTAAGATATACTTAACTATAATGAGAATAGACAATAAACATGCCTGTATAAATTGCAAGTCTCACGTTTATTACGATGCTATACTCCCTAAATTACTTGTCCCAATCTATTTGTTGTCTATGTTTCAGCGGTGAGATAATGATGGTACGAATGAACATCTTTATTTCATATTACTAGATCATCTATTATCTTACTATATTCTTTAGGACAGGAGTTAATCCTGATAAAGCTAAAATGTTTTTCAATATAAAAGACAGGTGGTTTGTTGCTGAAATAGTGCTATAAAAAGAGAAATTTACCAAAAGGGGATTAAAAAATTGATCGATTTCCTTACTGTGGCATCACAGATCAGACTCCGCAAATCTCTGAATGACAAAGAAATCCAAGGGAAATGCGCGCATATTTTAAGAGTATTCATTATGAAGTATGTCTAAAGGAGGATGGATATATCTCAAAGACATGCTAACCATAGTAGAAGTCTCAATAAAAAAATATCTAACTAAAGTAAGTATGTACTTCTTGCTGCTATGAAAGCCTACATTAATATCCGCTTTATTGGGAAAGATGCGTGGATTAGACTACCAGTACTAACGTAAATATCCTGTATATTTGGTATTCACTGAAACTTGACTAACTCACTATGTTCTTGACAACAGCTTCCAAATGAATGTTATGGTACAGAATTGATCGGAGGTAGGTGTATCACTTTAGCTATCATTCAGGCCAGTAACAATATTGATCAACTTTTTATACTTTTCAACGTCAACTTAAGAACTCAAGAACTTAAGAAGGAATAGGGAATACATCGGTAAAATCCGTGAGCGATTGCCACGCTGTTGACTCGCTCTGCTATAAATCGCCAATGTGAAAGAGCTCTTAATGTTATTTCTGTGGCTGGTGATGTTTTCACGCTATTAAAACTAAACTATAAAGTATTTCTTAATGTATTGGAATCTGTATTAGTACCTAGACTTAACCTAACCAGTAAATTGTCCATTCTTTTCAAAATCTTTGATCTATAAATTTTTATAAATTCAGTTTGGATTTTCAACTCTAGTTTAGTTGTAAATTCTTAGCTCTCCAATATAACCTTGTAAATCATTAACCTATTCGACATTTTTGGTTAGACTATTATTTAGATCAACATAATAATAATAATAGAATAATTTTGCCTAATTTAAACCTATAGTGTGTTTATTTTATTATAAGAGAGATCCCTATAGTGCTCTACAAATTGGAAACAGCTTATACAAATGCGATTCTCTTTTTATGAATTTTACTGAAGTCAAGTTATGACTTACATATGTAAATTCTACCCTAGCTCCATTGCACAATTAGGCCATTGACCATAAACGAAAGCAACTTTATTTGGTGCCAAGAAAACACGCGGTAATCTTTCTAGCATTTTGCACTTGCATTTTCCAATGAAATTAAAAGTTTGAAC